>OY019132.1:56114213-56476713 GCA_955652365.1 Eristalinus aeneus
ATCACCAGGCATAGACTTCAATCAACTTGAACTCCGGAGAAACTTCAATCAACAAGGAGACAGTTGAGAATGAACCCTGGAAGTTTCAGAGAAGCATTTCTTAAGAAGCAGGCTGCATCATCAAACAAAAAAGAAGACTGTGAGAAGAATAAAGTAACGTTTAAGGGAAAGACTAACATCTAGACAGGCTGTGGAACTAATGCACTGAATTGGGGATCTTGTTGAAGTATAAATTTCAATTGTTTGAAGCCTAATGAAAAAGTTTTGGGCTCCTAAAAGAACTCTACTTACTGACCATTCGATAATAAATAATCACACGCCAACCCTAGTCGGCTGAATCAATTTCAAAATGTAGCGCAATATATCACGACATAAGAAGCCATCTTCCTAAAAGCCATCGCCTTCCGATGTGTGCCCTCAATTACAGAAATCACTTCATTTCCATACATTCCAGTAAGAACGAAAAAACTCTTCCGGCCACGAAGCAATGAGCAAAGTAAAACAAACAGCGCCCCATCTCGCAGCAAAACAATAAAGAACTTAGTCCAAATGAATAACAACGAAAATACAACATATCTATAATTCAAATCTTTATTGAATTTTTTTTTTTCATCTTTTTTTTTTTTTTGAAAACGAGTTGTAACGTCGTTGTCCATTGATAAGTTATTCAGAGATACAACTTTTTTACGATGATTTCCACAAGAATCAAATAAAAACAAAGAATAACTTTCCTTAATGGCGTTCATAAATACAAGTCTCTGGGTGAACACATTCTATTTGCTGATGATTTGTTGCTGGCTTTTGAATCCCAACGGCGTGAATGTGATACAATCAGAGTGGATATGCTTGCTTGCTGGAGGATTTAACTAACAAATGCAGCATCAGTCAGTGGACTCGTCGGTTCATCTGCAAAATTCTAGATAAACTCAAATATTCTTTGAATGCATATTTTGGATTGTGTTTTGCATAAATTTCACAAATACACATCAAAAACAGATTGGTGCTTTAATGTTCCCTGGGAATTGGCAGTGCAGAGGGGTGTGCGGGCAGTTATTGATTTTTGATTACGCAAAAAACTAACATTTATGGTGAAAGCATGTCGATGGGGAGGATGAAAACGGTTTGTGGTTAGTAAATCGCTGGAGGTTTGCAAACAATTTTTCAAATTCGAACACAATATTGAAAAAAGCACCACTCCAGCTGCAGATTGTTAGTTGAATTGATCCACAAACGATGCACACTGACAAATAATTAAGTTCACATTTTATTGCATTTGATGTGGAATTTTCATTGGAACCGTTCAATCATAACCCTCCAAGGTATACATATTTGCATTTGGTACGACAATCCACAAGGGGACCAGGGCCTGGCTTTCCCATCATCTACTCGTGTTGTGCGCGCAACTGTTCTCTCAAGACTGGAAGGGACCTACAGTTGTTTGCCGAGTCTAAACGGAGTTTGAGAAGCTGCTGCTGTCCGCAGCTCAAAAGAGGTGGTGCCGTGGACAAAAAACGAGCCGTTCAGTCCGGAAATCGAACCTGCATCTTCGGCGTGTTAGTTTCGCACTCTTCCCACTACGCTACGGTAGCAAAAGTATCACTTGTGTTCGAAACTAATTTGTTCGTAGACAGAGTCAGTTGTGGTTGCTTTAAACTGAGATGGTTGCTCTATTGCGTGCTTAGTTCACAAGTCAACACTAGAGGCACGATCTTCCAGAAGTCAGTTCAATTGCTAGCTTACGCTGATGACATTGACGTGATTGGACGAACACAGCGAGACGTTTGCTGGCATTGAAGCGGAAGCGGCTAAAATGGGTCTGGCGGTAAATGAGGGCAAAACAAAGTACATGCTGTCATCAAGGAAGGACACACAACATCGACGTCTCGGACAGGGCGTCACACTAGGCAGCAGAAACTTCGAGGTAGTCAAGGACTTCGTCTACCTCGGCTCCGCGGTAAACAGGGACAACAACATCAGTACCGAAATCAAACGCAGAATCACTCTTGCCAATCGCTGTTTCTTTGGGCTCAAGAGGCAATTGAGTATTAAATTCCTCTCTCGAAGGACTAAGCTCGCTGTATATAACAGCTTGATCATTCCCGTCCCACTTTATGACACGGAATCTTGGACGTGACCAAAGGCGACTGAGGAAGCCCTTAGTCTTTTCGAGAGAAAAGTTTTGCGTGCCATTTTTGACCCTATTTGCGTTGATGGCTTCTAGAGGAGAAGATTTAATGAGGAACTCTATGGGCTGTACAGCGACATGGCCTTGTTCAAGCGTCTATGAATACAACACTTAAGATGGCTAGGGGATGTAGAGCGTATGGACACCACTGCTCCGGTCCGAAAAATCTTTGAATCCGTACCATTGGGACAACGCAACAGAGGACGACCTAGACTAAGGTGGAACACACAAGTGGAGAATGACCTCAACCAATTTTGAGTGCGCAACTGGAGACAGCTGGCTGGAGAGGCATGTTGGTTGAGACCCAGGTCCACCCCGGACTGTAGCGCCACAAGAAGAATAAAGTTTCTGTATTGAAGGGTAACGATGTTCCATCAAAAATAAAAGCATTCTCCTTTTGCAAACTGGTTTGTTTTCCTCAAGAATTTCCCGATCTTCCCTACTCTAGTTTGTCAAGGATGTTCAATAAGAAGAATCTCTACAAGAGAAAAACAGGTTTCCAGAAAGTGAAGAAGGGTTTCCTCATCCTTTCCTCTTTTGAACTCATCGCAACGGATGCCTAGTCCCCATTTGCGATTAGGCATCAGACAGTTCACCCAATTTGCACTTTCCTTGATTTCTTTTGGTCTTGTCTTAAATAATTGAAGAGGATGTTTGGGCGATGGTTGATAAGCTGTCAGTCACAGGCACGGCACGTTTTTGTTCATAAGTATGAATCTTCTTGGCGACAGAAGGAACCATTACCATCAAATCGATTTAGGTTTTAGCTTACGCAGACAATATAGACTTCATCTGGGGAACACAACAAGTTGTACATGAATTCATCGCCCAGTTCGAGTGGGTGGAAAGAAACCTAGGGCAACGCATCAGTGAAGGAAAGACAAAGTACATGGCGGAGTCCTATCCAGGAAAAGCAGTTGGTCAAACGATTAAGGAAGCGGGCCATGAATTTCATGTACTGCAGTTCTTCAGCTGTGATCACCGTGGCGTAGTGGATAGAGTGCGACTCTCACACGCCAAATGGTCTAGATTCGAATCCCGGCTGAACACCTCGAATTTTTCACGGCACCACCTCTTTCGAGCTGCTGACAACACGCAAAGAGTAATAACTGTCTAAGAAAGCTTCTCAAATTTCGCCTTTGGGAATCGGCAAAAAACTGTAGGTCCCTTCTACTCGTGAGAGAACAGTAGCGCGCAGAACACGAGTAGTTGATGAACAACCTAGGCCCTGGTCCCCCTGTGGACTGCAGCGCCAACAATTATTATTATCAATTCTTCATTTATCTTCGGTTAGCAGAAGCAGCCGAGAATAAAGTAAACAAAAGAGCAATACGCTGGCGGGTGCTAAAATGCCACAAGATCTACTGTTTGTCAAGGCTCTTCATATCAAGAAATCTCACCAAAGCAGCTTCTTTACAGGCTGATGGTCTTACCCGTACGCACCCGTGGATACGACTCCTGGATGCTAAGTTAAGGAAGTCTAATCTCTAGGTTGCATTCATGAGAAACGTTTTGCAGAGAATTACTGGTGCTATATATGAGGAAGAACGATGCTACATTTACAAAATGTAAGCGATCTACCTCGAAGCGGGTTTCGCGACGCATATTGAGCTCCGTAGACACCGGCAGATGGGATACTTAGCTCGAATGAGCGAAATGAAATTAGTTTGAAAAGTCTTTTGTTGCTCGTTTTATGAAAATTGTGCCTTCGCTGCAAGGATGGCACAGCCCAGGACGCCCAAAGCCTGTTAACCGAGATGGCTGGAGAGACTTGTTTTTAAAGACCAGTACCGAATTTCTTGAGAATATCTAGTCTCCGTTCACTCCGGCAGACAGGAGACCATGTGCGAAGGGGAACCAGACCGAAAAGTCCTTTGCTACTTGTTGTATGGTAGACGACAGCGCGGATGACTATGCCTTCGCTGGAGAAATGGCATCGCTCGGGACGTTTAAAGCTTTAGAGTACCAACCGGAATAGATGGAAAGTATTGTTATTTGAGGTAAGCACCGGTTTCCAACACCGGATCCTAGCATCAGATCCCATTTGTGGCGTTAATAATGACTTATTGGAGATAAGCACTGGATCCTAGCATCAGATCCCATTTGTGGCCTGGATGATGACTTATTGGAGCTACGCACTGGATCCTAACATTGGATCCTAGCATCAGATCCCAACCGGCCTTCAACCACTACCGCTTTTGCTTGATATTGTCGTATGTGATCCATTTTTCGTCGCCAGTCACCATCCGCTTCCAAAATGGGTCGAGTTCGTTCCGTTTTAGCAGCATATCGCAGGCGTTGATTCGGTTCAGAACGTTTTCTTTGCGTCAAATCATGCGCCACCGAAGCATAAAGCTTTTTCTTGTATCCAGTCTTCTGCAGATGGTTTAAAATGCTTTGGTGACTAACTCCCATCTCCTGGGCGATGCAACGACATGCCACATGTCGGTCTAACTCTATGATTTCCATGATTCGATCGGTATTTGTCGTCACAGGTTTTCCGTCGGCTGGCTTATCCATGGTGTCGTTTTCACCGGCTCTGGATCGTCGAAACCATTCCTCCGCGGTTCGAAGTGATAGAGTACCATCCCCCAATACACCATTAATCTCACGGAACGTTTCTCTAGCGGATTTGTCCTTTAGCGAAGAAAAACTTTAAAATAACGTGAATTTTGGCGTTAGTGAACTCCTTGTTTACACGTCCATATCAGTTGAACGCAATATCCAAACTAATCACGCATAGCGGCGTTTTGTAGGTTATGTCAGGACCTTTCAAATGATGTATAGTATTGCCAGATACGAGCTCTGTAGCGGTTTGTACATAGCCAGAAAATTCCAAAGGCAATAAGGCGGAAGGGATACATTTGACAACCTTATATTACTCTTTGAGTGTTGCCAGCAGCTCGAAAGAGGTGGTGCCGTGAAAGATTCGAGGTGCTCAGCCGGGAATCGAACCTAGACCTTCTGCGTGTGAGCGTCGCACTCTACCCACTACGCCACAGCGGCCATGGCTTTTGCATCATGAAAATGCACCTGCTCACTCGTCATAACTTGTTCGCCATTTTTTTGGCCAAAATCATCACCGTAGCCATGCTTTAAGCACTGTATTCACTAGATTTGGTCCCCTGTGACTGCTAGCAAGATTGAAGAGACCCATGAGAGGACGGCCCTTTTCGACGATGCAGGACGTACAAACCGAATCACTGAAGGAGCTCAAGGGCATACCAAAAACTGCACATCTGAACTGCTGCGAGAATTAGAAAAAAACGCTGGCACACTTGGACTACATTGAGGAGACAAAATAGAAAGTGATGAACATGTTTTTTTTGAAAAATGAAAATTCACCACGTATTACCTGGCCCAAGCTTACATTGAACATTATTTCTCGTCTTCCGGAAAAAATACCAACAAACGCTTTTGTGATAAAAAGCTAGGGGATCCAGCTCCAAACACGACAGGATGTCCATAGTCAGAGGGGTAAGGATGTGGTGCACCTACATTATTCTTTGTTAACAATTTTCCGTGGCATACACCACTCTGGATAAGTGTGCTTCATATGACTGCACACTAATTTGTGGACAATCTTCAGCGAATTCTCACCGAGGGATTCTGGGTCAACTTGAAATGAATTGTAAAATGCTTCAGCTACAGCACTGAGCTCAAATCAATTCCTTTCTGTAACTGAAGTGAGATTGTAAGCTTCATTGCGAACAGAAACTCTTCGCCAATCTGCACGAACGAAACGTCCAAGGTGAGATCAAATGTGTCTCTTAATAATTAATTGTATGGCGCGTTAGACCAAAGGGGACCAGGACCTAGTTTGCTATCAACTACACGTGTTGTGTGCGCTTCTATTCTCTCACGTGTGTAAGGAACCTACAGTTCCTTGCCTAATCCGAACGGCAAAGCTTGAGAAGCTTTCTTACACAATTATTACTCTCTAAGCGTTGTCAGCATATCGAAAAAGGTGGTGTCGTGAAAAAATCGAAGTGTTCAGCCAGGAATCGAACCTGCTGCGTGTGAGCGTCGCACTCTACGGCCATCTGTCTCTCCCATTTTGAAAAATTCGTTCCGAGTACCGACTGAAGTCGTAATCAGGGCAATCAACAACTCGGCTCTCACGAAACGCCGGATATATGGGGTGTAGCAGAGATATGAACGGCTCGACATACCAAAAGTATAATGGCTTCGTTTGTGAAAACGAAACCACTAAAAGCAACGGACAGGCATAAATGTCGTAAGAGGTTTTTATTTGAGTTGAAAAACATTTCCCAAACGCACCGTTGTTTGAAACCCCCATTAGACCCTCATTTTGTCCTTGTCCTTTTCCCCTTATCGAAACAAAATAAAAATAACAAACCCCTTATTGGAATTCACAACATTCGGTCAAGTTTTCGATTTCAAAACGCACGCACGAACTCGCACAGTCTGCTCTCGAATCGAAGGGACACACTTTCCTTTCCTCCCTCCTTGCTTCCCGAATCGTCTTCTTAATCAACTGACATAATCAATGTTTTTATAATTTCTGCAAATCACTCCCTAAAGGTACTCCATCATCAATCACTTCTTCACCCCTTCCACGAACCGAAAAGATACTTTAAAATGTGAAAAAAAGAAACAAACACGAAACAACACACAAACAAAACCAAAGCCATGCAAACACGAACCAAAAGGACACAGCACAGACGTACAGACGCACAGAATGAAAGTGATGTATTATCCCTTAACCAGATGAAATGAATGAAAGTGCCCCAAAAAATTTGTTAAAAGTCCTTTTATTCAAAAACACACTCTCACATACATTCGCACAAATCGGTGGCTTACTTGAACATGAAAACAAAATAAATGACTACAAGGCTCAACAAATGATTTGACAAATGGATGCACGTGTGCACATGCGCATCGCTCTGAGTTCAAACAAAATCCATACGCAAAAACAAAAATCTAGACAAAATCAAAAATCTCTTGAACTCCAGTGAGTTGTGTTTTCTTTGCTTTTTGACAAACTATCCAACTCCGCCGTTAGTCCGTCAGTTTACTTACCGTCAACATCGTCGTCGAATATGTCGTCCAGGGAGTGGCGGACTTGCACGTTGTCCATCATGACGTCGGTGCCGGTGATGCCTACGCTCTCGGAGTAGATCTCTGGATTGACGTCCTTGGTGTAGCGCTCGACCTCGGCCACAACGCTGGCGAAGGTGTCTTCGGTGACGTCGACGTCTGGTGGTGGAACTATGGCCGCCTGAGAAGAGACCGCTGCCGCCACGACGATCTCCTGTGAATTGGGGACAAGTGTTGAGGAGGCGGCCGACTGAAGTGTCCTCTCGACTTCGGGATGTGTCAGAACTGATGTGAAATCGTCCACGTCCACGCTGTGAGGGCTCTCGAATTGGTTGTCGGTGTGGTCGGACAATAGAGTACTGGCTTCGTCGGCGACCAGCTGACAGACGTCGTTGAGGACCGCATCAACTTCAGTTTGATCGGAGGTTGCGGGTTCGCTCAGCGGCACGGTTACCATCAGCTCGGAGGCGTCTTCGAATTGATGCTCGCTGGAGCTTGAAATGTTAACTTGACTTGTGGTCTCTGGAAGTGAAAAGTCCTCGGCGTCGTGCACTTCACTACTGCCTTTGCTGCGGGCATTGTGGGTCTCTTTGGGTTGATCTTCGATCAGTTCAACATCAGTGTCAGCATCTTCTTCAGCATCCGCGTCAATCACGACGTCCTTCGCTCTCTGCTTTTCCTCTTCGTTCAGCACTTCCACTGCACTTTCGAAGGAGTCAGCGGCGTCTCTTTCGTTCTCTGGGAGAACTTTTGAGATTTCATCGTTTGTGGTCAGCGTCTGCTGCGTTTGATTTTCTAAATTTGTCTTATTTTCTAGATTTTCCGCGACTTCTTCCTTCTGTTCGTCGCATTCAGGGTCTGGGTTAGCATCTGTTCTAGCATCCAGTTTAGCATCTGGCACCACCATCACATCTTCACCGTCCTCATAGTCGTCCTCTATGATCACGGTGTTCTTGTCCTCCGACGGTGGAGGTGTGATCAGTTCTGGCTCCACCTCTATGGACTCAGGGTCTTGGCGTGTGTCCATCGCCTCTTCCTGCGTCTCAACAACGCCGTCGTCTGCCCCTTGCTGCTTCTCTTCTTCGGGAGACCTTTCTGTGTCCTGGTCTGTCGGTGATTCGCTCTTGGCTGTGCTCTGTCTCGGCGAGGGGGAAGCTGTGGAAAAGAAAACGAAAAATTACTTGGATTACATCCACACATAAACTTAGTAAATCAATGCACATAATGTTCATGTGGCGATAAGAGCGGATCCATCTATCAGCGACCAGTAAGTGAATTTGTGGAGTCAACGACAGGGAGAAGGCAATTTTTCAAGCGGGATTCCGTACACATAGGATCAAAGCACGCCTAAGGGGCGGCTTTGATTCGATTACAGGGGCATCTAAGTGGCGGAATGATTGATAAATTGAACGTGTCGTTCCGGGGGTGGCCTGAATTGAAATTGGAAATTCATTTTCGTCTCATTTGGTTGCAAGAAATCCTGCAGATAATCTCCCGAAAATCAATCTCGTCCGTTTGTCACTCTTGAACGTTAACCACTTAAGTGAAGAGTCTTAATTCCTGTTTTCAAGCACCGATAATCGAGCAGTTAATGCCCTGCCGAGGAAGGAAGTTGCCAATCAACCCCCACGCCTCTCCCACCCCAATCGGGCTAATTGCACAATCATCAACCTCCTCCCACAAAGCAAGTAATCAATGCCTTTTAGAGACGACTGCGGAGAGGGACATCTCATTCATTCATCATGAACGATGACATTTTTGCATTAACCCGATTCCCAACCACAGTACACAGGAGCCAGCGTCTTTGTTCCTGGCTAATAAACTGAGAGAGGAATCGGTTTCAATAAATCTGGTTGATGACAATTTCTTGTCAACCATGTTGTTGGTTTAAATTCCGCCCAGAGCGTCTCATTGACGTGACCGTCGTGGCGAACAGAGTGCACACCACAGTAGGGATGCTGTGCCGGGATGTGTTCAGGAATAATTGGAAAGCATTATGATGAAGGAGCCATTTAATGATTTATTGTTTTACTGCTGTGAGGACATGTGCGAAGACGATCGGAATTAGGGGGGCGCGTTGCGCAATTTGTAATTGGTTTATGGACAGCGAAAAGGATTTGTGGGGAAAGAGATAAAAGATTGTGTTACGCACGCCGACAGTTATCTGACAAGGAAGGCCAGCAGTAAGATATGATTCACTGCAGAAGTTCATACGGGAGGGATCTCATTTTATGGATGCTTGTCATGAATTCTTTAAGGGCTTATGGGCGATTGTTGCGAATGTTATGCGGACCTCACGGAGAATGGGGTGTTAATAACAGCAATTCGTGGTTCGAACCGATTTAACAGCCAATTGAGTGATAAAACATGGTGTTTCCTTGTTGCTGGCGGAGGGACATGACTGTTGAGTTGGGACTGCTGAGGGCTACTCGAGGTTTGGGGGTGAACGGGTGAGCATTCCCAGCGATGCGGGTATTGCGGGTGAATCCTTGATGGGAAGGAATGTAACTGACTAACACATTACAGCATTTTTGTTGAAAAAACGATTTTTAATTTAAATGGGTTTGGCTGTCATCCTATTTAATTGGAAGTCCTTTTAACCATCGTTTAATTCAGGTTTAAATAGAAAGTGTATTTTGCAATAGAGTTTAATTTTCTCAGCTCGATTTGTTCATATAACAATTGCAGGTCCACAGGGGACCATGGTCTAGCTTGCTCATCAACTACTCGTGTTGTTTGTGCCACTGTTCTCTCACGAGTAGAAGGGACCTACAATTTTTTGCAACTCCAAAGGGGAAAGTTTGAGACGATTTCTGAGACAGTAATTACACTTTGAGTGTTGTTAGTAGCTTGAAAGAAGTTCTGCCGTGGAATATTCGAGGTGTTCAGCCGGGAATCGAACCCAGACCAGGCCTTGTGAGTATCGCACTCTACCCACTACCCCACGGCGGTCACACAATTCCTAGAAAGGTGCCTCCAATTACGCACTTCAAGTTGACTGAATTCTTCCTTATCTGTATGCGCCACCTTAGCCTAGTTTATACTCTGTTGAGTTGTCGCGATGGGCGTGATACGGAGGCTATTCGATAGTGGTATCAATATGCTCTACGTGGCCTATTAATCTTAAGTGGTGAATTCAAAATGCTGACCGGGTGCATGCCGCCGTACAACTTAGAAAGGTCGTCACTTAATCTTCTCCTTAAAGTACTCTTAACGCAAACTGGACCAAAATTCGCACGTAGGACTTTACTTTTAAAAAGCCTAAGTGGTACCTGATCCGCTGTTAGGAAGGCTCAAGGTTCTGCACCATAAAGAAGAACTGGAATGATTAAGTTCATCTTTCGAGAAATGACTCTCTTACACAATAATTTCTTAACCCCAAAGAAACAGCAATTGGTAAAAGTGACTTTGAGATTGATTTCGTTGGGCAAACATTGCTCTCGCTCAAACGAACACAGTCGAACTTGTCAAAATGAAACCACAATTCTCTCCTGTTCTTTTTTGGTCCCATATAACTGAAGATCGATTTCCTGGTGACATGTCAATGATATCAGACCCAAACAGATTCAAAAACCAATTAAGTGCTCGAGATTTAAATCGACTTAAATGTCATTTGTTGCGAAAACTATTTAATTTCAGAAACTCAAAGCTAAATCTCCGACTGGGAATTTAATCGGAAAAAATGTTGACGCTAAGTGATGGTACTCATGCAAGAATCGTCGGGAGTCTTAACAATTGCCAAGAGTCTTAACTATACCGGTATAAAGTGAGCGTCAAGATACAAATGTCTCAATGGGGAACATTTGTTGTGAACGAGCCCTTTATTTTTTTTTTTCATTTGTTTGCTATGACATCTGTGAATAATATTTAGTATACATCAAGTCATTGAACAGACAACATCATATTTTTTCATCGTGTTAAAAATGTCGAATTTTGTACCAGAAAGTGATGATTTGCGGAAAGCATTAATTTTTTGTTTTCATTTGAAGAAAAGTGCTGCGGAGTCGCATCGAATGCTTGTCGAGGCATATAGTGGTCATGCTCTATCAGAAGCAACAAAAGATGGTTTCAACGGTTCAGAAATAATGATTTTGATGTGAAAAATGAAGAACGTGGAAGACCACCAAAAAAGTTTGAAGACGCCGAAATGCAAACGATATTGGATGGAGATGACACTTTGAGTCGAAAGCAAATGGCAGCAATGCTAAATGTTGCACAACAAAAAATTTCTGACCGTTTAAAAGCTATGGGAAAGATTCAGAAGCGTGGAAAATGGGTGCCACATGAATTGAATGAAAGACAGATGGAAAACCGAAAAAACACTTGTAAAATTTTGCTTCAAAGACACAAAAGAAAGTCGGTTTTGCATCGGATTGTTACTGGCGATGAAAAATGGATTTATTTTAAGAATCCTTAACGGAAAAAATCATGGGTATATCTGGGACAACCATCAGCATCGACTGCAAAACCAGATCGATTTGGCAAGGAGACAATGCTGTGTGTTTAGTGGGACCAGAAAGGTGTGCTGTACCACGAGCTCCTAACACCTGGTGAAACCGTTAATACTGATCGCTACCGGCAACAAATGATCAATTTGAACCATGCATTGATCGAGAAACGACCAGAATGGGCCAGAAGACACAATTTTGCTCCATGACAATGCACCCGCACACAAAGCAAAACAATCACGATACAATCAAAACACTTGGCTGGGAGCAGCTACCCCACCCGCCGTATTCATCAGACATGGCTTCTTCCGACTGCCACTTGTTTTCATCGATGGGACACGCATTGGCTGAGCAGCACTTTGATTCCTACGAGGAGGTCGAAAATTGGGTGTCTGATTGGTTTGCTTTAAAAGACGAACAATTTTATTGGCGTGGTATTCACAAATTGCCTCAAAGGTGATCAAAATGTGTAGAAAACAATGGCCAATAGTTTGAATAAAATGTTTTTACTTTCCCATTCATATTTATTTTCAAAACCGATATACTGGTATACTCCTAACCGTCACTCTAAGTTCCAACAAAGCATTCCTCTCGAAGTGAGATGGCGCCTTTAAATATCATAAAATTACATTTAATAATAATAATAATTGTTGGCGCTACAGTCCAAAGGGGACCAGGGCCTAGCTTGCTCATCAACTACTCGTGTTGTGCGCGCTACTGTTCTCTCACGAGTAGAAGGGACCTACAGTTTTTTGCCGACTCCGAACGGCGAAATTTGAGAAGCTTTCTTAGACAGTTATTACTCTTTGAGTGTTGTCAGCAGCTCGAAAGAGGTGGTGCCGTGAAATATTAGAAAAATTGGTGTTGAACTGGGAGTCGAACCTAGACCCTTCGGCGTGTGAGCGTCGCACTCTACCCACTACGCCACGGCGATTACATTTGGCTCGTAAAACAAACTACCTAATGATGAGAAGAAAAAAAAATAAGAAATTGCCTACAAGCTTAAGAATATAGCTCTAGTGAGTGACAGCAAGATCGCGGTATATTTCACAGATGTACTGTGCTGTACTACTAATCTTGTTAAGTCCTTCTTCCGATTGTCCCCCATAACGAATCTATTTCAAATTTTATGACCATCCACATATAATTTTTACATAGAAAACAAATGACAAATAGTCAACCAACATCTATACCAAATGTCAAAACCAATCCTCAAAGACATTCGAAAGAATGAAAGGCTTAAACAACACAAATAATTTTACTTCTGTTCCTAGAGATTCCCTGTTTGTTTGGAGGTGGGGGTTACATCTGGACACCACCTCAAAGGACTTCACGTAAGAGGTTAGATCGACATTTATAGAGTTTGCAACTGCTCTCAATTGTCAAAATTAGTGCATCCAAGGTTTGTTCATTCTTTGATGAGTTCCTTCAGTTAACAGTTGGCGCTTATGTTTCACAGAAATGAAGTTCATTCAGCTTGTTAAGTTCAACTTTTGTCTATCTTTGATATGCTCTCAAAATGTAAGCTTCGAAGATCGAAATTTGTTTAAATTGTGCAATTTTATGAACGACCACTTCGTACATGTGTTTGATTTTGTAACACCCAGATCCCCTGTAATTTTTGAGTTCAAAAACAAATTAATTACCTCTGTGAGTTACTCTATACGCAACTCAATTTTAACCAACTCATGTTGCTGTTTTTGAAGAGCCTGCATAGGAATAAATCTGCATGTGGGCTCCAGCTTGCTACTTGAAATGGAACAAACTGAACTTTAGTGCGCGAAATACCTCCCATTCTGATCGGACATTCAGTGTTCTGTTGGCAACTACAACGAATCTAAAACTTAGTCTGTGTGCGGTTCGGGAAATTTCACTGTTTTTGAAAAAGAGCTAAATTGCATTATATGCAAAACTTATTCCGTCCGAGTGCACGATTCATATGTTTAAACAACAACTCTCCATCTGAGCAGAACGTTAAATTATTTCCGTGAGATCCTTCGTCGTTTATTTCTCCACCTCATCAACTCTTAACCAACATGGAATTGAAAATATGAAACAAAGTCAGCGAATGACAACCCACGAGAGACCACTGCATAGCATCTACACCAACCAAAAGTGTCTTCGGACAGTTTATAAGAATCCTCACAATAACTGCGCTTGCTTCAGTATCCACGGCCGAAAAGTTTATTCATTCAATTTGCTAAGTGTGATGTCGGTTTATTTAATCCCCGATCCCAAGAAAATGTATCCGCTATTTGCATACTCCTACCCCGCACATCTGGTCCTCCGCCAAATTGTCATTCATTTCATGTTTCTGAGTTTCATTGTTTGAGGGGTTCAGAACTTTGTTCATTCTGCATAATTCATCGTTCTTCTCAGTTCCTTGTTAACATATGCAAATTAGTCTTGATTCCATTCCCGTCTTGACTTCACACCAACGTTTGTCGTTATCTGTGACCCTCTGTGACTCTCACCAGGATATTCTTTGACTTCCAGCACCGCATTAATCGGCTAGACGATAGTTTGTGTAGTAAAATTTGGTGCAGTTTGATGACGATGTTGATGACGAAACGAATTTTGACAAAAATAAGAACTCTTTTTGGCCTTTTAAGAAAACACAACAACTTTTTGGTCTGTTTGCGGTTTTAAAATGTACTTGTAAAAATTAAATTTTTTGTGATTTCTTTCAATTTGTTTCTTTTCCAGTAATTTGGTTGATTTCTGTTAGTCTTGAACCAGTTTTTTAGGCCATGTAGAGCGTATGGACACCACTGCTCCGGCCCGAAAAGTCTTCGAATCAGAGCCATTGGGACAACGCAACAGAGGACGTAGTAGAGCATATGGACAACACTTCTCCGGCCCGAAAAGTCTTCGAATCAGAGCCATTGGGACAACGCAACAGAGGACGTAGTAGAGCATATGGACACCACTGCTCCGGTCCGAAAAGTCTTCGAATATGAGCCATTAGGACAACGCAACAGAGGACGTAGTAGAGCATATGGACTACACTGCTCCGGCCCGAAAAGTCTTCGAATCAGAGCCATTGGTACAACTCAACAAAGGACGTAGTAGAGTGTATGGACACCACTGCTCCGGTCCGAAAAGTCTTCGAATCAGAGCCATTGGTACAACGCAACAGAGGACGTAGTAGAGCATATGGACACCACTGCTCCGGTCCGAAAAGTCTTTGAATGAGAGCCATTGGTACACCGCAACAGAGGACGTAGTAGAGCATATCGACTACACTGCTCCGGCCCGAAAAATCTTCGAATCAGAGCAACAGAGGACGTAGTAGGGTGTATGGACACCACTGCTCCGGCCCAAATAGCCTTCAAATCAGAGTCATTGGTACAACAGACGACGACCTAAACTAAGGTGGCACACACAAGTGGAGAATGACCTCAACCAACTTTGAGTGCGCAACTGAAGGCAGTTAGCGAAGAATCGTGCTGGCTGGACAGGCATGTCGGTTGAGGCCCAGGTCCACCCCGGATTGTAGCGCCACAACAAGAAAAAGAAGAACAAAGTACATGCGTATGTTAGAAAATAAAATACAATTTTTTCGGAGAAAGAATCAACTTCTAACGATTCTGTACAGTATTGCCCAATTTGAGCAATGAATTTTTGCCGTTTCGTTTTGTTCGTTTGGTTCGATTCTGTCTGGCAAAACAGCCGACCAAGTCTTTTTCTTCAATTGTCGTTTGTGTCCCTTGTCCCAATTTTGTCCCCTTTTGTTGAATTTCTTTGCATCTATCGACAAAGCAAGTTGTCGCTAGGAGCAAGATTTGGAGAATACTACGACTGAGGTAAGACCTCATATTTTAGCGTTTTCAAGTGATTTTTGACCGCTAAAACTACTTTCGGCCGAGTGTTATCATGTTGCAAAACCACCATGTCCTGCCTTTCTGTCGTTTCTGTTAGTTTTTCACGCAATGCACGTCTTAAACGCATTAATTGGAGTTGGTAACTGTTGACATACATGTAAATTTAGTTTAAGTTAAGTACTAAGCATATGTGTGTGTACATATTGAGTATAACTTATAAGTTAACTGTGTGTGTGGTAGCTAGTGGGATGCTAGGGTGGACACGAAACCTAATTCTAATGAAGTAAAATATATTTGGATAATAAATATAACCAGTAAAAGAGAACAAATCTAAAAGTGTAATTTATTACTTTATAACTATTTAACAGTAACGTTTCCCATCAATAATTTCGCCTAGTTTTACATCACATTCGTCTGGTCCTACCATATGAACCGTGGATGTCATTCTTTTGTGTCGATAGAGACCATGATTGATCGGGCTCATCAGACTTTGTTAACTCATTCTTCTTGGGGTACTCTCCAGTCACGATCTGGTGCAAAAATCCCAAATTCCAAGAAGCAATTACGAGGGGAAAAATCACATCTTGAAAAATAATATCTTCACTTTCAACTCGTACGCCATCCGATTTCTTTGCTTTTGAATAAATTCAAATTTCCAAAACACACCAGAAATTCTTTTCCTGGTCACTCCACTTTAAAAGCATGGAAGCAACTATCTACCTTTTTTATAGGTCCGAGCAGATTCACCATAAAATTCTACAAGCCGCCCTTTTCTTCCACTTACTAATAATTGCATGGCGCAACAGTCCACAGGAGGACCAGGGCCTACTAATCGTTGTTGTCCGCTCTGCTGTTCTCTCACGAGTGTCCCTTCGTATCGTATGCTCATCATTTCCTTAACAGTAATTGTTGGCGCTACAGTCCAAAAGAGGACCAGGGCCTATCTCAGGGCATTGCTCATCAACTACTCGTATTGAGTGCGCCAGTGTTCTCTCACAAGTAGAAGGGACCTACAGTTTTTGTGCCGACTCCAAACGGAGAAGTTTGAGAAACTTTTTTTTACTCTTTGAGTGTTGTCAGCAGCTCGAAATAGGTGGTGCCTTGAAAAATTCGAGGTGTTCAGCAGAGAATCGAAACTAGACATTTAGCATGTGGGTGTCGCACTCTATACACTACGCCACGGTGGCCATATTTAAAACATTTCTTTTATACTCGGCCTTTACAAATCTCCTTGGATTTTAGAAATTTCAACAATGATGATGATGCCAAATCGTACCTGGTTCAGCTGTTTGCTGATAAAAAACAGCAAAAGTTTTATGAACGCGCAGCACTGATGTTGCCTGAAAGAAGGCAAAAAGTTATTGCTGAAAATGGGCAATACTCTACAGAATCTTAAGAAGTTGATTCGTTCTCTGAAAAAATTGTCTTTTATTTTCTAAAATACGCATGTACTTTGTTCTTCTTTTTCTTGTTGTGGCGCTACAATCCGGGGTGAGCCTGGGCCTCAACCGACATGCCTCTCCAGCCAGCACGATTCTTCGCTAACTGCCTTCAGATGCGCACTCAAAGTTGGTTGAGGTCATTCTCCACTTGTGTGCGCCACCTTAGTCTAGGCCGTCCTCTGTTGCGTTGTACCAATGGCTCTGATTTGAAGTCTTTTTGGGCCGGAGCAGTGGTATCCATACGCTCTACTACGTCCTCTGTTGCGTTGTACCAATGGCTCTGAGTTGAAGTCTTTCTGGGTCGGAGCAATGATGCCCATACGCTCTACTACGTCCTCTGTTGCGTTGTCACAATCGCTCTGATTTAAAGACTTTTTGGGCCGGAGCAGTGGTGTCCATACCCTCTACATGGCCTAGCCATCCTAAGCTTTGTATCCGAAGACGCTTGACCAGGCGCATGTCGCTGTACAGCCTATAGAGCTCGTCGTTAAATCTTCTCCTCCAGATACCGTCAACCCAAACACGACCAAAAATCGCACGCAAAACCTTTTTCTTGATAAGACTTAGGGCTTCCTCATCCTCCTTTGGTAATGTCCATCTTTCCGCGCCATAGAGTAGGACTGGGATGATCAAGTTGTTATATAAAGCAAGCTTAGTCCTTCGGGAGAGGGCTTTATTACTCCATTGCCTCTTGAGCTCAAAGAAACAGCGACTGGCAAGAGTGATTCGGCGTTTTATTTCGGTACTGATGTTGTTGTTCCTGTTTACCGCGGAGCCGAGGTAGACGAAGTCCTTGACTACCTCGAAGTTTCTGATGCCTAGTGTTACGCTCTGTCCGAGACGTCGATGTTGTGTGTCATTTCATGTACTTTTTTTGCCCTCATTATCCACCAGAGTGGCCGCCGTGGCGTAGTGGGTAGAGTGCGACTCTCACACGAGAAATGGTCTAGGTTCGATTCCTGGTTGAACATCTCAATTTTCCACGGCACCACGTCTTTCGAGCTGCTGACAACACTCAAATAGTAATAACTGTCTAAGAAAGCTACTCAAATTCCGCCTTTGGGAATCGGTAAAAAACTGTAGGTCCCTTCTACTCGTGAGAGAACAGTAGCGCGCACAACACGATTAGTTGATGAGCTAGCTAGGCCCTGGTCCCCTGTGGACTGTCTCGCCATACAATTATTAGTATTATTATTAACCACCAGACCCATTTTAGTCGCTTCCGCTTCAATGCCAGCAAAGGCCTTATGGACAGCTCGCTGTGTTCGTTCAATCACGGCAATGTCATCAGCGTAAGCTAGCAACTGAACTGATTTCTGGAAGATCGTGCCTCTGGTGTTGACTTGTGAGTTTTGCAGGATCTTCTCGAGGATGATGTTAAAGAAGTCGCATGACAGTGCTTCGCCTTGCTTAAAACCTTTTTTGATATTGATGGTCTCGGTGAGTTCGTTACCGACCTTGACGGAGTAGGGAGAGTTCTCCATCGTCATCCTACACACTCTGACGAGTTTGGTAGGAATGCCAAAACTAGACATGGCACTGTATATCTCGTCTCTATGCACACTGTCATATGCGGCCTTGAATTCGACGAATATATGGTGAGTGTCGATTTGCAATTCTTGAGTCTTTTTCAGGATTTTCCGTAATGTAAAGATCTGGTCTAATGCGGACTTTACGTTGTTGCCGACACTATAGTTCAAAGCAATTCCATTTCACAGAATTTCTTTGCTAAAAATTTGTTCCAGTTCTTATTTGTTTTTTCAATTTTCAACTTCTGCACTTTTAGAGCCAGTTGTTGTCAATTTTAATTATCTTTGAGTCATTTCCTTGAGGTTTTTTGTTCAATTTGGTTTATTTTACTTGTCCGTCCACCCGCTTCAATTACTTATCGTCTCAGTTGTATTTAATTCCGTGGCCATTGAAATATTTTTCTCAATTTCCCTTTAAGTATACTTCTAAATACGACTATTTCTTCAGTGTCAGTCCAACTTTTTTCATAAATTTTTATTTTCGATGAATTTGCTTACTTTTTATGGAAATTGAATATTGGACAGAATAGGATCAAAATAAAACCTGCTTACTACGATCACAAAATCTCAGCCACAGAAGGACGCACGCTTTATAGAGCTATCCTTTCATGGTTTCATTATTCGACGACCCTTTAGAAGCGCCTTTTAATCCCTTTTATTAGATAGACGTCAACTTGGTGGTCAAAAATAACCAAGTTCAATTACACGCCTGGATATCAATGGCTTCCTTCATACTTCAGGATTACAAATTACCTCGGCGACTGGTGACTGCCCTCTTATTTGTGTTAACTTCTGAACATTTGGGATTTTTGTTATTTTTTCATCTCTACACATTATCTTCTGCCCAATTGCCTTTTTCCCTTTTACTTGTACATGCTCTTCCCTTATTTCATGTTCACCGCTTTCCACCAACCACTGTCCGTATTTGCCCAGTGCCATCCCCTTTTATGACCACTTCCTACATTTTTATTGATAATTTACGTCATTCACCTCCCAAGTGTGTCCCCTCTCTAAATTGTTCGTCCTTTTGCTGATTCTCCTGCATTTTTGTAATTTGCTGTCCTATGCTCCTTTCTTCAGCCCGTTCTGCCATACTTACATCAATTTTTGCTTTTCTCTGTTGTCCATTTACTTTCAGTTTTACCTCCTTTAACTTAATTTTGTCGTTCCTTTAACTTTTTTTACTTGCCTAATTTTGTCCACTTCATCCTTTTTGTTTTCAATTTCAATTTCAGCTTGCCGATGAATAATTCATTTTCGGTTAATTTTTCCATCTCCACTTTTCACTTTTGCCCTCCATTCCGTATGATGTTCGTCCCTTTTAGCGCAGCGATGTGAAACGCTATCTTAGGGGTTAGCTGTTTGTTAATAGCTAAAATGCATGCTTGTGAGCAGGGAGGGTGTGAATTACATTTCGTCAAATGGCCACAACGAAGTGCAGTCCTTCGATGGGGAATATGATTAAATTAGTGCCCATCGTCGTGCAATTTTTAATGCATTCTCAGTCTCAGCAGTGTTGTTAATCGTATGCGCAAGCAATCACACTCGTTTCATACTTCCCCATGCACACAACAAAGCAACCCTCGTTTTGCCTCGATCCTGCACCAAATTGACCACAATGCCAGCGAGCGCCTCGCTTTCAAAATCAATCCGGAAATCGCTTTGAATGGAACAATTAAGCGCCAAAGGACAAAAAATAATTCGAAGCCAAAAAGCGAGAATCAAATTCAATCGAATGAACCCAAAACCACTGCATGTTGACACACCGGCTAACCTAACCAAAATCAATAGGGCACAAATCAAACACACTTTGTAATTCATTTGTGTGTTCCACCCTCACCGAACTCACCCAAAGAGCACACACAAAAATTTGACCGACCACCTCGGTGCATTCGGAATGGGAAGCCTCCCTTGCCGCGTCGCTCCGCCCTCGACGGTGACCTCGGCCGGTGGGTTAAAGTTCACTGAAAGTGTTGGCCTATGTCTTCGCCTGTTGACGACTTTAAAATTTAATTAAACACCCGGCACATTTTTCGTTTTGGGGGACACCACGAAATTCATTCGGAAAACAAGAATTCAATTGAGTCCTGGGAAACCAACAAATTCCTTTTCAGTCCCCCATGCCCGCTCGGATGTCTTCCAACTACCACGACGGCTGCGAATGTGTGAAATTGGCGACCACTAAACCTATCAATCGCTCCGGGGCTTAATTTCTCTAAGCACCCACCCGCCATCCCCCATTAATTTCAGCAGTTCACATCTGGGCGCAACTCAATCAGAGCCAAATTTAACTTCGAAAAAAAGGAATTAAATGCGATGGAGCGGGGGTTAGACACCGCTCGCAGCTGGTCGAAGTGTGAAAGCATAAAGCGCCATTGGCGCTCAATATATCCACAATTTGCCCCACCTCCGCCACCCCGTTCTTTCTGTCTTAATGGCGAGAAGTAATTGCGTAACTCATTAAAGCCTCACGGGCTGTGGCCCCCTCGGCTTTTCCTCCTTTTTGTATTTTTCACAAACAGCGTCGAGAATGGAGAGACTCCGTGGAAGTGAAAAATTCCCAAACAAACGCGAACACAAAGGCACTCTCGCACAAGGAGGTCAGGAAGGACTCGTCGTGAGCTCGCCGTGTAATCGGTAATCAACCCAACAAAAATCGCATTAATTTTCAAACTTCAAGAACTAGGGAAGTTCACGTGGTGGAGTGGTGGACCGCTTTTCAGCGCACGTCCTGTAGTCTTTTTTCGGGGCACTTTGATGGCATTTAACGACGAGGGGAGAAAGCAATGAATATTTACTTGCCGGTCTGACTGCGCCTTTTTGGCGGAACCTTTTGATGCCATTCGGGGCAATGAGTTCCACGATTTAAGTGGGCGCAAAGTTTTAATGTTGGTTAAAAAGTTTGAAAAAGTGCAGCAGGAGGGGGGTGCAGCCTGCCATAATGTACGGCACATTGTGGAAATGCTTCCCGCTCACAATGGAATTCTTTGCATTTTGTTGCCGCAGCGTACGGAGGGCTTTGTGTGGGATTGCGCGGCAGTTTGTAAACTAACATAGCATTCCTTAGACTTGCAAATTAGTTTCGAATCGTTTGTTAGTTGAGAAAGTGAAAGGAATTCCGCTGACTGTCTTCCTTACCGAGTTCCAGGGACTTTAAAGCATAATTTTGCCGTGGAAGGAATTTAGACTTTCTCACCACTGGGGCGATGATCAATCACAAAATGTTGACTGGAATTGAATTTGTGTGCTGAAGACTGAAAATTGACCGTCACATGTGTGTGTGTTTGAAAACCATGTCTGGCCTGTGGTGATACTATTACACTTCGATGCACATGTCCAGCACTTGTCGAGCAGTCGCCGAGTACATGGTCGTGTTCAAGGAACTCTGTCGGAAGCTCATTCCCTCGCTCGCACGCAATCGATCTTCTCCTCAACACCAGTCACCAGTGGACGTGGTGGAGGAGCATATGCACGGCACTTCCGTCACAGCAACTGGGAACATGATTAAGGTTTGTAGCCAAACGGATTCTGGTGCGATTTTATGGCACTGAAATCCATTTCTTGGTGCGTGTTCAACTTTGACGACCACATTTGAAATTGCTGTCCTTATTTCAGTTGCCACAAAGAATGGGACATGAAATAAAGTTTAACAGCTTCTAAAGCAGTCTTCGAGGAAGGGGTTTAACCAATGGATGATCTCCGGCCACCTCTCTTACTGTTATTTTACGCTGGATTCGTCCCGCTGCGTTAGTCACACTTTACTATGATGGTGAGCTGGAACTAACTGTCCGGAGAGACGAGAGTGAGCTGGATTAACGGTTCGGAAGGAAAGTTTTATGAGCGCTTTGTGGAACTGCCACAAAGCACCGTTCACTCGCGGCAATAAATTAAATTTTGATCTGTTCAACATCAACAAATTGACCGTCTAAAGGAGATTGTCGCTCAGGCGAAGAAGACAAAAGGTATTAAGTTGCATTACACGGCAGTCTGCAGACATTTCAGAGAAACCCGTGCATTGCCCTTACCGGGTAGTCACGCCACACAGAAGTAAATTTTCCCAAAAACGTTGCGATAAGTACGGGATATGTTCCAGGAATTATGTGAGAGTTGCAACATGTCCAGTTTTTCTGAAAGAAACAGGCGACCATTGTGAGCGGGAAACTTTTTTTTGGATTTGGCTCAATTTTAAAAGCACCCATACAGTCGACTGCTGTTTACTTTCGGGCTCATACGCGTAAATCCACGATTCATCACCTGTAACGATGTCATAGACGTGTTTCGAACCACCGCGATGGTTGTTTTGGAGCATTATGTGAGAGTAAAATTTCAAAAAATCCAATTATTGACTTTTTTATTTTGTTATGTTGGTACACCCGCCTTGAACATATGTTTACGGTTGTAGGTTTTGAGAGGCATAAAAGTTAGATCTGTTTTGCTTGTTCGGCGATTCCTGCTGTCGCGAAAATTGGATCAAAGAATTTACATGCAATTTTGTAAGAAAATAGAATAAAGTGCTCAAAGACACTTCAATATGTTCTTCAAACAAATGCAGTGGCATTCGGAGAGTGTTCTCTGAGTCAAAAAATGTGGTACAAGCGTCTCAAAGAGGTCGGAGAAGATGTGAATGAGAAAGCTTGCCCTGGACGCCCCGACACATCAACAAGCGATGAAAAGTTGAGAAAGTCAAGAAAATTCTACTGGAGAATCTTCAAATCACCATTAGAAAAATTGTTGAAGATGTCGACGTATCAGTTGGCTCATGCCAACAATTTTTTCCCATGTAACACAAACATTGAGTGGTCGCCGTGGCATAGGGGGTAGAGTGCGACGCTCCACGCCGAAGGGTCTAGGTTCGACTCCCAGCTCAACACCAATTTTTCGAATTTTTAACGGCACCACCTCTTTCGAGCTGCTGACAACACTCAAAGAGTAATAACTGTCTAAGAAAGCTTCTCAAATCTCGCCGTTCGGAGTCGGCAAAAAACTGTAGGTCCCTTCTACTCGTGAGAGAACAGTAGCGCGCACAACACGAGTAGTTGATGAGCAAGCTAGGCCCTGGTCCCCCTTTGGACTGTAGCGCCAACAATTATTATTATTATTATTAACACAAACATTGGATTTTGACCAAAAAATTGTCCCATGAGTATCGCTCACGAATCTTTGAATGATGTCAACGGTGATCGAGATCTGGTGGCGAATTATGGTTATAGGGTTATGCCATCGAAGCTAAAGTCAAATCGTCCCAATGGAAGGGGTCAAGACAACCAAGACGGAAAAAAACACTCCAAGTTCGATCAAATGTGAAGGTTCTGCTGACTGCTTATTTTTTCGATTTCCGTGGCGTAATACACATCAGGAGTCCTTACCAGATGATCGTACGGTCAATAAGAAGTTATGCTCCGCTTACCAAAAGCAATACGAAGAAAACGTCCGGAACTTAGAAAAGACAATTCATGGTTATTGTATCACGATAATGAACCTGCTCACTCTTCAATGCTTGTTGGTAATTTTTTGGCCAAAAAGAACGCTGTAATCATGCAACCGGATTCACCATATTCCCCTGTGACTTTTTCTTGTTCTCAAGATTGAAGAGACCCATGAGAACAGACAAACCGGATCGCTGAAATAACCCAAGGGCATACCAAAAAGTGGATATCAGAACTGCCTTGAGCAATGCAAAAAACGCTGCCACAAGAGTAATATACGACGGTTGCCTTTTATATTTCTGGATTAGAGAACAAAAACAAATATTAATCATCGCTATTTTAGCTTTATAGCTTTTCAAAATATTCCCCACTAAGATCTATACACTTTTGCATGCGTTTGAACCAATTTTCGAAGCACTTTTGCCACTCTGATTGAGGTATCTCCAAAACCATACATTCTGAGCGCATCAAGCGCTTCTTCAGGTGTCGAAAAACGTTGGACTCTCATTTTGTTTTTTACGTACGGGGATAAAAAGAAGTCTTTCGGTGCCAAGTCAGAACTATACATCATCAAATTGATGTCTTGAGTGCTCAAAAATGCAGTTGTTTGAGCCGATGTGTGAGAGCTCGCAATGTCGTGGTAAAGAGTGATCCGTCTTCGGCGGTTGTTTTTCCTGATTTCTTGGAAGACAACTGGCACACAAATGGTTGTGTACCACTCAGAATCGACTGTTCTGGGTTGTTCTAGTGATACGGTTGCGACATCTCCAGTTTTTCTGAAAGAAACAGGCAACCATTTGCTTGGAAGTGCTTCGTGCGCGGGCAACTTTTTTTGGATTTGGCTCAATTTGAAACACCCATACAGTCGACTGCTGTTTACTTTCGGGCTCATACGCGTAAATCCACGATTTATCACCTGTAACGATGTCATAGACGTGTTTCGAAGCACCGCGATCGTATTTTTGGAGCATTCCTTTCGACCAATCGACACGAGTCTTTTTTTTGAGCGATTGACAAATTGTGGGGGTTCTAACGTGAACAAATCTTTTTGACTTGAATGTATGCTGGTCCCACTAATGCCTAAGGTTGTCTCAATCTCACGATATGTCACATGACGATCTTGCAATATCAGTTTGCGCACAGCATCAGCTTAACGATAGTATAGAACTGGCAGTTGCCAGATTGCAACACTAGGGTTGCCCAATCCCGAAATATAAAAAGCAACCTTCGTACTGTCTAAGGAAAAGCTACTTAAATTTCGCCGTTCGGAGTCGGCAAAAAACTGTAGGTCCCACGTATTGGTGGGAAAACAGTATCCCGCACAACACGAGTAGTTGATTAGGAAGTTAGGCTTTGGTCTCCGTGTGAACTGCGGCGTGCAATTAGAAACCAAAGTTCTTTATGAATCGACAATAAATCCAATCAATTCGTGTGATTAAGGCTAAATGTGCCATTGGTTTGAAAAATTTTCTCGTACGGTTTGCTCCGAAATAATGTAGACTCAACAATTTTTCGTACACACAGTATTGACAACAGAGGGGACGCGGGTGATGCTCTTTCGATAACTGGGGTCATTACTTCTTTGACATAAAATGTATGTACCCGTACATCGAAACCCAACAAATCAAGTGAAAATTATATGCAGCAGTTTTTGAGGTAACTGTCACTTGCCCGCATTTTTCCTTCATTTTTATTTATCTTTGGAAAACTGTTGCTAATTGACCCTATTGCTGCCTTAAATTACCACAAAGAAGAGCAGACCGTGATTTTTGTGTGAAGGCCGCCATTTTTACATCCGGAAGAAAAAGAAGAGAATCTGTTGGCTTCACAGAGCATCACACTCCTGCTTCGGGAATTAATTGGATTGTCCAACACTTCATAAATTTTTTTCATGCCATCTACCCTCATGTACAATGGATCAATTTTTAAGTCATTGCGCTCCAATGCAGTGTTTCCTAACCTCCGACAAAAAACAAAAAATACCGAAGTGCCTGAAAAACGCCTCAGATTTTGTGCTGAACACAGATTACACCTACTTGCCGCCAAATTAACGAATGAATTCAAGTCACTTTTTGCCTTTTAGGAATATATCCGGGGGCAAGGTTTGTCTAGCTAAGCACACAAGACAGGGATGTCGCCGGCTTTTCACTTCACAGTAAAGTTTTGACGCTCTCAAGTGAAAAAAGTTAAAAAAAAACAGGAAAAAATAGAAAACGTGTCACTTAACTATTCTGCAAAAAGAACACTTCAGTTTCCTTGTGAATGTCTCACCGAAGGTTGCCGCCCTGAGCCGGCGAATAATTGGATCTCTAATCCTTCCAGGCAAATCTACCCAGTGCTAAACAAAACAAAAACTAACTCACTCAGTCTTGCTGTCTTTTTCCCTGTCAAACACTTCTCGGGTCTCTTAATAAAGTTGCACGAAACTTGTCAAAAGTATAAATTGCCTACTTTATTCTTCACAGCAGTTCAAGGAACTACACGCCCCTGTGAAAGGGGGTTGTTGCAAGTTTCGTGCTCCGGAATCACTCCGAGATCCCTGAAATACCTTTAAGTGACACGCAGGTGGTCCATGATGGCGCAAAAACAAAACAAAAAAAAAGAAGTGAAGAAAAATTCTGCAATAAGACGACACGTCAACTGAGAGGAGTAAATCTTGACAAATCGACGAGTACGAAAAAAAGGTGAACAAATGAACGAAGCAAAAATGGGAAGGGAGTGAGGAAAGAAATATCTACTCCTCAGAAGCATATCATTTTAAATCGATGAAGACCAGGTGGGGTGGGACGGCATAACTGTTCGAATGAATGAGGAGAAATAAGGAGCGGAACTGACATCCCCCCTCGTGGGAGCTTAAATAAGTGAAATGGCTTTTTGAGGATTCCATAAGCGCAGCCAAAGTAAATCATACGTGCGTGTCGAAAGGAATTTCTCTTCAAGATTTTCCACTAAGGAAATGTTTCGCATCATTGAGTTTAGAAGCGAGACCATCATTAATCTCTCACTCTCCGGGGTATCCTTTCGCGTTGCACGCTCCTTCACTACCTTGTATGGCTGCTGGGTGATTTTGCTAAATAATCCAATGAATGAGAATTCTTTGCCTTTCCTCGAAAGTGCAGCCGAGAAATAATCAACGAATTCCTCGCGCTGCTAAGCAGCACAAACAAATTGGATTTCAAAGACTCTAATGGGTGCTGTTCCTCACTTAAATTACGGCAGATATTCTTATTTTCGTTTCGCTTTGTTTCCCTCCGAGGGAACGGGTGCCTCTTTTGTGAAAGTTCGATGTTCCCTTGTCTTCCTCTTACCCAGACTACTCAGTTGCCTTGATTAGAAAATCGACTTAATTGGTATTTTGTCTAGTTTCCCACCCTGCAATCATTAACAAACTCAGCTCAGAATGCACAGCTTATCGTACGCATCCGAAAAGAACTCCCATTTTCCGCGTCTCTTTGAGGCGATCTCATATCATATTGCTACAAAGTTCAAAATCCAGTTTCGGAGTCTTGAGGGGCGCGGAAAATTCAATTACTTTCCAGTGAAACCGATGCCAACAGAAGACTTTTTTCCATTGATTGATTTATTGACGTCTGTGCCGGCGACTAAAAGCATTTTAACGTGACTTTACTTTGCTCTCAGCTCTCTCCTCTCTCTCTCTCTCTCTCAGGTCCCGTATGCGGACGCAAAGTGTTTGCATTGATTTACAGAATAAATTTAAATTCTGTCGGATTCAGTTTTTCACATAAAATTTCAGATTCATTCATCCGATTCAATGGAAAGAAGTCACACAGAATTTATCTTTAATAAATTCAAAACTTAAAATTTTGAGAACAACACAGTGTGGGATTAGACGCAAATTGAGGTCAACAATGAATAAAAATGAGAGCGGCAGCAGGCTGTGTAATTTTTATGCGGGGAATAAAGCAATTTGATTTAAAGCATACAGTTCGTTGGGGTGTCGAGGGCGAGAAGTATCTTCGCAGATTCATTTAAATTTCAGACAAATGCGCGGTCGGGTTTTATGGTTTTGAATCACATTCAGAATCGTTTTTGTATGACGGATAACGGGTGCCACAAAACCAGATGAAGAGGTTAATTTAATTTTATTTGGAAATGGCGCAATTTTCTTTGCATTTCATAAATTCCTACATTATTTGGCTTTAATAACTTCAAAGATGGTTTAAAGAATTCAACACAACGACTGAGTGAACTACGTGTTAGCGCTACGGGGGCAGCACTCTCACGCAATTTCACTTTACGACTTTGCGTATTTTTTTGACTTTTTCAGATGTAACCACCGCAACGGCCACGTTTAAAGTCAGCATAACACCGACAAATAGTTGCTTTTGATGGAGCAGAGTCTCTGTAGCACTTTGCAACCCACTGCTGAGCTTATACGGCATTTTATCCCATCAAAACGGAGTGTTTAATCAACACACGAAATTGAGTTCTTTTCCATTGTTTTAAAGGATAGAAGCGTCACTTGAAGCATTGTAACATGTAACCTAATAGTCAGATTGTCCTGAAAATTTGACAGGCAACATTCCAATGTAGGTTTACCAGACGTTCGTGTTTCTAAAGTTACTGCGTGGCTTGCTAATGCGTCGGTTTTGCACTTTCCTAACCTCACACCCGGTCCAGGATGACTTACTGCTCAACCATCTCATTTAAGGACGCTCAGAAATCAATTGATGCCTTAGTGTAAATTATTTTATTTGTTTCCAAGTAAAAATAAAAAAAACTATTTAAAAGACGGTATTTAAAAAAAGGAAAGGCCAAACCCAACCGAGCCGTCCAAGGACTGGGACGTCCAAGGACTGAGCCGTGCGAGGACTGGACCGTTCAATGTTTGGATCTCGATGACTGGACCGTTCGACGTCTGGATCTCGATTCCTTTCTGTAGGATGCTGCTCGGAGTAAGTCACCTCGGTATTCTTAATCTGATGTGATGTGGATGGGTGTTGAAATGTGAACCGATGCACATGTTTGAACACCATTCCGATATTCAAGTGGTTTCTCGGATTTTGGGATCGCTTGGGTCGTAAACCATAATGTTTATGAATTCCAGATTGTATTGTTTGTCCAGCGTATTTTAAGATTGGATCGAAGTGTTAACTTGTACGAACAGCTATCTCAGTCCTAAGTGCAGTCTAACTATCTGTCTGGATGAAGATTCACTCAAAGTATTTGTAAATTAAGAACTTTTGGGGTCTAAGCTGAACGGGTCTGATGTGTCAGTTTCATACATAAATCAGTACATCTCAATCATAATAATTGGTTGGCGCTACAGTCCACCGGAGAGCCAGGTCCTAGCGTGCTGATCAACTACTCGTGTTGTGCGCGCTACTGTTTTCTCACAAGTGGAAGGGACCTACAGTTCTTTGCCGACTCCGAAGGGCGACCATTGAGAAGCGTTTTCTTAGACAGTTATCACTCTTTGAGGGTTGTCGGCAGTTCGAAAAAGGTGGTGCCGTGAAAAATTCGATGTGTTCAGTTGGGAATCGAACCTGGACCTTTGGTGTGTAAGGGTCGCACAACACTCACTGAGCTACGGCGGAATCGAACTTTGGATATTTTGGCATGTCTGTTTTGAGCTCTACCCACTACGCCATGCGGGCCACAATTTATGCGACAATGAATTACCAAACCATGCTTTTTAACGTCTTGACGATGCTATTTCGTTTGTCGCGCAGTTGCGCACTTGGAGGTCAAATTTTCTGCTTTTAAAAAGATTCAAGCATTTTAAGGTAAAACCAAGCAATTACTGAACAACATCTCGCAAATATTTGAAAAGTTCAAAAGATTGGGTTGGCACTGTGCGCGCTGCTAGAAGGAACCTATAGTTTTTTGCCGACTCCGAACGGCGAAGTTTGAGAAGCTTTCTTAGACAAAAATTACTCTTTGAGTCTTGTCAGCAGCTCGAAAGAGGTGGTGCCGTGAAAAATTCGAAGTGTTCAGCCGGGAATCGAACCTAGACCCTTCGGCGTATGAGCGCCGCACTCTACCCACTACGCTACGGCGTATGACTACGAAACCTGCCAAAACTTGTTCTCCTACGCCAATTCTTCGAAGATCGCAGTTCGAGGGGGGACCTATTTCTGTATCCAGAGGAGTGTGATACTTTTCATTTTAGTTTGGTTGGATTAGATGATTCCATGAGTGAATGCTGCGGACAAAGGACGTTGTTATTCAAAAGCCAACGTTTCGTAGTTCTTATTTTATTTCTTTCTTCTTCTTCGGATGGCGCTACAGTCCGGGGTGGACCTGGGCCTCAACCAACATGCCTCTCCAGCTAGCACGATCTCTTGCCAGCTGTCTCCAATTGCGCACTCCAAGATGGTTGAGGTCCTTTTCCACTTGTGTGCGCCATCTCAGTCTAGGACGTCCTCTGTTGCGTTGTCCCTGTGGTTCGGATTCGAAAACTCTTCGGGCCGGAGCATTGCTGTCCATGCGCTCTACATGGCCTAGCCACCTTAAGCGTTGTATCCGTAGACGCTTGACTAGGCTCATGCCGCCGTACAGCCCATAGAGTTCGTGGTTGAATCTTCTCCTCCAGATGCCATCAACGCAAACAGGACCAAAAATCGCACGCAGAACTTTTCTCTCGAAGAGACCAATGGCTTCCTCATCCGCTTTTAGTAGCGTCCAGGTTTCTGCGCCGTAGAGCAGGACTGGGATGATCAAGGTGTTGTACAAAGTCACTTTGGTCGTTCGGGAGAGGGCTTTATTACTCAATTGCCTCTTGAGCCCAAAGAAACAGCGATTGGCAAGAGTGATTCTGCGCTTGATTTCGGTACTGATGTTGTTGTCCCTATTCACCGCGGAGCCGAGATAGACGAAGTCCTTCACTACCTCGAAGTGTCTGCTGCCCATAGTGACGCTCTGTCCGAGACGTCGATGTTCTGCGTCCTTCTTCGATGACAGCATATACTTCGTTTTGCCCTCGTTTACCACCAGTCCCACTTTAGCCGCTTCCGTTTCAATGCTAGCAAACGCCTCATTGACGGCTCGCTGAGTTCGGCCGATCACGTCAATGTCATCCGCATAAGCTAGCAATTGAACGGACTTGTGGAAGATCGTGCCTCTGGTGTTGACGTGTGAGTTCCGCACGATCCCCTCAAGGATGATGTTAAAGAAGTCGCATGACAGCGCGTCGCCTTGTCTAAATCCTTTTTTGACATCGAAGGTATCGGTGAGTTCGCTACCGACCTTGACGGAGCAGCGAGAGTTCTCCATCGTCATCCTACACAATCTGACGAGTTTGGTAGGGATGCCAAAACTAGACATGGCACTGTATAGCTCGTCTCTATGCACGCTGTCATACGCGGCCTTGAAATCGACAAATAGATGGTGGGTGTCGATTTGTACTTCTTGGGACTTCTCCAGGATCTGCCGCAGTGTGAAGATCTGGTCGATTGTGGACTTCCCTGGCCTGAAACCACACTGATAAGGACCTATCAGGTTGTTGACGAACGGTTTCAGGCGCTCACACAGTACGGCAGAGAAAATCTTATATGCAATGTTAAGAAGACTGATCCCTCGGTAGTTGGCGCAGTCGAAGGGGTCTCCTTTCTTGTGGACCGGACAAACGATGCTGAGATTCCACTCGTCGGGCATGCTTTCCTCCGACCATATCTCACAGATGAGCTGGTGCATGCACCCAACCAGCTCATCCCCAGCCGCTTTGAACAGCTCTGCGGATAGTCCGTCCGCGCCAGCAGCTTTGTTCGATTTCAGTCTCGATATTGCTATCTTGACCTCGTCGAAGTCGGGGGGACGGAATTCTTGTCCATCGTCGTCCAAATTGAGTGGGACATTCTGCCTAACAGCGGAATTTGCGACGTCATCGCCGTCGCTTATTTTATTTGCTTTGCTTTAAAATTCCCGTAAGTCTCGACGGGACACACCATAAACTGTTAAAGTGCTTAAATCCCATGAAAAAGTTAATTTACTGCATTTCCATGCTAGCCAAAATAGCAACGCGCCCCTTACCTTTTTTTAATAACACGTATATCCCTCGGAGCCGGTCTAATTAGGAGACTTTCCCTGATTCTGCATTAAAATATAAATGGGAGCTCATTAACGAGAAGCGAAAGAGAAGTATAATAAATCGGAATCCCAGTTGCGTCCCCATATCGTTATAACGCGAAGCGCGTCGTCTGAAATATAACTGCGCACTAGAATGGTGTACACAGCTTCAATCGGTGGTGTCATCAATTGTTTGCCTTCCAATAACATCACATTATCAGATACGTGCTTGGAACGGCTCCAAGAAACAGGATTATGGCACTCAGTAAAATGTCTAGCCTCAAATTCGCGAAAAATGTGCTTCGCTCTTCATTTTGGATCCCGTCCAGATGCTCGAGACGCAACCAATCACTTGGTTGAGAAATTTCACATATTTTTCGGCCTCCCTTTAAAGCCTTAAATCGAACCGCATTCAATTGGAAATCGCTGCAACCGTAGCGTAAGCCAAACCCATACACACGGCGCACGAACACATGCCCGCACCGCATCCAGGCGATAGCATCATCCCTCAAACAATGACATCATTTAGGTCGAATCCTCATTAATAGTCGATTTCAGCCTTGTAAAACATGACGCCACCGCACACCCTTTGTTCGCAGCATTCATCGATAAGTGGAAAACTACCTGAACAGCGAACTAATTGCACCTTCTGTTATCCGCCGCATTCAATCCCAATCGCTCATCCGGACGCAATGGTGCAGATAAATTAACCCTGCCCCCGCACCCCTCATTCCAATCCATTCAGCTTTCAGCCCTGCAATAAAACAGTTAAAGCGTGAAAAGTTATCGGAGTTAATCATTCATTTGATGAGGAGCACAACGAATGCCCTCTGCGCTTTATGGTAGCTTCCGCAGTGTGCTTCAAGGAATCCCAGATGCCAACTGCCCCTGGATCAGCGATGCAACACGAATCCAAAGAATTTATGGGGCTATCAGATCTTGGACTGCAAGTCGTCCCTCCGAGAGCACTACAACAGCGACCAATTGAACAATTGCTACTGTTTTCAGTTAAATAAATTTTCAACTAACTCCATTCGGGCGGTTGTAAATGCGCCATGAATCTCTCCGAAGGGTGCCCGGGTGGCAGCGTCCTGTATGCGTGCACATGAGAAATGGCTGTGACCCAATTGAACGGGGCGGCGGCGCTGCCGGTGGCGGGAGGGTGGTTAAATACGTGTTTCTGGTTTCATTGCGTCTGCTTATCACGAATTTTGTCATAAAGTAGCTGCACACGGTGACCTGGCACAGACACCAACGGGCGGTCGGGTGTTGGGTCCGAGCTTATCGTTGCACAAAAAACTCGAACTGAAAATAGGAAGCACTACCGTAATCCACTTTATCTCCGAATCTCATGCATGGACACAGTAGGACAACCGCAAAAACAAACAGATCCTGACACACAGAGCGCATCGCAACCAGCAGAACGGAGTTTGGATTTGGATTTGCCATTCTTATCGTGCACCGCGCGCCACTGGAGATACGACGAGTAAACTATTAAATTTTAAATTGAGAATCGCCGCCGTGACCAGGGATGTCATAGGGTGCAGAGCAGCGCAAAAACAAAATGGATGGCGGGAGTGGAATGGCTTCACTCGCATCAAGGCTCATTCTCAAGCTTCTTATCCGTTCCACATTCAACTCTCTTTTTACTTTTTTCTGCAGGCCCATCCCCGAGTAAGGACTGGGAAGGAATTGAAGACTCCCCGCTGCTTTGATTTTTGTTTTTGCCTTTGTCTCCCGCCTCGCTCCCTTTAGCAGACAACGGTCTCAAAGTCCTACCGGAAGTATATTAAGCAAATTATTTTCAAGTATTTACCATTTTAGCGGACCTCTTAGCGGAACACAGAGAAATGTTGGGCGAAAAAAAATTGAAGCGAAAGTATCCAACTCACTTCTCACGAACGGAAGTTTAAGGGAGACTCCGTTTCACTTTTTGTGTAGCCAGCTCCTGACAGAGCGCACTCCATCCATTCACTGTACCCAGTGCGGCGTCGTCGTAGCACACTTCAAATATCGTTGAACCTCGCGTCGGGAAAAATGCGCGAGGTATAAAATGCAACAGAGGACAGGCGGAGAAAATGAAACCCACCACCCGCCTCCTGGTAGGACTGGACCCTGGTGGAGTGCAAGAGAATATCCTCCCCGTCTATTGCCACTGTAAAACTCGCACTTAATTGATGTGAGTTCCCGCGGGCGGGCAGGGCACATAAGGGGAGGTCGTTGGAAAAAAGCAAAAGTAATTGCAACTTTGCAAAGAAGAAGAAACAAAACAAAAAAATGGGAGAGGAGAAGACATTAAAAAATTATCCTGATTGTCTGGTTGGTTTTGTGTCGTCCGCGCACCCATCCGTTCTTCGCTGCAACTTTGCATACATGTGGGTAAGCGGCTGTTGGCGCCCTGGGTGCCGTTGCTCATTTGAGTTTTGCTGGCGTAATTATTGTCTTTGGATGGGAATAGAGGGCCAGCAAACCAGCCTATCCGCATTTGTTTCGTTGCCTCGCCTCACGAGGAGCGGGAGTTTAAATATCCTTCAACACCCAGGACAAGAACAATAACAAAATACGAGAATATGCGGGAGTATCAGAGCACCATGTCGTCGGTCGCAACGAGATGACAGATGATAGGGACCGTGGCGGGAGGATATTAAATGCGCGTAACACATTTTGGGGCAATGAAAGTAAATTAAAAATTCGGGATTTCCGGATTGTGGCCGTGCCGGCGACGGAACTCGGTGTCAAAAAGTAAATTGAAAAAAAAAAGAGGAGAGAATGTCGTGTTAAATGTAGTTTACAGGGACTGGCTCGTTTGTGGTATTGTTGTTGGAATGTAAATTGTGAGGGGATCTTATGGGAATTTGCTTTTTTGCTTGTCAGTTGGGATGAAAACTGAAAACTTTTTTCAAGCGATTTGTGTCGACGTGAGGGGAAGTTCGCTTTAGACTGAACACAAGTAGATTTTGAGAGCAGCTCTTTATTAGGCAAATTAACAAGTTGCTTGCCCGCGGAGTTGGAAGACGCTTTGGATAACGCCGCCCATAACTTGAATCCCTCTCTTGCTTGGACTTTCGTTTGCCCTTCGACTTGTGGGCCTCTTGTCAGAAGCAGCTTCTTCGTGACATTTGCTGTGTGGTGAGAAATATCTTGGAGAATAATTGGAACAAGGATTTTATGTACATCTCGGTGAGAGTTGCTTGCCGCAGCTATTGCCTTGAAATGACATTATTAAAGAATTTGATGTTTTGTGAATGACTCAAATACTCCAGAAGACTGTTATGTAGTTGATGGACATTGGCTTTACACACGAACTTCTCATTCTACCAACAGTTCATAATTTGCACCATTTCTAATTTTGGCTAAGCTCCAGCTCTGCTTGAACACGGGATAAATATTCCCTAACTCCTCTGTACAATGTCTACCACGGTCATGTTTAGCAGAAAAAAAACTACAAGTACTCTCACCTTGCATTATGCCCACTTTTTAGATTGGATTTAGTTGGAGCTGACAATTTTTTTTTTAACTGAGATTTCATTTTAACAGACAAATTATACTTTTCATTGTTTTTTAAGAGATATAGAACTTTAAGTTGGCAGCACTAATTTTAGTGGCGGCCATTTGCTCACTTGTCAAGTGGCATTTCAGCTGAATGGTCGCAAGATCACCAAGCAAGACGTAGACTCGCTAAATGGACGCAAAATAAGATTGCCGTTGATCTCAATATCCATTAGTGAGCTTTGTTTAGCGACGGAACTTGCTTTTGGTTAAATAATAATAATAATTGTTGGCGCAACAATCCAAAGTGGGACCAGGACCTAGCTTGCTTATCAACTACTCGTGTTGTGCGCTTTACTGTTCTCTCTGAACTGACTTACAATTTTTTACCGCCTCCGAATGTCGAAGTTTGAGAAGTTTTCTCATAAACAATTGTTACTCTCTGAATGTTGGTAGCAAATCGAAAAAGGTTATGCCGTGAAAAATGCAAGGTGTTCAGTTTGGCAATTGAACCGTGTGAGTGTCCCAATCTACCCAGTTCGCCACGGCGGCCACAAAAGCTGATGCAAAATTTGTATTAAAAACTATTGATTTTCATCAAAATGGGCATCGCGTCAGTGTTGCCAAATATCTGTTGCGCTCTGTCCACGATGTTCACAAATTGCAGAAGAACAAAGACGGGTCCATGTTTATTCATCATTGCTCTTTGGTAAAACACAAACATCCTTTGGTTGCAGTCACAGATATGTCCTTACGTACATTTGAATTGAAAGGAACAGCCCACGCGGGAGGAGTGAAAGGCGGCACCGAAGGAGCAGTTAAGTATGATCACAGTAAATAATTATCTGTAAATTACTAATTATTAATGTTATATATCTCGTGGGTGGAGAGGAAATAATTAAAAAAAAGAAGTAAATTAGTGAATTAATCAAAAAAGAATCGTTTGCAAAAATGTCTTTAAAGACCTTTGGTAAATAAATTGTACCCGGCAATGCTGTGTACTTTTTTGGAAGGGATCTTTAGAAATAACTGCCTTTTTTCATTAGTCACAGAAAGGTAATGAATAAAGGCCAGTGCTAAAAGTCTCAATCAAGCAGAGCGGTTAAAGAAGTTCAAAATTTGTGTGTCAAATGAATTAATGAAAGGAAATTGAGCGAATAATCACTATTTAAAGAGTGCCGACAAATGGAAGCGCTTGATGATAAAATGGGACGAGAAATGATTAAAACATGAATCCTTCGCAAGAATCGACACCGGACACCTACTACAAGGGAGTTGAAAGCGTAAATTGAAGGTAAAGAAGTGTTTGGTGACATTCAAAGGGAATTCTCTATTGCGGCCAATTCTATACTCTACACGCACTGATTGTAGAATTTGTTAAGAGCCATTGTGGTCACCATGGCGTAGTGGGTAGAGTGCGATACTCACACGCTGAAGGTCTAGGTTCGATTCCCGGATGTATGCCTCGAATTTTTTCACCGCACCACCTCTTTCGACTTGCCGAAAACACTCAAAGAGTAATAACTGTCTAAGAAAGCTTCTCAAATTTCGCCGTTCGGAGTCGGCAAAAAACTGGTCCCTTCAACTCGTGAAAAAACAGTAGCTCGCACAACACGAGTAGTTGATGAGCAAGCTAGGCCCTTGTGGACTGTCGCCATACAATTATTAATTATTATTGTGCCGCCACATCCACCTTTGTTGATCCGAAAAAAAATTAACGAAGCTTGATTGGAAAGTGTCGATGAATCCATATGTATGGAACAAATCCAAAAACCTCCGATTTCCATTTGAAAGATTTCTACAAAAACTCAACCATGAACTGTGACCAAGTTTTTCGCTGTCATTCCAAGATTCAACGAGTCCCATTCCTTTTAAATAACAAATCCAAGTGAATCGCCACCCATGGATACCAAATAGCAACACATTTTGAAACACAAAGTCCATTTATTAAACTTCAGACATCACTTCAGCCGAACACACCTCCACTGCAAAACGTGAGTTTGTTCCTTGAAACCAACCATCCTCCTTCCCAGCATTCAGTTTTCGCCCCCTTCTCCCGCGAATGCAAAAATCGATTTAAGATGTTGGTTTACCGTGTATTTTAGCAGCACTCACTTGCTTAACCTAATTTGAGCACAATTGAATTACTTAGCTTCGTGTGAAACGACGTCTAGACAAGGACCGGCAAAAAGTGATAATTGTGTAAACGTGCACCCAATGGCACAGCATTAACTTCATTCCTCTGCAACGCACGACAAACAGTGGCAGCGGCTATGGGGGAAAGGGTGGAACCTTTTACACAGCATTTCGCATTCAGGTACTGTTTCTCTATCACAAAATGTTCTTATCGATATCTTTTCCAAATTAATTCAGACTTCCTCCTGAAGGACCTTAAAAGCAATTTCAACAACGCACCCCATCCTCACCACATTTTAATCCATTCCATTTATCCCACTGGCAGAGAGCAAACAAACTCCTGGCACAAAGAAGACGAACACTTCTCTGAAGCACCCCATCCCATTGAGCCAGCACCATCGTGTAGTTGGATTGATTTTTATGAGGATTTTTGCAAACATTGCATATCGCAGTTGATTCGAATCTATCGCCCCCCATATGAATTTCATCGCTTTTCCCATAATGTAACACATTGTTGACAAGGACACCGGAGACCCAAGGACACTGTTGTCCGTTCATAACCATAAAAACGTTTCATAACCTCACTCTCTCACACAATAAGACTCTGACCGCTCCCCCATCCGCCTCCGCACCGAAGAGCACATGTGTGAAGGACCATAAAAGTAATATCCTTTACTTACGTCGAGCAAATCCCAGCAACATCCTCCCCCGGCTGGAGGCATGTGTGCCGCAACTGCCAACTCCCCCTGCGTAGGCACATTTATCCTCGCGCCGTAACGATGTTGTTTCCGGATGCCAGATAGGGGATTAAGGAGGCGAATGAGTCCTTGTCCCTCAGCGGAGATCATCATTTCAACCAGGTGCAGCAGGGCGATGACTGGGGATGGGTATGAGAGTGCTCGGCCCTGCTGGGGATGCAGCGGCAACAGAAGACGTTTTTCGCTAAAATATTCGAAATTCCCAAGTACACCGCGGCGCGCCACACCACACCGCTCCGGCCCGGACCGGCACTGCTAATAAGTGAAATTCATAAGGACATCATGCCAGAGATGAATTTCCTTCGTTGGAGGTGTGTCGTCTTGAGTGGTAAGTTTGCACAGAAGCAGCGGAGATACATCAATGTACGTGCAGCACAGTGGAAGAAGGAAGGAAGGACAATGAACAGGAGAAGGCACCAGGAAGGATACACACTGTTTCACAGTGTGTCGGTGAGGGATAACGTTCTTTAGTTTTATCCCGTCGATCGTCGCCAGAGCTGAATAAATCGAATCTGTCACTCAATTTTGGAAACCCTTCTGCCACAGTTAACAATCGCAAGCTTAATTTGAAAATCCCAGTGATTTGTCGGAGGGACGAGACGGTGGGCGGCAGGCAATCGGGCGTTGGGCGATGGGCGATGGGCGTTTACGTCTGTATTACAAGACAACGTGTGAAGGGATGAAATTTAATTCACATGACACCAGACTCAGGGTGCTGGAGAAACTGCTTGCAAGGGCTGTCGTGCGGAAATCGGTTTTATACGCATTTGCTGTTCGGAATGTAGATGATTATCCAAAAGGATCCATCATCATCTGTGTCCTCGTTATGGGATGGAACTTTCAACAAAATCTGAGGAAAATTATTCTTTTGGGATTTTTTTGGTCGCGGTCGAATGGGTTTGTGTAAATTTTGCAATCAAATCTGTAAAAGAACTCAATGACTGAGGATTTAATGAAACAGAAGAGCACCACTGGCAGAGCATCTGGTGCGGGTGCTTCAGATTTGTCACACATTTCAGAGGGATTTCGAGTGGAGTCAATAAATGGATGACTTCATGTCTGTTAATTAAACGCTTTGAGATGAGACATCGCAGGAGTTCTGTACTTTGGCCACAAAGTGGGTCCCCTCTATGCTTTTAATTGCCATGGAATGAAGGGAGGAGGGGTATTTTTTTTGTACAAAGGGACATCTATTGCTCTAATTAGAGTCACTGCAGGAGGTGACGTCATGGCATTGCTGCAACTTTCTGTTCATCGAGGGGCAGGGAGCGGAAAAGTTGTGGGGGATTCATGTCTGCGGTTTGGGCTTACTTGAAAATGCATGGACTTTTCCTGTTTCGTGCAAAATGAACCTCCAAAGATTGTTTGGTGAAGGGGAAGGATGGAGAGTGTGCAACTAGGAAAAGAAGAAGCCCGGACGTTTAAGATTCACTTGAGGTATTTTTACTGGAGTACATTCTAGGATACGCCCGACTTTGGTGCAAGAAAAATTGGTGTCATACCATTGCGTGCTTGTAAGTTGCCGCTTGAATTTGTAGCATCAAGTTGAGCAGGTTGCTTTCAAGCGGCTCAATGCAACCTTAGTTTGAATTTACAGAGTGTTGTCCTCGTTACCTCAAAAAAGGGAATGTTTTTCATTAGCTCGATGTAGGTGTGCAATCGTTAGGGTTGTCAATTGAAATGCTTTTTCCCTCAATCAACTTGGAATTTCTTTGCCCTTGCCAGAGTTGCAAAAGAGTTAGCACTCAATTCAGTCACGGTTGAACAACTTTTCTCTCAAACGCAAGTTAAATAATTTCCAAAAGTACTTAACTGCCACAGAACTAGACAGAAGCTTGTACTTAATCTTTAGCTTGGCAGTTCATAAAAGGAGTAAGTTCATTTCTTTATAAGGAGCCCCTGTCATCTTTGTTAGAAGTCTCATGAGACATCTTGCGTTTAGTTTCAAATTTCGAGAAAAATGCTCAAATTTCGAGAAAAATGTTCAAATTTTTTTAAATCCAAAGCATCCAAATCGGGACTAAATGCAAATATTTTGTTAACAAAGCAGGAAGGCCAATCATGCATCGATTGGCAAGAATTAACCTTTCGTTCGACAACAGACTTTGTGTCTTCACCGAATTTTTCGAAGAGTTTAGAGAAGCCAAACCCTTCAATTCGAAGTTTTAGAGAAGCCGAATTCTTCAATACGAAATTTAAGAGAAGCCGAACCCTTTACATCGGAGTTTTAGAGAAGACGAACCCCTGACTTCGAAGTTTTAAACAAGCCAAACCCTTGACTTTGAAATTTTTGAGAAGCCGAACCCTTGACTTCGCAATTTAAGAGAAGCCGAACCCTTGACTTCGAAATTTTAGAGAAGCCGAAGCCTTCAATTCCAATTTGTAGAGAAGCCAAACCCTTCAATTCGAAGTTTTAGAGAACCCGAACCCTTGACTTCGAAGTTTTAGAGAAGCCGAACGCTTGACTTCGAAATTTTGGAGAAGCCGAATCCTTCAATTCGAAGTTTTAGAGAACCTTTCAACCCTTCAATTCGAAATTTGAAACAAGCCGAAACCTTGACTTCGAAATTTCAGAGAAGTCGAACTCTTCTCCTCGAAATTTGGAAAAGGCAAACCCTTCAATTCGAAGTTTTAGAGAAGCCGAACTCTTCACTTCGAAGTTTTAGACAAGCCGAACCCTTGACTTCAAAATATTGGAGAAACCGAACTTTTCAATTCGAAGTTTTAGAGAGGCCGAACCCTTGACTTTGAAATTTTAGAGAAGCCGAACCCTTGACTTCGCAATTTAAGAGAAGCCGAACCCTTGACTTCGCAATTTTAGAGAAGCCGAAACCTTGACTTCAAAATTTTAGAGAAGCCGAAACCTTGACTTCGAAATTTTAGAGAAGTCGAACTCATCTCTTCGAAGTTTTGGAGAAGCCAAACACTTCACTTCGAAATTTTAGATAAGCCGAACCCTTAACTTCGAAGCTTTAGAGAAGTCGAACTCTTCTCTTCGAAGCTTTGGAGAAGCCAAAGCCTTCACTTCGAAAGTTTAGAGAAGCCGAACCCTTGACATCGGAATCTTATACAAGGCATCCTTATTTGTTGTTTGCCGTAGTTCATAGAATAAGTATGAAGGGTAATAGGCAGAGGGTCAAAGATTTGGTTGTAAATATGGAAATCTTGGAACTATATCACTGCCCATTTCTTTCATTTCATCACAGACAGCACAGCAAGTACAAAGAGTTAAAAAAAAAACTTCTTACAAAATACATCAATCGGAGGAGGCAACAAAATACTGCAGGTCCGGTCTTCTCGGGAGAGAACAGCAGCATGCAAAAAATTCCTGGAGAAGGTGTATCTAGTTCCTTTCTTGACAGAAGTGGAATCTAACTTTCCCTTTATTTTACAATTGGTTGACAATACAGTCTGCAAAGGAATTACGAAACGGAGAAGGATATAGCTTCTAGTAAGTTATTACTACTTGCTATACTTTTGACGAGTTGGCAGAAACACACAAAGGGTGTCGCGAGTAATGAGAACTTAAAACCTTGGAATTGTGTGTACAGTACAGAGCATTGTGTACAGATTTTGACACGTCGGCCAGAAAAAATACTACTTGTCTCAAACCAAAAAAACAGCTTCTTTGACACGCTGTTCAAGGCAGACAACGACTGTATGTTGAAATTCCTGTTTTTATGAATCGCTTGATCCATAATCACTAACGTAACAGTTGTGTCAACGGAATCACTGATGGAACCCAAGACCATTATGAAGGAACGGCGGTTACCAGACTCAAGTACTGAGGAAACGTAACTAGTAGTGACGAAAGATTGTGCTGGCTGGAGGGGCATGTTGGTTGAGACCCAGGTCCACTCCGAACGTGCAATTAAAGCGGTTTCGTCACATTAGAGTTAAGAGATAACCCACATTGGAGACAGGAATGGGAGGAATTCATTCTCGAAATTCCTCCAAATGCATGCAGGCGCTCAGGACCTTCACAAATATCCCATTAGACTTATCTTCAAATCGATTACTTGATCTAACTTAGTTTGTGTGGTTTGCTAAGAGATGGCGTAACCTGTATTATTCCATTGGAACATGTGTTGGAAAGCTACTGTCAGTGTACTTCATTTCATTACATGTCATTTATTTGAAGTGTAAACAACGATAATTTTTCTTTACTCAAATATGGCGAAAGTGAGCTTGAAGAAAGCTTGAGAAAGTGTTTTTGGTGGAAGTTCTTCTTCACTACTTTAAAGTGCTGCCGAAAGTCATCGTATTTTGGGGGAAGTACGCTAACTGAGCGCATGCGCCAAAGCGGTTTGCACGATTTAAAAGAGGTGATTTTGGCTTGGAAGACGATGAACGTCTTGGTCAGCCAAAAAAGTTTGAAGATGTAGAACTGGAAGCATTTGTCTATGAATATTGTTGCCAAACACAAGAATAGCTCGAAGAAACTTAGGGTGTCACTCAAGCAGCCTTTTCAAAACATTTAAAAGCAGCTGGATGTATTCACAAGCAAGGAAATTGGATTCTACATGAAAAATCCCCACGAATATAAAAAGTATCATACCCAATAATAGACAAGGAGAATGTTTTCTTCAGTTCTCCTTTTTAAACTAATCATACAAATGCGTGAAACTACGAATAAAGTTAAATGAAACGTGAACGTCATAAATAGATGGAACAGCTGAGCTGGCAAGCACCACTCCTGGACATTAATCTGATGTAAATTAAAATTACAAAAGAAAGAAGATTCAAACAAAACGAAGTTTCGCACGAGAACGCCTCAATTCGCAAAGGAGCAAGGGAGAAGAGATCCGCAAAGTTAACCGTGTGGATATTAAAATTGCCTTCTTCGCGTATTCATAAGCCTTCGGTCGAAGGATATAAGCCGCCATTACATTCTTATTAGCAAACGCCGCATAAAACTGGCAGATCTTTTGAAGTTTTCCCATAAAACTGTCCCCAGACAGATTTCAGACATCTTCTTCGGAACTCCGAATTTGTTCCCTTGCTCTCTCCAGTTTAGCTAAATGAACGTATGTACACATCAAAACTTCAGGTAATCGCCAAGGAATGATTTACCACACAGAGACTGCTTCCGAAAGTATGTTTTAAAGTTCTTCACTTTGTTGCCCTAACACTGGCAAAGGAAAAGCAGGAGGAAGGCGAAAAAAAATTCTGATTTCAAAAACGATACAAGAAGTCACGTACTTAAGACTTGCATATTAATGTTCATGAATATGCTATGAACTCGTTCGTCTTCTCAATTCCTCACCCGCTTAAGGTAGACACACAAAATGCACCCTCCACCTGGGGCTGGATTGTGTCAGAGTGTGCTTAAAGCGAGAATGAGTGGTTTTCTTTCTTTTTTTTTTGTGCTTAGCTGTGGTTTGGATATCATTCAGAAGACGCAATATTTACAAAGAAGCATTACACAAAGGCGTATATGGAAGCTGTGGCTTACATTCAAGGAGTGAGGTGTCAACGCACAGGCAACTTCGCTTATTGATAGCCTATTGTGAGCGGTGTAGTCGGCGGGCGGGGAAAACTCCACTCAACCTTGGACGATGCAACAAAAGAAGTCAATTCCATTCCCATTCACGTCAATCGATTTCCATTCACTAGCCCCGGCAGAAAGGAAACGGTAGGAATTTGGGGGAAGGCCCTGAAGAATGGAAGCATTAAAGCGATTCATTCAAATGCAAATCCTTATCATCTGAAGTAAAGGAAATCACTTTTCAAGCTGACCACTAGTTTTTTGTCCCGCTCCGGGGTTGATTTCAGATCAGGCTCCTTTTGCTCTCTTTCTTTCCTTCAGCATTCGCTTACCCACCTTACGAATTGATAAGCAAAAGTCCTTCGTTCGTGCTCTTCGTTTTTCGTGTTGCCTGGACTGCAATATCATTTCGAGAACTGCACAATCGGCACAAATACCAACGTAACACATTTGCTCCTTCTCGTCCAGTCGATTATTAAGAACATTTTTGCGTTCCTCTTTTTGCGCCTTGTCCCATCTGAGGGAAGCTATCCTGAATCTTGTTTTTACCTCTTTCGCCCGAGTTTCGGTTGGATAACTTTCCTCTCCATTTGCCGACCGGCGAGGGTGCTTTTTACTCATCCACCCCACCGTCATCCCTCAACTTCCCGCAACTTAACCTTAAAGGAAACTCCCGTGGCCGGGGTTTTTCTCTCCCGTCAATTGCCTTGGTTGCTGCAGTAAAAAGTGTTAGGCTTCCGCTGGCTGAATAAATCTCGTTTCCTCCCACCGGCAGCCCATTTGCTATCCAGCCACCACGTAGATGCCTTTGTGTGCGCGGGGGAAACTTCTCATATTGGGTTAACCACATAAATTAGGCTTTATTGTGCACCGCAAATCGACTTGTACTACAGTCGTGGCCCAGAACAAGAGCACAATGATAGCCCTGCCGTCGACGACAGCGAAGCGTCAGGTTTATTAAATATGTATTGAGTGGGTTCGCCACCGTCGAATAGCGGGCGTCATCAGGTGATCAGGTTCGGAGGAGCGAAGAAGCTCCCATGCCGTGGCCGATTCACTTAAGAAAGTTGTTCGTCGGTTGTCAAAATTGTTTCGGGTGTGACATGTCCCTGACACGATGTGTCTGTGTGCGAATCTGCCTCTGCATCTCTGAGAAATGAATTATGTCCGGCTGCGTGTGTGCATGTGAAGGGATGTGAGAAATGGCAACTTTCAATGTACGGGACGGAGCTATTTAATTCAATTCGTTTATGAGTTGCTCTTGTTGTTGTTGTTGGCTGACTGACTGGTGTGTGTGTGCGGCTGTGCGAGGACACTTTCGGAAGGGTGTGACACCATCGCAATCAGCCATAAATTGTTCCAGCTAAGTTGGCTTACAGATACAGACACTGTGTATACCTTGGTCATGCCCGGATGGCCATGCACTCTCACTGACCACTGGACGAGTGTGACTTTGATAAAATACCTCGGGCATTGTTGGAGATGAGTGAAATTGAAATGGTTCGTTTGAAGGCACACATACCCCCTCTCCCCCTACACATACAGTGAAAGGAAGAGAAATGTGAAGCGAATGAGAAATGTGGGTCTTAATTGGAATGTTTATGATGTTAGCTTTCGCACATAATCACCAGACTGAACTCCTGGCAAACACATCAGATTTCGAAGTTCCTATTAAGTCCTTAAAGGATTCGCAACCCCATATCGATTTTTGTGCAGTGTGAAGTGTGCAGCGGAGAGAAGAAAATTTCCAGAGGTGGGGTGTCCGCGACTTACGACCTGCGGGACAGACGTCGATTTCATTCGATTGAAGTCATAAACTTTCTGCCACAAAGAGAAATGAAATGTCGCAGGCAAGCGCGACAAATGCAGTAACTCTCGAACTGTATCCTTCTTCAGACGCAGTTCAGGGTATTTCTTCGTTATTTTTTCTACTACTTTGATTTCCTGCAGCTGAAAGGGGATTAGTCAGCTGCCACGGATATCTGGGCAATTAAGTTGATGTTGTGACAGGAGCTTTATTTGTCGGCGGATTTTTATAGCCAGGTGATTGCCCTGGCTGGCAGAATGACTTTTGTTTGATTCAAAATCTCCTTTGACCACAGGCAGGAGTATGTTTAACATTTTGGAAATTAGGTTTTGTGGCATTCTCCGGACTATAGTATTTTTTAAACGAACTCTGGCTAACTTCTGCCTGCACTATTAAATTCTTGAAGCTTTTCGAATTTGGGGTCAAAATTTATAAACGAGGGAACGGGAAATGTTAAAAGTTCGACCAGAATTTCAAAACTTAAATTTTACCAAAAACAGAGTAAAAATCTCTTAGACTCTGAAATTTTAAAAAGTTAGAAATTTCAAACATTTTGACAGGTTGAAAAGCCGAATATTTTGAAAAAAATCAAAAGTTACCAAAATAAAGGAAAAAGCCAAAATCTGTAAAATTCTAAAATTGGGAAAAATTTGTAATGTCAAAAAGTTGAAACGGTTGAAAAGCCCAGTATTTTGTAATGTTCAAAAATTCCAAATTTTCCAAACTAAGAATAAGACAAAATTTGTAAAATTCAGAAATTCAGAAATTGAAAAAAGGTAAAAATTTCAAGAAGTTGAAATGGTCGAATAACCGAAAATGGTGAATGTTCCAAAATTTTAAATTTACCAGAACCAAGAAAAAGCAAAAATCTTTAAAACTCTAAAATTAAAAAAAGTCAGATATTAAAAAATAATGGTTAGAAAGCCTAGGATGCTGAATGTTCAAAAATTCAACAATTACCAAACTCTAAGAAAAAAGCAAGACCTGTAAAATACTGATATTGGGAAATGTCAGAAATGTCAAAAAACTGAAATGGTCGTAAAGCCTTAAATGAAGAGTCAAACATTTTAAAATTGGCAAAACTAAGAATAAGTTAAAATCTGCAAAGTTCAGAAGTTGAAAAAAGGTAAAAATTTCAAGAAGTTGAAATGGTCGAATAACCGAAAATGGTGAATGTTCCAAAATTTTAAATTTACCAGAACCAAGAAAAAGCAAAAATCTTTAAAACTCTAAAATTGAAAAAAATCAGATATTAAAAAATAATGGTTAGAAAGCCTAGGATGCTGAATGTTCAAAAATTCAACAATTACCAAACTCTAAGAAAAAGGCAAGACCTGTAAAATACTGATATTGGGAAATGTCAGAAATGTCAAAAAACTGAAATGGTCGTAAAGCCTTAAATGAAGAGTCAAACATTTTAAAATTGGCAAAACTAAGAATAAGTTAAAATCTGTAAAATTCTAAAGTTGAGAAAGGACAAAAATCTTAAGAACTGAAAAAGGTGGAACGACCCTTTATTTACCAAAACTTGGAAAAACCCAAAAAATTTTAAATTCTGTAAATAGTCAGAAATATGTGACTTCCCGAATATCTTTATACTTCTGACCAAAATAGACCAGAATAGCATTAATTTTGTTCCAGATAACGAGGCATCCGTGTGTATGCATTGCAAGAAGACCCAGTTCACAATGAACGTTGGCTCGTCATCAGGATTTCCGAACCTACATCGAGGTTATGTGTGGTCCGAGCTTGTCGAAGAAATTTTTACTGCCGCAGTAGAGCACCAAATCAGAACATTAGTTTAGTAGTCACATTATAATACGTATCAGGTAAAAATGTTCCTAATGGCTCACTTAGGACGGCCGTTTTCCTTGATGTCATAAAATACTACTGAGCATCATGAATATATTTGTGCTTATTCAAATCCAGTTTGCACTTTGAGATAACTATGGTTAAGCAGCAAGTTTTTTATTTATAATTTATTTTTATTTATTTTTAATTTATACCAAAACAAAAGTTTCAAAATTTGGCATGTAATCTGGCTGGCATCTGAAGTTGAAACCAAATATGTGTTAAATATTATATATATTTTAATATGCTTCGTGTGGCCCTCTGCCTCCGAATTTTATAAATTCAAACTTTAAGATCGAAATAAAAATGAACACTTCCGTCACAGCGATAAAAGGAAAAGGACAAAGTTTTATAAAAACGTCTAGTGAAAATAAAAACGAAATAAATAACAATAACAATGAATAATTTGCCAAAGACGAAGGTTGTCCTTCATATTTCGGGATTGGGCAACTCTAGTGTTGCAATCTGCAACTGCCAGCTCTATCGTAAAGTTTGACATTTTTGAGGTTATACGTACTCAGAACGTTTTGACATACGAGCGCTATTTGGGTTGTTTACAGTAACTTAAAAGATTAATCTCACTCAAAACATGGAATTAAATCGTGAAAATTTTCGTGCGATTATCTTTTACAACTTTCGGCGTGGATTAACTTGACAACAGTGCATCGATGAACTCATGGGCGATGAATCTTTATCAGGGACGGTATGGCAAATTCAACCGAGGTCGTAGTTCACTCCACGACGAATTTCGTGAAGGTCATCCAAAATCAGTTGCACCATTGCAAAATCATCATGTGACCTATCCTAAGATTGAGACAACCTTAGACATCAGTGGGACTAGCATACATTCAATATTGCATGAACATTTGACCGTCAAAAAGATTTGTTCGCGTTGGAACCCCCACAATTTGTCAATCGCTCAAAAAAGGACTCGTGCCGATTGGTTGAAAGGAATGCTCCAAAAATACGAACGCGGTGCTTCGAAACACGTCTATGACATCGTTACAGGTGATAAATCGTGGATTTACGCGTATGAGCCCGAAAGTAAATAGCAGTCGACTGTATGGGTGTTTCAAATTGACCCAAATCCAAAAAAAGTTGCCCGCGCACGAAGCACTTCCAAGCAAATCGTCGCCTGTTTTTTCAGAAAAAATGGACATGTCGCAACCGTATCACTAGAACAACCCAGAACAGTCGATTCTGAGTGGTACACAACCATTTGTTTGCCAGTTATCTTCCAAGCAATCAGGAAAAACAACCGCCGAAGACGGATCACTCTTTACCACGACATTGCGAGCTCTCACACATCGGCGCAAACAGCTGCATTTTTGAGCACTCAAGACATCAATTTAATGAGTCATCCACGGTATAGTCCTGACTTGACCGAATGACTTCTTTTTATTGCTGAACGTAAAAAATAAAATGAGAGGTCAACGTTTTTCGACACCTGAAGAAGCGGTTGATGCGTTCAGAATGTATGTTTTGGAGATACCTCAATTAGAGTGGCAAAATTGCTTTGACAATTGGTTCAAAAGCATGAAAAAGTGTATAGATCTTAATGGGGGATATTTTGAAAAACAATAAAGCTATTTTCGATGATTAATATTTGTTTTTGTTCTCTAATCCCGAAATATACCATAAAAGGCAAAAAGACTTGTCAAACCTCGCCACTTGGCGTCGGCAAAAAACTCTAAGTTCCTTCTGCTTGAAAGAGAACAGTAACACGCACAACACGAGTAGTTGATACTTCGACCATGCGGTGAATAGGAACAACATCAGTATCATCTTGATGAGTTGATGAGCAAGCTAAACCTTGGTCCCCTCTGCACTGTCGCGTCATGCATATAGAGTTGCTGGTGTCAACTTCAAAAACTGATTTCCATCTAGCCTCGCAAAATTTAACGTCTAACAAAAGGAAAAGTTCCGATCGTTGAGTTTGAAATGTGTATAGAAGAAAGACAGTTTTCTTCCTCGTTTGAATGCTTGGCAACCATTTTCTTTAATAAAATTTTCACGATTTGCACATGTTGCTCGGTCCTACACTTAATCATGACGAAAATATCCAGTCTAGTTAATAAATTGACATTGACGTGTGACTTGTAAAAGAAGACGTACACAAATCAAAATGGTTGTGCGGTGAGTGGAAAATTTTTGTGTACAGACATGAAAGATGATATTTTTCTTTAAATTCGGAAAATTCACAAATATTTCGTTAATTTTGTATCTTTCAAAAATCATAAAACTTTCAAGATAATTGAACTTTTCAAATTTTGAATTAAACAGCCCTTGCGATACAAGGGGGTAGCTTCTTTAGTGTATTGCGTTCGCTCAAAGCTAAAGCGCGTGTTTGAAATATTTCTGGATTTTCAGTTTTTCGGGATTAAGTACTCCATTCTCCCATAAGTTTTCCAAAATGTTGCCTTTTCAAAATATTCCCTGCTACAGATATATTAATTTAAACTTCTGTCCTCCTCGGTCTGTTCGACTGTGGTTCAGAAAACATTGTCAGAAACAACTTCACACTTCCATGAATGACTTGGCTTCACATTAGAGCGAAAAACTTGACCTCCGTGTTGCACGTGTTCCACAACGAGTCCCGGGTGGCAAAAGTTTGAAGGTTAAAATAGAAAACTAAAGTAGTTTTCCTCCGAGGTCCCTCAGTGGAATTCCTTAAAATGTTCAACATTTTGTTTGTCTTTCTCGAATATCATTTCAGCATCCCCTTTGTTTGCATACACTGTCCAAACGGGCGCATTACTCGTGCACACCTCATGCCATTTCCTCACTCCCTTTATCGCTATCTCGCTATTTATTGAAATGTTTTCTGCTTTCTCGCCATGTTGTCTACATTTCCTCGTTCTCGCGCTGCCAAGGACCTCTTTATTACATTCTCATATTTCCACACGAAATCAAAAAGAACCTCTTGGGGATATTTTTGCATTTTCCTGCCAATGTTTTGCAACGACGATGACGAGGACGATGATGATGTTTCCCCTTCTATTTCGAGTATAAAACTTGTGTCCTTACAACTTTCACCCATTCGCAATGAAACTACCTCGCAGCTGCAGACAATACACAACAACGGTGTGCGAGGATACAACTTTCTTTTCCCTTTTGAGTAGGAATCCTTCTTCTTCTTTGCTCGCCGTGCTGGTGGTGCGCAGCAATAATAAGATATTTTCTTGAGAGGAAAGTATGTGCTACTGTTTAATGAAATTACCTCCTGACGTTTCTGTGCACGCCAGTCCCGGCATCTTTGTTCAGACCGATTGCACGACCGATTGCATGCATACACAGTGTTGTCGTGTACACCTTCAGAAATCCAGAATTCTCCCGTCTGACGCCATCAACGAAATTGATGAACGTGCCTCGAAACCCGGATGAAACTCGAGTGAATTTACGGCAGCTTTATCCTTAATGCACTTTCAGATAAAATCCTGTTCCCTCCACCGCCGTTCGTTTCCTCTCCGTTTAGTTCTAGTCCCGCACATGTTTGTTTCGTCCAGGCGTAGTCCCAAATGAATAATAAATGAAAAAGGGTTAAATAACTCCACAAACATCAGGAGAGAGTGGCCACACAACCCTAACCTATTCACCTTCAGTTCAGCACTTCAAATCCATCGTCCAATTTATTCAAAAATTCATTCTAGCATTTCCGCGTGTGATGCTTGACAAACAGAATGGAGATAGTTAAGCGCCACAGAAAGACAGACAGAAGTTAAACGAATTCCTGACCCCTTTCGCCCTTCGCCGTCGACCACTTCTCGCATTCACCTCGTCGAATGGGATGACGAGTCTGCACTTCGGCATGTCAGGTCGGTCGATCGGTTGGCTGGTTGGTCGGAGTGCTTGTTCGTGGGTGGGTCCGTCAGGTCGTTTGGTTTGTGCTCATCCTCCTGAATTGACTGTATCCAACTGGAGGGAACCACACAGAAAGCAGAGGCACATTCCGAGGAGAAAGACAATAGATGAATGGAAAAGTTGAAATTCTTATCAAAGTACCAAACCTAACAAACCCTTCTCCCCCACACACACGGAATCCTTCGTCATCACGCGCCAGAAGGACTCGAACATACACACAATTGCCCCTAAATCCCTACTTACGAAAATGACGATGAAAGTTTTGTGTGCATGTGTGGTGTGCTTGAGCAAATAGACGCACAAAAGTGGAATCCACACCCCAACACCCCACCGCCACCAATTCATGGTTTTTGTCTGTGGGAATCTCGTTTTTTTTGCCCTTCTTGTTGCCTCAATTTTTTGCTTGTCATCCCTTGCCATGGGGTTAGCGCGGGAAACGAGAGAGAGCGAGAATCACATTCAAAAGAAGTACTTTGACACTCCCGTTCCACAGCGGAAAGGGTGTGTAATCAGAAGCCGAAAACAGGATAGGGGATGAGGGAGAAAATATCAAAATGTGTGAAACGTTAGTGGATATGTAGTTTATTGGCTTTTCCACTGCGGCACAGTGCCTTCCAACTATTTTCAGCGGCAACGGATTGATGGGAATCGACTGGGGAACACAAGTTCGTCTTAAATTCGCCGAAGAGTATAACTTTATATCCTCCCGTTTCTTTTTTGCCCTTAGGACCTATGCTTGTGTGTTGGGATCGGGGGCGAGATAAAGTTTCAAAGCATCACAGATATTTGACTCCGATATCGAGCCACGAAATGATGGGAGGAGAGGGAAAGAGATCCCCAGTTGAAGTTGTAATAAATTTTGAATTCGCTCGAAGGTCTACAAGCCAGCCGGTTTAATTCGGTTGTCAAGCACGGAAATGCCGATTGAATTGGTGTAGACCAAGTTTTATGTGAATGTGAAATGTTATTAATGAGTTCGAGAGCTTTGTTTGCGTGTTGTGTTGCAGTCGTTCTTGGAGGCACTGACTTAATTGGCGGAGTCAAAAAGCGCTTTTCTCTCTCGTTTAAGGACAACGAAATATGGTTTGGTTGGGAAAACTTCGAATTTTGGATATGTGCGAAAATATTTTAACACAGTACTGTGGGGAAAAAAATACCTACTTAGAAATGTGAATTAAATTTTCGTAAAGTGAAGTTGGCACTTGTGTCACAGACATGTGTGCTAACTTTCATGTCACAAGAGCGACTGGTGTTTGGGGTACGCGTTCTAAAAGGGATTTTTGTTTTGTACGGAGGGACGACAATGGACAAGCTCTATCAAAGACAACAGCTTTGAGCTATAATAATAATAATTGTTGGCGCTACAGTCCAAAGGGGGACCAGGGCCTAGCTTGCTCATCAACTGCTCGTGTTGTGCGCGCTACTGTTCTCTCACGAGTAGAAGGGACCTACAGTTTTTTGCCGACTCCGAACGGCGAGATTTGAGAAGCTTTCTTAGACAGTTATTACTCTTTGAGTGTTGTCAGCAGCTCGAAAGAGGTGGTGCCGTTAAATTTGAAAAATTGGTGTTAAGCTGGGAGTCGAACCTAGACCCTTCGGCGTGTGAGCGTCGCACTCTACCCACTCGGCCACGGCGACCACAAATTTATCAAATTTTGGCAGGGTTTGATGGGTTCTTCCGTCAAAGACAGAATTTTGAATATTCTCCTTGTATGCTACAGACCGGGGCCAACAACAGACTCATTGACGGCTCAATGTTTTCTCCCGGCCACGTCAAAGCCGTCAAGGCAGTCACATTTCTAAGAGAATGCAGACTGCCGGTCAAGTTAAGGGCAAGAGGTGGGCCTGGACTAATACACAGATTGCTGGCGCTCTTGACAGAAAAATTAACCCTTTCATCTGTTCTTCACATTTGAGCTCATGGGCATGGGCAGAATCTAGGTTTCTTCTTGGAAAACAGGTGAAAAGCAGACGGCAGATCATTATTTTTATCCAAGAGGCAACGCATTGCTTCTGGAAGGCGTGGGCCTGTTCACACGAGGTAACGTTATTGATTGCGCTCAACAAGGCGAGCTGCCAACACTATCCTCATTATTGCACAGGTTAAGTTGATATACAGCCTCCACCCGGCGCCCTCTGGATAGCCATCACAACACCCGTTGTATGGTGAACCAATGTATGCAGCGAGCCCCTCTGCCCGAGGGTTTAAATAATGGGCAGATTGATACATTGTTTTCTATCGTTTTCGGAACAACCCCTTAATCCAGGAAAATCCAAGCAGTTGGATTGTTGGTATGCGCGCATACCACAATGTGTCCATTCGACTAGGGTCAACAAGCTTAGGTTCATCAAATACCCCACACCTTGAAAGTGATCTTATGGCGGATCAGTAGAAATCCATTAAAGGTAGTATGCCCCAGTTCATCCGAACCCGAGTGTCCTTGGAAACTTAATGAAATGCTTAAGCGACAAATTATTTTACAAAAAAAAGAAGAGGCCTGATCATGGCCAAAGGGATGTTTTGTGATAGACTCTATGAATTCATTAAGTCACCGCCTTATTTGTTTCTAATCCTTCTTTTTTTTCTTTTGTGGCGTCACAGTCCGTGGTGGACCTGGGCCTCAACCCACATACCCCTCCAGTCAGCAAGATTTCTTGTCAGCTGCCTTCAGTTGCGCATTCAAAGTTGGCAGAGGACCATCTCCACTTACGCTATCTCAGCTTAGGTCGTCTTCTACTGCCTTGTTGGCTCGGATTTGAACCTTTTTTGGGCCGCAGTTTATACGCTCCACAACATAACCTAAACATCTTAAGCGTTGTACTCCATCTGCTTTCTTGGCGTTTATGCTGCCTCATGTGGCTCACTGTCCGAGAGGTCGATGTTGTGCGTTCTTCTTTCGTTTTGACCCAATTTGCCGCCAAACCCATTTTATCCGCTTTATTTACAATGCAAGCAAACCCCTCCTTGACCAATCAGGTCAAAGCCATCCGCGTCAGCTAACAGATGAGCTGACTACTGGGAGATGGTGCTTCTGATGTTGACTTGAAACCTGCGTACAATCTCCCCAAAACTGATGTTGATTTGAGACCTGCGCACGATCTTCTCAAGACCGATGTAAAAGAAGTCATGGGAGATGGTGCTTCTGATGTTGACTTGAAAGCTGCGTACAATCTCCCCAAAGCTGATGTTGACTTAGACCTACGCACGATCTTCTCAAGACCGATGTTGAAGAAGTCATATAACAGTGCGTTGTCTGTTCAGGCACCTTGACATTGAAGATCTCAAGAAGTTCGTTACCCACCTTGTGGGAATAGCAAGAGTTCTTCATGGTCATCCTACAAAATCTTACGAGGGCACTGTAAGGCTTGGTTCTATGAACGTTTCCAAACACTAAGTGTGTTCCTGAAACAAACAACACAAAACAGTACAAAACAACGCACATCAACCCAAAATCGTTGTATATTCCCGTACGCCACAAAAAATGTGTTTTTTTGTCAAATAAGCGTAAGAGAGAGTAAAATGTTTCCCCTCCCTGCCCATTTAAACCAAATAAATCTTTGGGAGTAGGTTATTGGCTTTCTCTCAAATGAATTGGTGTACGTACAGAGATAAGAGAGCATTGGTCCATTATCTCCGCGTGTCTCAAATTGTGTTTTGGTTTGGTTTTCTGTGCCGATAAAGTGATTTTGACATTTCTCAATGATTTTAAGATTTTCCCTCTCTTTCCACTCCTTAAGATTTGACAGAACTCATAATTTGGTGTAGAAAGTACTGCAACCAACCTACTGCCTTAAAGTTGACGAATCGGTGGTCAGTTTCGATTTGTACTTCCTGGGTCTTCTCCAGAATCAGCTATACGGTGAATATTCGTTTTATTGTGAATGTCCTTGATGTACTGAGGACCTATTAGGTCGATGACGAATGGTTTCAGACGTTCACACAATTCGACAGAGAGGGTCGCAGTCGAAGCGCTTTTTTGTCGACCGCACAAACGATATGGAGATAACCATACTAGTTTCATTATCCCCATAGCTTTCGGTTTTTAGTGTGATCCTCTGTTTCGATGCGGACTACTTCATTACGGAATCGTCTTCATCCCAGGATCTCTGTCTTGTAGCTTCATTAATAATAATTGTTGGCGCGACAGTCCACAGGGGGATCAGGGCCTAGCTTCCTCATCAACTAACTCGTGTTGTGCGCGCTACTGTTGTCTCACGAGTAGAAGGGACCTACAGATTTTTGCCGACTTCGAACGGCGAAGTTTGAGAAGCTTTCTTAGACAAAAATTACTGTTTGAGTTTTGTCAGCAGCTCGAAAGATGTGGTGCCGTGAAAAAATTCGAGGTATTCAGCCGGGAATCGAACCTAGACCCTTCGGCGAGTGAGCGTAGCACTCTACCCTCGACGACACGGCGGCAATTGCCTTCATTACAGAACCAAATGATGGTAAGAATGATGGCGGTACTCACTCCAGGTTAGAAAATCATCGAGGCGAGGATCCTTTAGTTGAATGGGATCTACAATGAATTCTATGTCAAAACGGAGGAATTTCAATTTCGACAATTTGATTTTCTTGCTTCAGTCATAACCTTGATTTCGTAGACATAGGTGTGAGTTATTAAAAGAAAACAAGTCTAGAATGTTGGTACTTGGTTTGTCGGATAAAGGTAGTTGAAGTTTTGTATGAATCAACTTCAACCTGATGGAAAGTTTAACATTGTCCCCACATCATAGTTTCGAAAATATCGAGGTACCTCAAATTCAGAACTTGCTTCAATGGAACACTTAGAATTAGGTCAAATACATGCATGAAGGCTACAGGCCCTCTAGATCGTTCGTACTTGAAACTGACACACACTACACTAGGCCTACATGTTTTAAAAGTGAATTCAAGGCTCTACACAGGAAATAAAGAAATTCTGGACAAACTTTCATTCCAAGGTATGGCATTCGACTGATTTTGAAAACAATAACAAGACTTTCGTGGTCGCCGTGGCGTAGTGGGTAGAGTGCGACGCTCACACGCCGAAGGGTCTAGGTTCGACTCCCAGCTCAACACCAATTTTTCGAATTTTTCACGGCACCACCTCTTTCGAGCTGCTGACAATACTCAAAGCGTAACAATTGGCTAAGAGGAACGCTTCTCAAACTCCGCTATTGGGTATCAACAGAGAACTGTATGGTAAGTCCCTTCTAATCGCGAGAGAAAAGCAGTGCGCACAACACGAGTAGTTGATGAGCAAGCTAAGCGCTGGTCTTCCTGTGGGATATCACGCCATCCAATATATACAAGACGTTTGTTGAATAGATGCATTCAAACAGGCAAGGAAACTGCAGCTTCTATGTACCTATCCCACAGCATCATGTTCAAAGCAAAAACTAGTTTAAACCTTATGGGGACTTATCCAACTAATCCTCTGTCGTTGCGGTGATCACCAAAACAAAAGGAAACAAGATCCAAAAAGACAAGACAGTAGTTTAAGAGAGGGTTTCCGGATGAAATTTGATGAGCGACACAGTTTGTAAGCGAATGTGTAAGCGAGCGGTTGTGAAATAGAAACGAGTAAGAACTAAAAGAACTTACACTTCAGTTTTTTCACCCTATAGCCGATGAAAGACACTTCGTTTATAGCCCTTACTGGACTCAATGCCGAGGCACCATCAAAAATCAATGCACCTATCCCTTCAACTTATTCAATGAATCATGTCCCCACCTTTGCCAGTTTACCGTCAGACGCTCTTAAAACTTCAATGACCGTCACAGAAAAAGCATTCACCACAAAACGGTAACTAATTGAATGACCGCATGAACGCCAAGTGAAAACTTGGCACCACTCTCCTGCCAATGACAGCTTTTGTGTGGCACAATTCGAGACACAAAAACCCAATCCATCATTGACAGAACAAAAATACCATAAAAGGCGGGAAATTCTTCCGAATTCATGCTCGGGCAGTGTGGCAAAGGCACATCGACACATCCGTCAGGTATGCAAAAGAAAAATGAACCCCGACCGGAGAACACGATCAGTGAACCGAACATTCGGAATGTTTGCTTTGACCATCGGTGTCCCTGCAGCAGTAACATGCGCTTGTTTCTCGCAGAAGAACGCGATTACAGACAACTGCTGCTGGAAGAGCACAGCGATTTTCTTGTGAAACATGCATGCGTCCGGGGTTGTTTTTTCGCTCCGGCAGATGAGTTCATGGACAATAACATTTTTCATCCATTTTTTGTGAACGCAATTTGGACGCATTTGGTGACAATGGCGTGCGTTTTTGTTGTGGACAATTGATTTTTATTAGAAGCTCCAGTAAGTTGCAGACAGAGGTATTCAGGAGTTGATTCGACAAATATTGCATCTCTCTCTCTCTCTCTCTCTCTCTCTTTCCCACACCGGAAATACGTTATGAAGGTCTAACGACATCATGTGCCCAGTGTATGTCATTTAGTTTTCGTCAAAGTCATGACGGCGAGGACGACGGGTGGCTTGCTTCCAAATATTGTATTATTTCAATTACTACCCTCAGGGTGGACTCCGGTTACAACTTCAGACAGCACCAACAACAACAACAAAAACTGAATAAATAAGAAGAAACTTTCACAGAAGAGGATTTGAAATTTCACCATCCGTCGTCCTCTGACTCTATTCCGCTTGTTTTCGTTTTTTTTTTTTTTGCTTCTTTCACTGCGGATACTGGCATGCCTGTGAACTCGTGAAATCCGTGAAAGTGGGATTAGTGGGCTCCTGTATTGCGTCGTTTCTGTGACGGGGAGGGGTTGTGGACAGACACATTCCATTTACACAGAGGTCTTTCGGTGTACACACATGATGTTGTGTTCTATATGAGGATGATGGTATTTTTGCTAAAATTTCATTTCATCCCCTCGTTTGATTTACAGAAAGATTATGTCTGTCAAAAAAAAAAAAAAACAAAAAATTGTGTATGAGGTTTAAAGGAAATGATTTGATACAGTTACATGGGAGCTTACGAACTGGAAAATAAAATGAATGGGAGGCACATGCTACACATCCGGATCAGGATACAGAAGAAAGGCTTATGACGCATCAGCAGCAGCAGCAGCAGCAGAAAAAAAACGTACAGGATGTCGGCCAGATTTTTGTGGATATGGGTCACTTTTGTGTTTGCTTTGCATATTCACGTTGTACGCCAGGGTGGTCTTTCTAATCGACTGATGATAGTCTTTAAGAGGAAAAGAACATCCGGACGACAGTTTTTCGGGTTAATGCTTAGACAAACTTAAAGCAGATGCAGCCAGTGTGCAGACAGATACAACAGCAGCACCTTTAAGTTCTCAGTTCAGTTTATATCTGAGATTTTTGTGATGGTGGGTAACCCTATTCTTTGCCGCAAAAGTGATGATTTATTAACAAGGCACTCACCGGCATCCGTTGCCATCTCCCAATGGAGTGATGAACAGCGGCAGCATAACCGCTTCCCAGAGTGAAACAATTTCAGCAATGACTCCATGAAACTTGGTCTTGGTTCGTCCTTGCTGTCGCGGAAGTAACTAAGCAGCAAATAATAACCATCCCCGGCACTCATCTCATCATCTATCTTTTATTCCTTTCTTCACAATTACGTCGACTCGTTTCCCGCCGGAGAGAGCAACATAATCGCACAGTAAGTAGCTTTCACCCACTCGACAACGCCCCCTAATACCCCGCTTACATTGTTTGTTAACATTGCTTAAGTGAATCCCACTTATCACTCGATGCCATTGATGCTCTCTGTCTCTGTGTGCATGGGATACCTTTACATCGGGCCATACCAAGCCACCACACAAACCGCGTACTTCATTTCAGCATTCTGCGGAAGGATGCACAGTTAACCGCCCTCCACCCGTCCAACACCCCCCATGTCCGGGGATTCGATAAAAATGAGATCTGTTCGTGCTTGGCGGAGCCGCATTTCGCAAAAAATAAAAATAAAAAAAACAAAAACAAAACAAAAAACAAAAACAAAACAAAAAACAGAAAGCAGAAACAAAATAAAAATAAAAAATGAAATTGAAGTGAAAAATCAAACAGGCAATGACAGAGCACACAGTTCGCACTCATCACGATTTAATGCGCCATTGACATGCGGACTGTCAGCGTCGACGGTTGCCACGGGTGTTAAAAACAATCGATAGACCGTGCGCTGCTGCGGCGGAGAGTGGAGAGTTTTTTGTTCGTTTTCGATTGGTCTTTATTTTAAATTGATGGGGACTGTTGTTCGACTTGTGTGTGTAGAGATTTACGCGAAAAGATTTAGGATACCCGCTTACGGGCAAAGGACCAAACCGCACCCACATATGCACGGTCGGTCGGTCGGTCGGTCGCTCGCTCGCTGCGCTAGCTCTTGTACACTCCAATGAGTGTCATCCGATATTTGCATTAAATTATGGTTTGTATAGTTGGCTGGGCATGGTGGGAGCTTGATCAGGTCAGAGCCACTCGGATGGCGGCGGTCGCGTGGGTGGCGGTTTCACGCGTATGGTTCACTGGACCCACAGCAAACCGTTGGGAAACGCTGAAAGTGTTGGAAAAGTGCACCCAATGCGGAAATGCGTTTTTCTAACATTGCGTCGGTGTTTTTTTTTTCTTTTTTTTTTTGCCCACAATTTTTTTTGTTCTCATTGAACATCCCTGGTGATGCAATTAATTAAAGGCCAGTCTCAGAGAGGGGCCACCCAACCAGAGGTAGAAAAAAAAAAAAAGAGTTCAAAGAGCAGAGCACTCTCGAGAGGCTGGATTTATGTTTTGTTATGTAAAATTCATCACATTTGGGGCATTCCACGAGCAGAAGTCCTGTGTCGGCTATTTACTGGCAAGCACACGAGTACCCTGAATAATTAAAGTTCTCTGGTGTGTCTGCGGTGAATGTAGTATGTTTTCAACTTAGAGAATGGCGATTGTGCAGCACTCTCCTGACCACCGGTTACCAGGAAAAGCTTTTAAAAGTGTGCTTGACGGAGGCAAAAAAACATACGCGAATGTAAATTCTGCACCAAAGTGAAGTGCAATGGAGAATAATGCGCAAAATGAACGCAAAAAACTGCAACGTTCACGGGGTGTGACTTTATGTGCACACGGATATCTCTTGGACTTTGTTTACACATATTCGATGGCAACCGATAGGTACCTGGTTCCCTTTCTGATTCTTCCCGCAATTGGCCTGGCAGAGAATTGAGAGTGGCAGGCATTGACCGTGATCGGGGATTTGTGATGCGGGGGATTAGGGTATTGATTGTTTTCGATTTTGGTTACTTTGTATGGTTTTGATTTTGACCTGAAATGGCAGGTGATTTTTTGTTAATCAACAAGTCCCGGGACACAAACTAACAAAAATGCTTAATTTAATATTAATTTTCTTGTTTGTGGCGCCCCCTATATATCCCGGGATTTATTGAGTGGTTGTCCATGATCGAACCGAACCCGAGACTTATTGAGTGATGTGTTCTGTTGTCTGTATGCATTATCAAAGTCCCCTATTACAGCATTTTCTGCCGAAAATTACGTGCATTTGTTGCTTGTATTCAGTTGAGCGGAAAAGCATTTTCATATGAACGCAGGACTGATGTGGAACTTTGAGTATTTAGAACTGCAAAACGGATATTAAACTGCCTTGTGGTCCTTCCAAAAAAAAGAAAAGAAGGAAAAGCTTTATTAGAGGAATGCATCAGCGATCAAGTGGTCGCCGTGGCGTAGGGGTTAAAGTGCGACGATCACACGCAGAAGGGTAGGTTCGATTTCCGGCTGAACACCTCTAATTTTTTCACGGCACCACTTCTTTCGAGCTGCTGACAACACTAAAAGAGTACCAACTTTCTAAGAAAGCTTCTCAAACTTCACCGTTCGGAGTCGGTAAAAAACTGTAGGTCCCTTTTACTCGTGAGGGACTGTTCCCTCACGAGTAAAAGCCGCGCACAACACGAGTAATTGATGTGCAAGCTAGGCCGTGGTCCGTTTGTGGACTATCAATTATTAATTATCTACGATCACACAAAGAAGAATTCTACCTGCCTTTGCAACTGTTAAAAAAGCAAACTTCCATGTCAACGATAGTAGTTTCCTTTTTGACACTTTGATCACTGGAAGCACGTAATGACAGTCTATGAATGATTTTAACACACCGCGAAGGTACCCTATTAAGTCTGGGTACAATTTTTGGTCCTCTTTACGTGGAGAAGATGACCCAACGATGAACTTTATAGCCTGTGCGACAGCATGCACGTGGTCCAGCGTCTTCGGATACAACTCTTACGATAGCTACGCCATGTAGAGTTTATGGACACCAAAAATTCCATAAGCTCTACAAAAGTTTTTAAATCCTAGCCATTGGAACAACGCAACAGCACACGGCCTAGGCTGAAATCTTTTATTGATGTGGGGCTGCTGTCCGGGGTGGACCTGGGCGTGAGATGGTGGACATAAATGGAGAAGGACTTCAACCAACTTGCTTGAAGGCAGCTACAACAACTTGGAGTGCGAAACTGAAGCTGGCGACAGATTGTACTCTCTGGAGAAGCATGTTGGTTGAGGCACAGATCCATGCTGGAAGGCAGCTACACCAACTTGGAGTACGAAACTGAAGCTGGCGACAGATTGTACTATCTGGAGAAGCATGTTGGTTGAGGCACAGATCCATGCTGGAAGGCAGCTACACCAACTTGGAGTGCGAAACTGAAGCTGGCGACAGATTGTACTTTCTGGAGAAGCATGTTGGTTGAGGCACAGATCCATGCTGGAAGGCAGCTACACCAACTTGGAGTGCGAAACTGAAGCTGGCGACAGATTGTACTCTCTGGAGACACATGTTGGTTGAGGCACAGATCCATGCTGGAACGCAGCTACACCAACTTGGAGTGCGAAACTGAAGCTGGCGACAGATATTTCAAAATGATATTTTGTACTTCTTGCATTAGTGTACAGAAACTAAAGAGAGAGCTCTAAGTAATTGAAAGCAAAGCAGTGGTCAGTGTTGCAAAACGTGTAAGATTTGATTATTTTCCTCCAAAATTCCCCTGGCAAAACTTTGAAATGACTTTAAGAAACGTTACATATTCCAGAGACATCTGACAAAAAATTTTTTTGAATTTTAAAAATTTGATTGCGAATCGAATATATTTTCAAGTGTTGTCCAAAAAAACTTCAAACAAGGACTTCTTTCGGGATGTGTGCACCAAATCCAAACGGAATGTATGCACTGAATTTATTTATGTCTTAAGCTTGAAGGATAGAAACTGCCAATAAGCTTGAAGGATAGAAACTGTCATTAAGCCTAAAGGATAGAAACTATCCTGAATAGTCTCCCTACAATGTTCAGGGTTTGAAATCGGAAGTCAACAGCAAATTTCTTGCACTTATAAGAAAACAGTCTGACGCACAACTTAAGGAATTCCTGAAGAATTTAGTTCTTGGACTGTAATATCATAAACTTATTCAACTTTTAGCCCTGAAGGTTTGAGAAAAGAATTTTTCCAAATATAAAATCGCCGGAATTTCAAACCAACCCTATTTAATTTGCTTGATAATGAGAAGAGCACAAAGGCAACAAAAGGACACCATTTCAAAACTGTCAATGGCTTCCACTGTGAACTATTTCCGAAAATAGGATATATTTCCCTGGCAACAATGAAGCCTCGTAAAATGAAACAAATAAAAAATACGGTCCGCATTCCATTTAAAATCACCAAACCATTCAGCTCTTTTGTCCCAGAGACCAACTAAAATAGATGAAAGCAAAAACTCCTATCGGTGATTATTTTGACTCCTTCCATCCAAAGATTAAGATAGACATTCAATTAAAGCGAGGAAGGACCTCACTGCAAAGTCCCTCCCCAATTAAAAGCAGAAAAGATTGTAAGCGACTTAAAATGATTCAATCACTGCTGCCGGTGCTCTTGCTGGAGCTGATGTTGCTGGCGGTAATGGTGATGGAGGATGGTGGTTCCTTTCCACGAACCAGTCTCCGAGACTAACAAAATTTAAAGCAGACCGTTCTTAAATCGCACATTGGCAGACATCGGTGATTTAATTGATGCTGCTTCCCGAAGAAAATTCTCCCTGCAATTGCGATGATTCTGAGAAAGACTGTTAGTGCTGTAGCTGGGATACGTGAAAATCCACAAAGACCAACCATATACTCGGAGGACAAACATACTGGGGCAAAACATCTAGATTCATTACAAAGTTCAGGCCGCAACAATCTCCTCCCAACCGCCCCTCTCTCGACTTAGGAGCAGTTCTGAGTTCCCTTAATTAACTCTGCACAGAGCACAGCACCAGCAGCAGTCAAGAAGGCAAATGTTTCTCGAATTGACTGGAATCGATGAACTCAACCGTAGTCGAACGTGACATTAACTGCAAACGACAGTTTGCAAGACGCAAAAAGAAAACCGAAAAAATATACGACTGACAAGTGAAAGCTTCAGCAAACCTAATCCTTCCAAATGTCAAGTATAATCAAATCTTTAATCCATCCCCGACCCGGACCGGGTTCGGCAGGCTTTTCGACAGTGAACGAAATTTTTCCTCAAGACCTGCATTAAAGGACTTAACGTCGAACTAAAAATGTGTTTGCCTCCACTCGTAAACAAAGCCAATTGGAATCGTTAATCTTCGCTTCGCTCGTCCGACATTAACTCAACTCCCAATTCAGGCACAGTCGCCTGTGTCGTCCTGCCACTGTTCACGCAACGCAGTCGTAAATATGTCCTCGCCACCCCCTGCAGCAACATCATCTCCCCAAACAGGACACTACACAGCTCATTTGTAACTCCAGTTTCAATTGTGTAACAACATTCGAATCACATTCGGTAATAAGCCCATTGTGTTGGTTGGTTATTATTGTTACTAAGCAAAATGATTCTGCTCTCAACTGGGACGAGGAGGCGACCGAGAGTCCCTCTTCTGTTTTTCTAATTTCCGATGCCTCCCACTCGGCCGCCCCGCACACTGAACTGAAACTGAACAACCGCCCCCAGACATGCTCCCCGTTGTCCCTTGACTGCTGTTCGACTTGCGCTGTGTGGCGCGCACACATTGTGTGTTTATGTGTGTGCGGAAGTGTGTTCTGTGTTGTGTCCTTACTGATGCAGGCGGGGTTGTTCGACATTAAATCCCATAAGTGCATGAAAAATACACAAGCAGTAGCGTCAAAAAAACAACAACAACAGAAAGGCAAGAAAAATGCAAAAAAACAAAAAACATGAACAGGAACAGAAGCAGTGTCTCGGGGTTCAACCAACCACTTGCAGGGCTTTAATGTGAGGAAATTTTGCAGCGACAGGCAGTGGCAGGGCATTGCCAAAATAACAAACATGGCTGACACACTGCCGTCACCGCCGCGTTCGTAAGCCAGATTGAGGTGAATTGAACCGGAAAATTATATGTGTGTGGTAATAATGTGTGTTTAATGTCACAGTCCTAATGTCATAATCCTGATCATAATGCCACTGTCAAGCTTATTCCGGTCCAGATACAATACGAATATAGTGCGCGCCGGGACCCCTCTCGCTCTTCCACATAAACAAGTGGAAGTGAGACCGGCTGGTTGGCTGGCTGGCTGGGTGAATTCTTGTCGTGTTCGGTTTCATCTTCGGGGAGGATAAACTTTGCAGGAACATTCATTTTATTGTGAGGTCAGGCGGAGACGAGCAAAACATCACCCACAAGGTGTCATATTCGTTGTTTTCGAATTCCGTCCCTCGTGGGGTTGCGGATCAATTCGTGATGGGTTTTAAGGCAGAGGATTGGCCAGGCCCTATGACAAGTGTACCGTTAAGACACAGCAAAACCAATGGAACGGAACACCAACTCGATCAAACTTCAGGATGAAAGTTTGAATATTAATTTTTTTTTTTGTTCATGTGTGCATGGTTCCTCTAGCCTCATTCAGCTCTCCGCAGGTTGCCCTCCATTGCAGTTGACTGACGATGAAGGCTTTACAGCCGCCGCACAGGTCAAATGCGCCTTATGGCGTGTGTGTTAAGAGGCTAGAGCACCAGCCACTTGTGTGCGGCAATGGGGACACAGACCGGAACTGGCAGGCTTACGGTGAATTTGTGTGCGTCGTGTGTCATGAATAATGCCCGTGACATGTGTTTGACGTGCGGATTGTTTTGCTTTCCTGGAAATGGGCAAATTTCAATTGCAATTGATCCGCCAATCTACTCTTCTTACCCCTCTCTCTTTATCAATTGAGTTTGAAGATGATGATGATGCTTTGATGTACATTTTCGGAGTGCCGCAGCATTCGGCTAAATCATCGCCATTGTCTCCACAGCCATTTTCAGTTCACCCTCCCCGACATTCCTTGATGGGAACAAAAATCTTAAGCTGTTCATAAAAGGACGAAGTTTCTGAAACCGCGTCTCGTCAGCATCATCACCGTTTACATTGTAACCGTGTGTGAGGAGTCGCCCCGTTTTACGTTCACAACTTCCCAGCGCCAACAAGGAATGGAGGACAAAATGCCAAGACGTTTGATCCTATCCTTCCCCCCTCCCCACTCAATTTATTCAGTCCGGTGAGCGAGATGGCGGAGTCATTTCACTTTGAGGTTACTTCTGATTTTTACTGAAAACATTTTAATTAAAGATTTCCTTTCTGGGTAATTGATTGCTTACATCTGTTTGTTTAACGTGGAAGGGAGCGGAAGACTTCGGATTCGCGCATCTGCCTGTCAAACCAACCGACTTTTCAATTCGAAGTCTAAGCTTCTAAGCCTGTCATTAAATTCCATCACATTCTCCAACGACTTCGCGCCGCAGAGCCCCCAACACCGCCTTCACCGCCGTCGTGACCGTTGTTGTTGTCGTCGTTACAATCGTCACCAAACTCAGGGCAGTGTAAGGGTTAAGCAAAACTACATTTTGCCACCCTTGTTGCTGCTGCTGCTGATGACGATGTTGTATTGCTGTTTGTTGTGCTGGTGCTGGTGCTGCTGCTGTTCCCGGAGTTGTTGTTGTTGGCAATAATTGAATAATCAGCTTCAGCAGAGGATTGTGAAAATCAAACTTTGCCTCTGTGTGCTTGCTGCCTGGATACGGGTGACTGGGTAGCTACCAGAGGGGGTTTTCTGTAGGGTTTTGTTGGAGATTTGCTGGCCATTAATTTTTATGACCACTTTTCCCAGTGCTCGAAATCTGGTGTGAGAGAGCCGAGAGCTGCCTAGAGGTGCAGAGAGGCAGAAGGAAGTTGGGGAAAATACTAGTGAACTGTCAAACGCAGAAGAGGACAATTTTGTCGACTCAATGATGCTGATGCCAATGGCGATGCCTGTTGTGGTGGCTGTGCGTGTGAGTCGGTGTGGGAGGATGTTAAATGCAGAGCACTGGAAAAAAGAAAATTGTATTTTCCTGTGGCGAACATGTTTCCCGATTATCCAGTCGAAAGAATTATGAATGAAAGTCCCACATTTATGCGTGCAGAGGAGAAGAAAAAAATTAAATAATTCCCAATAAGCTCGAAAATAAATGGAAATCAGACGGCAAGCGTGTGTGCGTGCGTGTGTGAAATGGAATCACGAGAGGGGGAAATTAAATTCGCATAAAAATTAAACGAATCATTTTCACAGGCCAACCGCCACGCCGTCCGACATCTGATGTGCGAATAAAAAACAACATTGTTCAAGGAAGTGAAGTTATCATGAATAAATTACCGTTGAACTGGATTACAGCAGTTGTGTGCGCGTTGATATTAATCTGGATCAGGAACAGCAGGTGTAAGCGCATTGATTTTCCGAACTCTGTCAATCCTCGTCCACCCACCGAGGGTGTGCGAAAAGAAGGTTACGTCGGCCGCATTTGGAGAGTTTCAGTTTTAGGCCGTGGCATTTCGGTGCAATTATCAAGAAGCGCTTATGCATGGCAAGCCCGAATTTAGTTTGCTAGTGCACCGATGATTGAATTCGCAAGTTGACAGAAAGTTGGCAGGGATTCGTAATTAAATTGTTTCCTGTCATCGCTGCCATTTACCACCCCCATGGAGCGAGGGACGGCGCAGACAGAGGGTGGGAAAACAGAAACAAGAAGCAGTGACAAGAATATAATGATCGCCCTCCTTTGTGGCGGGGACTTGCGAGTGGTAACAAACTGTGACCTACATACTTCGTCGAATGACACTGCTGCCTTGGGTTTTCCTCGGAGAAGGCAACCATCTTTTTGCCACGCCGAAGGAGGATATGATGTACGTGGTGAGAGTGCGGTTGATTTTTCGAATACACAAGCAGGGAAGCAACAATGACGCGACGGCGGTGAGTGGAAGTGTCCTTGCAGAAGAATCCCATTAATGAAGCAACAGTGAGTCACGTGATCTGCTCCAGAGTGGGGACGCGTTGACAACTTGAAGGAATGGGAGTGGGCAAACATTTCAAATTAAACATATTGGATATGTAGACACGGAATAAAAGTACTAACTTGAACAACGTCTAACACAAATCCAGGAGACACGCCAACCAGAAGCAATTTAATTCACAAGCAGTTACACAAAACAGGATCTATTTGTCTTTGCATCGACCCGTCTGTTTGCACAGTACGTAACTTGTGGACTCGGGATTTCGCGCACAAGGCATCGGGAAGCAGTTTATTTGATTTCGCAAAATTCCCAACGATTGTCGCCCAAATATTGATTTATGCAACTAATCGCAGAAAAGGAGTGGAATTATGGCAAGCAAACAATTCTCTGGAGTGGGTTTGTGCGGCAGATAAGATAACACCTACGGGAATTTGTCATCCAGTTGGCCTTCCACTATGGACGGTGAAATGGAGGCGGGAAATTTCTCCAAATCGTCACATCTTCTGTGGTTGCATTTTTGAAAGTCTTTCACACCGTTAAGGAATAGAGACGAGAGAGAGAAGAGAAAGGAGTGTATCAGTTAACAAAGATTGCCACTTCTTTTTGTTTCAATGAGACAGTCCTCGATTTTAGCTTTCAATCATGAATAGAAGGAATGCCAGTCCAGTTTGAATGCACTTTTGACAAGAGAGCAACTTTAAAGTCGAACTTGAGCTCACTTTTGACTCTCCAAAGTCGAGAATGGAACGATGAATCTGCAATTTGTTTACGGCCAAAGATGGAGCACTTTAAACACTTTAAACAAACGCATTTAACCTGATCAAGCCCTTTTGTTGTTGGCTTATTTTTGATTAATTTTGTTCAGTCCTTCGAAACGTAACCACCCGCACTGTAGAAGGGACACACGCCCGCGTAGGTTATTAATAATTTTTTCCGCATGCCAGCGATTCATCTGGAGTTTGGAATCGATCCGTAAAATTTGCAATTAAATGAAGAGACATGGCTGTCACGTCGACTCCGCCCTGTACGTCTATGTGAGCACCCACTGCAATCGAAAATGCACAATACTTATACTAATTCGAATGTCTCTGTTGATGATTGTGTCTGTTTTTTTGTGAAAGAAGTAATTTATTGTTTAATGTGTTTTTTTACATCAGTGCTTATTAAAGTTATTGTTTGTCCCGTTCGCTCGTGAAAATCGCACCCTCTTTTGCTACGTTGAATGATGCTGCTGATTGACGTTGCGGGAAGGAGAACAATGGCTTACAGATATCGGCTGCAGACAGACGTTCGCGTAGGCACGATGTGACTACGAGAATGAACTGTATTGTTTTTGAGCATAAGGAAGCGTTTCTTTTTTTTACAATTTCAAAAAATTATGATTTCTTATAGGGGTGATCACAAGAGTGATGCTGAAGCCCTTTAAGTAGATAGAAACTCTCGTTGGTGCATTTTTCCTGAATAATTCCGGTGGGTCTTGGTGGGCTTTTTACATTATACACCCAGTTTTGTTAAAAAGCTACAAAATAAGTTCATGTGTAGGGAATCATAAACTCATTTTAAATAAAGATTTTGCTTTAATTTGCGCACTTGAAGTCACATGTTAGATATATTTTCGAGGTGAGAATTCGTTCAAACCCTCTGGACCGAATCAACGCCTGCGATATGCTGCTGAAACGGAACGAACTCGACCCATTTTTGAAGCGGATGGTGACTGGCGACGAAAAATGGATCACATACGACAGTATCAAGTGAAAACGGTCGTGGTTAAAGGCCGGTGAATCCTCCCAAACAGTGGCCAAGCCGGGATTGACGGCTAGGAAGGCTTTGCTGTGTGTTTGGTGGGATTGGAAGGGAATCATTTACTATGAGCTGCTCCCATATGGCCATACGCTTAATTCTACCATTTACGAACAACTGGACTGCTTGAAGCAGGCGATCGACCAGAAGCGTCCAGAATTGGCCAACAGGAAGTGGGTAGTGTTCCCCCAGGACAACGCCAGACCACAAACTTCGTTGATGACTCGTCAGAAGCTACGGAAGCTCGGATGGGAGGTTTTATCGCATCCACCCGTCATCCATCCATATAGCCCGGACATAACGCCAAGTGGTTACCACCTGTTCCTGTCCATGGCGAACACTCTTGGTGGTGTGTAGTTGAACTCAAAAGAAGCTTGCGAAAAGTGGCTGTCCGAATTCTTCGCAAATAAAGAGGGTGGCTTCTAAGAGGGGGGTATTTTGAAGTTGGCGTCTATATGGAAAGAGATTTTCGAACAAAACGGGTGCATATTTGAACTTAATCCGATCACTGTAGCACTTTTTATGAAGCATTGAATGAAGAGCAAATAAGCGGAAGGGAGATACTTGACATTATATTTGAGATCGACAAAAACGCAGCCCAATGTCTAGTTTTCTAAAAGCGATGCAAGAAATATCGCGGCCCCTTCTGATTTGGCTACAATATAAAGGACGTATATCCTTCCGTGGCCGACGTGGCGAAGTGGGTAGAGTGCGATGCTCACACGGCGAAGGGCCAGCTCAACACAAATTTTTCGAATTTTTCACGTCTGATTTTTCGAGTTGCTGACAACACTCAAAGAGTAATAACTTTCTAAGAAAGCTTCTCAAATTTTGCCTTTGGGAATCGGTAAAAAACTGTAGGTCCCTTCTACTCGTGCGAGAACAGTAGCGCGCAGGACACGAGTAGTTGATGAGCAAGCTAGGCCCTGGTCCCCCTGTGGACTGTAGCGCCAAGAATTATTATTATTACTATATCCGCCCAAAGTTTTTATCAAGTCTGGAGGTCCTTAGATCTTCCTGCATCATTTATATAAAATCCAACAGCTAGAAATAAGACTTCTTCTACATGTGGTGCTACAGTCCGGGATGGACCTGGTCCTCAACCAACATGCCTCTCTAGCCAGCACGATCTTTCGCCAGCTGTCTCCAGTTGCACACTCCAAGTTGGTTGATGTCCTTCTTCACATGTGTGCGCCACTTTAGTCTAGGTCGTCCTCTGTTGCGTTGTCCCAATGGCACGGATTCAAAGACTTTTCGGACCGGAGCAGTGGTGTCCATACGCTCTACATGGCCTAGCCACCTTAAGCGTTGTATCCGTAGACGCTTGACCAAACGCATGTCGCTGTACAGCCCATAGAGTTCTTCATTAAAGCTTCTCCTCCAGATGCCATCAACGCAAACAGGACCAAAAATCGCACGCAAAACTTTTCTCTCGAAAAGACTAAGGGTTTCCTCATCCGCCTTTGCTATCTTCCAAGATTCCCCGACATAAAGTAGGACGAGGATCAAGCTGTTATATAAAGCGAACTTTGTTTTTCGAGAGAGAGCTTTATTACTCAATTGCCTCTTGAGCCCAAAGAAACAGCGATTGTCAAGAGTGATTCTGCGTTTGATTTCGGTACTGATGTTGATGTCCCTGTTTACTGCGGACCCGGGGTAGACGAAGTACTTGACTACCTCGAAGTTTCTCCTGCCTAGTGTGTGTTTGTTCGAGACGTAGATGTTGTCCAGAAATAAGACTTATTTGGGAATAATAATTCTGCGAAGTTTTTGTTGATTCGATAGATCATCGGCGTTATGTTACGCCACTCTTTTATCGCTTCTCCAACAAAAAAATCCTCTAATGTGTTAGCCAGCTGCATTTCTCACCTTCAAGAATTTATCCGCAGTACCCGCCTCGCTAGGAATCTAGAACCGTTCACCCCAAAATTCACTTTCGGACGTGCAGTTAAATTTAGAGACTTATTCTTTGCAGTTACGCTCTTTCCAACTCAACTCTTCCCCCTCATTATAATCCAAAGGCACTTAAAATCAAAGTGCACCAGTACCTCCTTTCAATCTCTACCTCTATACCTCCGGCCTGTGTTGTGTCTTATCCCGCGCGCTTAAGATTACCAAAAAATTCCTTTAGCTCGCGCCAACTATAAAAAAAAAGATCCCCATTTGGAAACACAATTTCTATTTCTTTCTTATATTAAAAAAAAAGAAGAATTACTTGTGAAAGTAATTGGGAAAGTGTTTGGACTTTCTTCTGCAATTCCAAAAGTACTCTACATTTCGTGGGTTAAAAACTTTCAGGAGTCAATTAACATGTTTAGAGGAGATTCCAAGACTGCCTAGTGTCAGGGTCATAACTTCATCACCATCATTATCTCCATTCTCCATTGCTTAGTCTTTTGAGAAGATTTTTATGACATCACTATTCTCGATCTTTGTGCAATCGGTTTTAGATTGATAAAGACAATTTCGCCAAAAATTTGGCAGTTCTTCAGACTTATTTTTAGAACAGACAAGCATGAGGGACAGTCCATTCGTTGGGCTAATGAGGCTTCTATCCCACCTCAATTTCTGTTTGAGCGAAAACACTGAACTTAAGACCGACTTGGGGTAGTGGGTAAATCGCTACAGTCACTCAGCAAAGGTGTCAGGTTCGATTCTCGCCTGAACACCTCGCACTTTTCCCAAGGCTCCATCTCTCTCTAGTTGCTGAAAACTATTTTCGAAAAATTTTCTTATCGAAATCGGCGTGAAATTTGGGGTAACTTATACTGCATTAAGTTGGCGTCCATAAAACCATCTTTCAGATCAGGTTAATGTCATTGCCTGACCCCGGTCCTGTTCCAATCTGTAGCTAAGGGAGGATTTTCAAGGAACCCTTCAAACTCCATGCTTTCCCGTCGTTTGCCCATTCACATAAACTTCAAATAAGCAATCGAATTTGGATATTTCTCCGTCGTTTGTCCACTCAGATAAACTTTAGGTAAGCCATAGAATGTAAAAATTCGGCTTAATGTAAAAACAAAACGTCTTTTTTTCGAAAATGGAGGCAACAACGCCCCCACCAGACCCTCTATGTTGCAGACGCACTTCGTGGCCTAGGAAGAGCGATGATAACTTGAGATGTGTGAGCGTTTATCAGGCTTCCACGCACGCATTGACATTTTAGCCCCTACACCGCAGTGTCCATCACAGCCATTTCCTATATGAAACCTCCAGTCATTAGATTTTCCCCAGAACATCCACCGAAATAAAGTTTCCACCAACTAATCTCCCGAGTCATCTCTTGTTTTAACAAACCACGGTCCCCTGCAGTCACACTCGGTCTGCAAAATGCGGAAAACTTTCCTACGCTTCTCTTCCCTCAAACAAAGACACATCTACATGATCGACTTCAAAAAGCCACATTAAATCCATTTAAATTGCCACAGCATCGTGCGCAGACACGCCGGCTACCGCACAAAACCCGCCTCTCCTCCCTTGAAATTCCCTATTTCGCAGGATATTGAAAATACCCCAAATAGCATGTGTTTACCTGCAAAACTTTAAGACCACTTTAAGCGCTCACAATGTTCCAAATGAATTTTCGCCTAAGAAAAACGGACAAGTTCGCATTGTAACTACACAGTGTTCTCTGCCTCTAAACCGGATTCCGAAACATAGAACTTCTTGCCAACAAACTTCACCCAGCAAGTGGTTACCGCTCAGCATAGACTTCCCTCTGCACAATGTGGTTTCACAGCGACGAGCATCTACAAAGGACTGCCAATATCAAAGTTGCCTTCTGCAACGTTTGTGCCAAACGAATGCTAGGGAATGCGAACGAACAGTCTACGAGCCAAAAGCCAGCCACACATCGTCGTCGGAACTGTGAAAAGTTTTTTTTTTGTTTTTTCTTTCCCCGCCGCTGCCCGTCTCCTATTGTCATTTGTTAGTGACAAACTTCGATCAATTCAATTCGGCCTAAGACGAAGGCGTTGCTATTGTCAAACTTATTTATCGGCACCGTCTATTGACTTAGTGACTCAGCGGGTGGGCACACCCAACAATGAACACGCGCCCCTCTTCTGCTCAATTCAGAAAAGTGCAACCACATCGTTGGGTTAAGGGCTTTCGGTAAATAAATGACCATCGCTAGTGCCCATTAAAAATGCTGGCGGGGGGTCTCTGAAGTGAGGACAAATTAATGAGGGGTGCACATATGGCACAACACGGCAATTCTTCTTCACCCTCCACCCGGACCCTTGGAAACGGCAATATCCTCTCTGAAAATTCCTCACCAATAACCCCAGCAACAATTCATCTAAGTCCTCAAACTCCCTAACCACTCAGAAGCACCAGGACTGGCAGCGGCAACTCCTCATCCAGCGGACTAGTGCAAACAAATGAGAAGGGATACACGAAAGCCACGCACAGGGGACACACAAATAATGCGCTCGCTTTCATCCCTCAAGTGGTGGCGGGCAACGTTCACCATTCACCCATACATTCCTTACATTCAACCAGCAATTATCCCAAATGGCCAGAAATTAGGTTAAATGGTCTTCGGATATAGTGAGGCAGGCACCGTGGCCAAGTTTTAAGTTTTGAATAAATTTGGTCCCGTTAATCTTTTGGATTTGCTTTGGAGAAGCAATTCAATAACTCTCGCACCCCTCTCACGGTGTTCATCATTCAGCACGGGCTCAATGAATGTCCCATGAAAGCCAAAGCTCTCTCGATGAGGAGGACACGATGTGTCCTCCTCATCGCAAACTTCCCTTTCACTGGGTCCATCAAAACAATCTCCCCGAGGTCCACGTGGTTGTGTAATTCCCCGAACATGATCCCTTGACATTGATACCGTCGTCCACCGGGACCGGTCCTTTGCACAAATCAAAGGAAAAAAGGATCCTATTACGGGCAGAACAATGTTTCCATCCCATCGCCCCACGTCCTCCGCCTTGCTAAGTACTTCCGTCTTCCTTGTGTGGGACGGTGAAACGGCGCTGGGGGGAAGGATTATTGGGATACTTTATCGAGATTAGATTCCGAATGTGAAATCCAAACTGAGTCCATTCCGATTCCGGGGACAGAGGCCGCTTCAAGTTTGGAAAAGGTGGACTACCTCGAAGCGAGGTCAAATCATTTTAATTGATTCGGATGTGTTGCAGATGTCAAACGAAACAATGTCCCCGCCGCAAGGGAATGCTACTGGAAACGGCAATTAAAATGTCTTGCCCTTGAGCTGTACTTGGGGAACACGTCATTTGAAAACAATCGAGCGTGTACCGCTTGCCGGGTGAGTTGGGTCTGCCAGTGATTGCAGGACACTCCACAGGGCTCGTGATGGAGTCCCCTTCAATTAGGCGGCCATCGAAATCATTTTCATGACAACGCCTGTCCAGCCGAGGACTCTTCCATTCACTTGAACGTACAAAGAGTGGTCTATTACGAGTAATTGAGTTCGGTTGACCGTCATAATCTTTTCATGAGAAACGAATAAACCCCGCACCCGGACGAAGATGAATTTCACCTCGGAAACTGATGGACTGTAGTCTGTCAACGATAAGATTGGATAAACTAGAAACCGCACTCTGACAGGAGACGGATTCTAAAGCATCGTCGACGCGCAGTAAATTCGCAGAAACTGAAGATTAACTTCTAAAATTCACTGCTACGCAAGCGAATGTCACGCTTATCTACGCGTCAGAAGTTCCCGGAATCCAAGACACTAGATTTACGTTTCGCCAAAGGCAGTTCCGGGAGAAGTCACGTGGAAACAAGAAACAACAAGGTCTGGTGAACACACAGGCAAACAAGATTGCACCAAACTCCCGTGCGGATACCGAAAGAACTGATTACATTAGCACAGCAGATGTGAAACGTTGTCGTCGTAAAAAAAACTACCAAGACATGACGCAGGACACAAGACACAGGACACACTGCTCGACGGTCGTAAAAGACGTCCCATAAAATGTGACATGCGAAGTGGCTCTGCCGTCCAGGTACCAATGGATGAAAATCAGAGGCAATCCATCAATGGAAATAATTCTAATAGATTGAAATGAAATCCATTCTAGGAGAACAGGTAATAAAGTTGCGTATACGATTATGCGTCGGTCATGTCTGCAGACAAGTGGATGAGCAGCAGAGCATCAGAATTTGACTCAGCAGCAGAGAAACAAGCAAAAGTGGCCGCACATCGTCGACGACACAACAAAAAAGAGTACGTGGGCAGCAGAAAATTGGAAACGATTGCTGCGTGGAACGGGGTCATTGGTCTTACGAGTCTCACACGATAGATAAATAAATAAAAACTGTAACCCCCTGAGGACAAACGACTAGGGCGCAACTAGGGCGGGTGGTAATCGATCTCGCCCAGATTGCAGGGGCGAGCGAATGGAGGCAGAGATGGCGGGCAATAAAGACGAATGACGATTGGTTGTTAATGAAATCAGAAACTTTGAAGTTTCGTTCGTGCGAACGTTTTATTGAGGAGCGATTTTATTCCGTCTATCAACTGCAGAAATTACCGAACTTTGAGGGAAAATCTCCAAGTCCTTTCTGAAGGATACTCGTCGAATGTGAAATTCGAATGGAATTAGCCTTCGAGATGTTTGGTTTGAAATTCGTTTCATCCCTCCGGACTGGTGGTTGTTAGAGGGTTTCCTTTGGGAATTATCGGTTCACTTCGATCAAAGGTGCGTGGAAATTTGACACGGATGAGATGCTCAGACGTCTACATAGTTTGTTGTCTTATTTACCCGGGTGGCGAGTTCCAAAGGAGCAGTGGCAGGTTTTCTGATTGCAGCTGTCAAGGTTTATCGATGCCATCTAGACAACAATATGCTCAGGCAGGTTTACGTGCGGTTATAAAAAAAATGCAAATTTCAACAAGAAATGTTTTCGGTGCAGAGGCGATTCGTCGCTGTTCTTGGAAACGGTTTTTAAAATGCTGTGAAACAAACTCAAGTGCCAATGGAGGGAAAATGTGTTTGACGACAGTGGTCTTTCCCCCACAAGAGCTGTCAATCTACGTAACCAATTGTCTGGTGGAATACGTGCTCTACGTGGCTGCTGGAGAGAAATTGAGTTGTACACGTCATGGAGAAGAAGAACGCCACCACAAGTTGTTGTGAAAGAGTGTAAACAAATAAAAGATGAAGAAGCCAAACAATGAAAGAACGAATAAAAATGTTTCAAGTTACAAATTTTTACTTGATGAATCTGACGGTGCAAAGATTACTGGTTCCAACCGGTTTGATGTAGTTTGACTTCTTGTTATCAGCGTACAGCAATTGAGTTTACGAAGCTTTCAATGTTCAGAAAGTGGTTGGTTGGATGCATACGTGGCAGTGATTGGAGACATTCATATCCTCGGAATAGTTTTCATGTCTGAGCGCTTTCTTTTCTTCAATTTCTCTACAAAATGACTTGAAAAACTTTCCAATTTTGCACAGATTGTCAAGCTTACCTTTGGCGACTTAGAAGCTGTCAGGACATTGACTTTTTTAGTGTGTGTCACAGATAGCATTGGCGGTCAGGCGTAAAGTCAAAAGTGTTTTTTTAAAGTTATGTAAATTTAAGGTGGTGACACAATTCTAACTGGTGGCCATTTTTTCAGCTGTCAATTTTCTGACAGGCTGTTATTTTTCAGTTTGATTTGGCATTTTAACGTGTATAGCCACAGGATCATCTAGCAAGGCGTGGATTTGGTAAAGGGATCCAAAACAGGAATCCAATTTTCATAAGTGAATTGTGTTTAGCGATGAAGCTCACTTTTGGCTGAATGGATATATAAGTTAACTCCCGTCAATAGGATGATGGTAATCCACAAGTGTAAATGGAGATAAAAATAATAAAACTTGGTTTACGATACAGTGTAGGTGTTTGTTTGTTTCAGGCTACTGTCCACAGGGGGACCAGGGCCTAGCTTGCTCATCAACTACTCGTGTTGTGAGCGCTACTGTTCTTTCACGAGTAAAAGGAACCTAGATTTTTTTGCCGACTCCGAACGGCGAAGTTTGAGAAGCTTTCTTAGACAAAAATTGCTCTTGTCAGCAGCTCGAGAGGTGGTGCCGTGAAAAATTCGAGGTGTTCAGCCGGGAATCGAACCTGGACCTTCAACATGTGAGTGTCGTACTCTACCCACTACGCCGCTGCGGTCACAAATAGAAACACCGTTTGATTAGAAAAAAGTGACCATTTAGCGCTGTTGGAATAATTAGTTCGGCTGGCTAGAGGGTTATAACCCGTATCACATAGTGCAGACATGGGCATTTGAAAGAATTTCAAAAACGCGTAGATTGCATTTGCAAGTTTTGAAGGGATGTACTTAGTGACAGGATACCTATGAGCTATTGGCGGTTTTCTGATTCTCGACAGCTGTACTCTGGTGAGGGTCACAAGTGGGATCGAAATGTTTTTCATAACTTTACATCTTTCATCGGGCCTTCTTTGAGGTTTTTCGCTTAATGATTTATCTCATTTTCGTTTCAAATCGTCGGGTATAAGGCCAAAACCCTATTGTAGTCGGGGAAAATTTTAAATAAATTTAAACTGTTACAATGGAAACGTTCTTTATTCAAAATCGCCGCTGCCAGAGAACGTCAACGTATTTAAATCAAAAATGCATTTGCCTTTGGAGACTTCGGGTCGCTCAACTGATCAGCTGGCTTGCACTTTTCTAAGCCAGAACGAGATAACACTATTTATGTCATGACGGCACAGAGTGTGGTACACGATTTCTTTTATTGACTTTTCTTTTTCTTCTACACTATGTAAATCGCTCAGCGACCCTTGACATCGGAAGAAGAAACCAAACATATTCCCCGGCTACTGTCTGCCCCGTGGAGTAGTGAGTAGACTGCGACACCCACACGCCGAAGGGTCTAGGTCCGATTCCCGAACACGTCGAATTTTTCACGGCACCACCTCTTTCGAGCTGCTGACAACACTCAAAGAGTAACAACTGTCTAAGAAAGCTTCTCAATCTTCGCCGTTCGGAGTCGGCAAAAAACGGTAGGTCCCTTCTACTCGTAAGGGAACAGTAGAACGCACAACACGAGTAGTTGATGAGCAAGTTAGGCACTGGTTCACCTGTGGATTGTCGCGCCAACAATTATTATTGTAAGCAAAATGATAATGCGACTGACGTCTTTCTTGTCTGTTGAAATCAAACAAATTTCTATGTCCCGCATCTTTGAATATGTATGATTCATTTTTTGAAAGTTTCAGGATCTCAGGAGCCTCTTCAAGAATAGTAAGCGCTTCTACTTTCACCTCCATCTCAGATCGAAGCCCAAAAGTTTACTTGCGAGGGAAGTAAGTTAAGAGCGCTTTTTAGAACCACAGACCATAAAAAAAAATTAAAGCTCCGCTTTTCAGATTTTGAAAATGAATTTTGCTAAGCAGCAATGCTCTTCTTCTTCTTCTTGTTGTGGCGCTACAGTCCGGGGTGGATCTGGAGCCCAACCAACATGCCTCTTTAGCCACAGCGATCTTTCCCTAGCTGCCTTCAATTGCGCACTCCAAGTTGGTTCAGGTCATTCTCCACTTGTGTGTGCCATCTTAGCTTAGGCCGTCCTCTGTTGCGTTGTCCCAATGGCTCAGATTGGAATACTTTTCAGGCCGGAGCAGTAGTTTAAATACGCTCTACAAGGCCTAGCCATCTTAAGCGTTGTATCCAGAGGCGCTTGACCAGACGCCGGTTGCTGTACAGCCCATAGAGTTCGTAATTATATCTTCTCCTCCAGATGCCATCAACGCAAACAGGACCAAAAATCGTAAAGTTTTCTATCGAAAAGACTTAGGGCAGTGGTTGCAGAGTAGCTCACTATTGGTTACTGGTTATGATACGTCAAAACACAAAGCCGTCGTACTTGAATGTTGTGACAGTTCTCAAGTGTTTGGTGAGACTGAGTTTTATCCACAAAAACTGATCGTTTGGTGTTTTTTGGCCCGAACTTCCGACTGACTAGAACCTCACAGTCAATGGTGACCGCTGTAAACCGAAAATCACTGCATTTTCATTCATGCATCGAACACCCGTGATGTGCAGTAGCTGTGATTCCATTGGGACGATGCGACATGTCACACAGCTCGTATCACAATTGATTTATTGAAGGAAGCGTCCGGCCGCCACAAAGTGTCACGTTACGGACGAGGGAATTGACCTCCTCCTCCGTGCCACCTGACTCCTTTCTGTGGGAAAGTAGCTATTTTATGCCGAAAACACCAAAATATTTGCAACTTGGGGAATAACATTCGCCGGGCTATTGATGATAACCGGCAAATTGCAACGGCAATGATTGAATATCCAGATTAGACTAATCCGAGTCAACCGTGGTCACCAAATATCAGAAATCATTTTGAATTGCCATAATTTTGAATAAAGAACACTTCATGACAATTTAAAAGTCATGTATGTGTTATATAATTTCAAAGTTGTATACATCTCAATGAGTGGCCGCCGTGGCGTAGTGGGTAGAGTTCGACGCTCACACGCTGAAGGGTTAGGTTCGACTCCCGGATGAACACCTCAAATGTTTACGGCACTACTTCTTTCGATTTGCCGAAAACACTCAAAGTGTAATAACTGTCTACGAAAAAGCTTCTCAAACTTCGCCGTTCGGAGTCGGCAAAAAACTGTAGATCCCATCTACCCGTGAGAGAACAGAAGCGCGCACAGCACGAGTAGTTGATGAGCAAGCTAAGCCCTGGTTCCCCTGTGAACTGTCGCGCCAACAATTATTATTATTTTTATACCTCTCAATGAAACATTCTTTATAAAGGGGTTTGTTTTTCAACCCTCGTCTAAGGCACCTTTGTCGAGGCGTTTCAATCGCGAGCCTTTTATTGAGAGAACGAAGGTTCCTCGTGGTCTTCGCCGTAATGACACCCTTTCTTCTTCTTTATTAAGAAATTTGTTCTTCAATTATTTCCTTAGGGACGGTTCTGCTTTAGTGCTGTGGACCATAAGTTTGACCATGAATCTTCAACAGCTTCAATATCAGCACAAAAATTTGGGTCAGTGGGGAGCGGCTCCAATGCGATGTTGCGTTAGATATTAGGAAATATATATAAGTATGACTGTGGCATTAAGCCGTCTCTTGCTTAAATCGTTAGTAAAAATCGGTAGCAGGAGTCGGAGATCTGCTAGAGCTGTAATTCAATAATAAGCCAATTCTATTCCCTTCACTTAATCGGCGTCTTTGGTTGAATATTTCGCGGTCTATTTAAAACATTCTGTTTCATCTTTGCCATGTCCCACAATTAACAGTCGCAATGCATCCCCCACCATAATTTGATGTTTCAAGCAGAATTTTGTACGGGCTCCATAATTAATTCTTTTGATTGACCAAAATCTGAAACAAACTAAAACACGTCCGAGTAGTTGCCAATATTTTACTGGACGTTTAATTTGACTTAATGTCTCTCTGAAAACCATAAATATTCCATTTATGACATGTAGACCGGTAAAATTTCTAATTCAACAGATTTTTAGACAAAGCAACACTTACAGTGTGTAGTGTGTTCTTACTCCACGTAGAATTATATGATAGCATGTTAAAGTCCTTATTTACAAGGTGTATCCACGTCACAACAACGAGGTTGGTTGGTTGACTAGAACGTATGCCCGACCTCAACAAGCTGCTCGAAAATTTCAGATAATCCTAATTTTGCGTTGCCATTGCAATTGTATGTCAATGCCTACACATAATAACGCATCAATAATGCCTTCAGCACATTCATTTAGGGGAGAAAACATCCAAAATTTCATAATACACATGATTTGTGGCATCAATCGATTTCTTCAAACCACCTCAATGGTCGAAACGCAGATGTCCAAAGCCTATTGAAAAAGTACAAAGCGCGGTAACAACTTCCCTGTTCGACCAATATCAGCAGATAACAGCAGCGGCAAGTGTACTTCCACTTCCCAGTCAATCACAGATGCCAACATACCACGTGTCGGACCCCAAAAACACACCTCAACACTCCGTCCCAAAGCACCCGAAAACCCAAATACGAACACGCCAACAATTTCAAGTCGACGACACCATCGCACACACTTCAACTTACAGCCATTGATTCTGGTCGGTTGCTCTGTGAAAATTGCTGAAAACAATGTTACGGAACGACCTCAAATTGAATGCAAATACCGCACGAAAGTTTGTGCGGTCTCTGTGAAGCCCAGCAAAATAGGAAAAAAATAACCGAAAACGAGAACGAGAAAACCAAAGTCAATTTAATATCCAGAGACGAGACTGCCGACATCCAAAGGACCATGGACCAAAGGAGTCCTACCACCGCCCACATCATCTTCTCCGCCGCCACCAGAAACTAATAAAAATATTTTTCCTGCCTCCACAGCAATACAACCACAAATCGAAGTTTCGCCCGCCGACCCAACGAAGGAAGGAGATGGACCGACTCTCAATATAGAACCCCGCACTCCGCTAGGGAAATTTTTGTGTCCAGATTTTTACAAAGGTAAAGACCAGGAGGAGGAACAGAAGGCTGTATGCAGCACATTCCATCCACTTCAGCGTAACTACACTTCACACAAAAGGGTTAACAAGGGATGACACCACACACAGTGCAAAGGCAACACAGGCATGAGCCAACCCCCTTGTGTACAGCAGTAACTCGAATTCCTTCGAAAGGTTGTTAGAATTTTGAGATAAAAAATTTAAATTTGAAGATACACAGATACAGCACACTGCCGAGAGCGGACAGAATGACAGTACACCGGCACACGCAAGAGCTGTCTGTGCACGAGGCCTTGGAAGAGTCATTCAACATGAAATTAAAATGGAATGGATGCCAGTTCCCACAGCCGTGCGAGTCCTCGAAACAATTAAGTTCTCCACACGTTAAATATGCGCAGCGCGGGCGTGCATGTAGGGTGCCACCAACAAAGCAGCAGCACTCCCGGGCTAGGATGGGCTGTTGAGGGGAGTGCGGGGGAGGGTAGAGACAAAATTATTTCCGGAATTTAGGCACAACTTTGGCGGTAAGTTTTCCCCTCGCCGAGTGCGATTTTCCCGCCTCTGTCGTCCTCGGAAAGAATTATGTCATTGTCTCCGTTCGCTAATAATCCCTCTTAATCTGGAGTGTTCTTGAGAATGCACGATATCTCGACGGATTCAAGGAGGGAGGGAGCTGGAGATTCCTGCTGGAGGAGGCACAGCACTTTGCCGCACAAACGTCGAGTGTGGCGGTGGCGGTGGCGGGCGTAGATCGGGGCGGACCTAAGAGGATTCCAGCAGGAACTCGAGCAGAAATTGGTTAAATTATTTCAAAACAACAAACGACGATGCTTTTGTGGGCCAGCTATTCAATTTCCTTTTGAACTACAGTCCACAAGGACAACATTCTCCCCGTCGGCATGTCGGTGACAAACGAAAACAATGTTGCTGTAGTCAGTGGCCGATTTAATCCTGGTCACCTGCTCCAGCATCGACGCGCAGGAGAACAACTAAACCACTACAATGGATGCACACATAATTTAGGAGTAAACAAGACTTGTTGGCACTTAATTAAATGACTGAACGGGGACTTACCGGGTTCAGGTTCCTCCTCGTCGAAGGGTTGCTCCTCGAAGCTAAGGCGCACTATTTTCTCGTTGGCTAGCTTAAGCTGCTCCTTCCTGGGGCTGGCGTCGTCCTCCTTGAGTGGACTGAAGGAGACCTTTTCTTTGCGTTTGGGTGTGCTTTCCGGTTTGGAGGGCGACTCCTCAGAGCTCTGACTTGTGCGGCTTGCAGCGACAGGAGTGCTAGTCGCGAAGTCATCCTCGTCCAAGGCACCGTTGTCGAGGCGTTTCAATCGCGAGGCTTTTATTAAGAACGAAGGCTCCTCGTAGTCTTCGCCGTCGGACGACTCGCCGAAGATTTCGACCGTTTCCAGGAACGACACCGAGAGGTTCTTTCCCTTCTTCTTCTTCTTGACTTCATTTTCCACGGGCAACTGGTTCATCGAGGATCGTCCATTTTCGCGATGCCGCTTCACTTTTACATACGCTTTGAAAAAGCGGTTTCCAAACTTTTGTCGCAAGGCCATAGGGTTCAGCAGCATGCCGCCCTTTTTTGCGCGCCGCTTTGGCTCCTCAGATGTGTTTGATTTTATGCTCTTCCGACGCGGCGAAGGGCTGCCGAGCAGCGACTCGATATTTATAAAGAACTCAGAGTTCTTGTTCTTACGAGCCCGCTTCGACTGTATGCCGGCGTCCGGAGTGTCTGTATGCTTCCGCTTTAGGTTGTCGCTCGTCGCTGTAGCAGGGCCAGCATTTTCCAATGTTCTCGACGAGGAAGATGAGGGCTCTTCATCGGCACTTTCAACTTTTTTCTGCTTTCTCGGTCGGCCACGCGACGGTTTTTGTTCAGTTGACACAGACTCGATGTGAAGAAGCTTTATCAACTGTTTGTCCTTGGACACCTTTACGTAACATCGACGAGCTCTGAAGTGCTCATCGATGCTGGGACGCTGGGGGGCAACAGCTGACGCGGGCTTTTTCTTCGGGGCGCCACGTCGTTTCTGTGGGGTCTTATGCAGAGTGCCGTTAGCAATTTTTATCGGAGATTGAATATTTCTTACCAAGTCAACGACCTGCATCTCATTGAATTTCGTCCTCTCAACGAGAACCTTCACCGACTTCAAGTCCATCACCATGTCGCCCTTAAACAAATTGCAGTCCAGAGACTTGCGTTTCTCCAATTTCTTCGAATTCTCATCGAGCGCCGTCATCGACGAACGCTTTTTTAATTCCTTAAAATGCTGGTTAACAAGTCTTTCCATCTGAGTGCCCATTACACACTAAATCATTGGCGACCGAACAAATTGCGTTGTTTTTCCTGATGTTCGCACGATACAAAACATATAACACATGCGACACGACAACGTGAAAGAGGATAGCGATTAGAATCCGTTTTTTCTGTCTGACGCTGTAATGTATGCGAAAAAAAGCGGCAGCAGGGAGCACTTCACAAAAATTTGCTCTTCTATTGCGAGACTATTTTTTCTTCCACTCTAGAACGACGACTACTTTTGCAGATTTCACGGAATTTTTTCACAGATTTCTAAACACAATAATGGCTTTAGGGATTATTTAACACTCTACAATTGCACAAATTACTGTACCCAGGGAATTTGATTTATTTATTTACTAATGGGATGAATGCAGTCCGTTAAGAACGAATTTTTCTGTACGAAATTTAACCGCAGCACAGACGCCATTCAAGTATGTTCGACTTTTTTTTGCGAATGACAGTGTTTGAAGGTTTTACAGATGGCAGCACTGACGTTTGAAAGTAATTTTTTTTTTCAATTTTGTTCTTGCAGTTTTAGAATTGTAGTTACGTCTGTTTGACATTTAAATTGGGCTGTGTTCGCTTGGTAACCAAAGACGCAATTCAATTTCTCTAAGGGAGATTTTATTACATCTTCCAACGCATGTTCTATTTTTAGGACTGTTCATTTCTATCGAAATGATATAATAGCTTTTGAAGAATTGAATAATTTTTCCGGTTGAGGTAAGAGTGAAAAACAGGATATATAAATATATTTTCTTTCCGCAATATCCCAAAATTATACTTTTTGTAGGGGCACGGAATATAAAACATTATTGCTTTTCGCATTAAACTAATATAGTCGCCATAGACTCAGTACTACATACAATTGCGTAGCCATAGTCTAACAGACCAACCGAGAGATGCACAGACTCAAATAAAAAATGCGAAGTCAGCGCATGTCACGGACAATTTCAATGACTAAACCTTATCACGTGACGTCAATGTTATTGCCCCCGTTTCTAATTTTAGAGTCATACAACAAAGGGAAGAACTTATGCCCTTTCATTCAGTAGAAATATTACCATTTTTGGCATCACTTGCATCACATCGTGTACTTGACGAAAGTCAACATTCCTCGAATTTTTGGCATCACTCACAGGAATGTGACAGCTAGCCACCGTACCACCATGGAACATCTGTTCATGTTCACATTTGAAATTCGCTATAAAAAGTACGTTTGATGCAGAATCCGGACGTTTAAAGAGTCAACGGCATCCAGGATGTCGTCGAGATTGAAATTGCTTTACAATCAACTGTTGCATAAACATCCAGTTCTCACGCAAGCCGTCCAAGTGTCAGTGTTGATGTCAGGGAGTGACGTTATAGCACAGTGTGGTGTTGAGAAGGTCCCCTTCAGCGAAATCAATTGGCGTCGTAATGCACAATTTGCAAGTTTGGGATTTTTCTTCGTTGGACCAGTCCTCAGAATATGGTATGGCAAAATGGACAAAATGCTAGACATGAAGCAAGCTCCATGGAAGAGAGCCATCAAGAAGATGGCGCTGGATCAATTTGCGTTTGCACCGTTCTTCACTGGCACATTCACAGTGCTCCTTAGTGCCATACAGGGAATGAAAACCGAACAAATTGTAGATCGTCTGAGGACGGACTACATTACAGTGATGATATCAAGTTACAAATTGTGGCCAGCAGCGCAGACAATCAATTTCTTATTGATTCCATTGAATTTTCAAGTTGTCTTCGCGCAAGTTGTTGCGATTATTTGGAACACATATCTGTCCTTCAAACTCGGCAATGTGGAGAAGGGTCAACAGGGAGATCAAGTGTTAAAGAGTTCTTGACGCAGTGGTATTGTGGATTGTTTTTAACTTTGTAAAATAAAGTAAGAGGTTTTATGTTTAAACGTTAACGCCTGTTAGATTGATTTTCTTCTATCGAAGATTCTGCTGGGCCTGCTGATGTGATGGAAGTTTCATTATAGGACTTGGGGAGCTGATTTCCTCTTTAAGTGCGGGAAAAGTTTCGCCAGCTGTATAACATTCGGAACACTGGTTTAGTGGAGGACCTTTTGCGTTTTTACTGAGAGCACAACGGGAGAACAGCCTTAACCTTGGTTCTCTAAAAGTTATCTAGTTGCAGCTGATCGGCACCGGTCGTAATTCTACCTGGTTCGATGTTATGCTCCTTATAATATGTAAATAGCACAGTTTCTCGTAAGCTGCCTTCTGTTTTCATTAATGACTTGCGTGAGCTATTTAAGACGAAAACTTCTGTTGTGATGTCCCAAATGGTCAGATTCAAAAAGTTGTCTTACGTGGACTGGATGCGGTACGCGTTTGCCTTGCTGCTTTTGATAATGAAAGCACTTTGTTCAGGGACTTATGCAGATGTTTGTGCTTCAAGAAAAATGTCTAACCATTTGGACAGCTCTAATCCAATGATTATAATACATAAAAAATCTACCATTACCCAGCATTGCCATTGGAGACGTAACATAAATTGACTGCGAAAGAAGCAAGCCTTCAACGATGAGGTATTCTTCTATCCTAGCGTCAAAGCCAGAAGTATGAGGATCAATAAAAACATGCAGGCTGCAATTAAGCTACACCTTGCGCATTCTTCCTCACCCACTGAACACACCCCAATGCGAATAGCTTTCAAATCGCCCAAAAGCTTTTCTTCCATTAACTTGTCACAGTGACAGCAAGAAAATTTCCCTTGTGCTAGGTTATGTCCTCCTCCATCAAAATCTGTCTCCTCTCACAGCCTGTCAAACTGTTTGTAAACCGATGGAATTTTCGCCAATGCGAGAGTGTTGTGTTCCCAAATCCAAAAAAATATCCCCGTAGCAGATAAAGTCAAGTCACTTGTGTTTTTGTTTACAGATGAATTAAATCGTGAAATTTATGTGTACTTCAAGTGCGAGCATTATACAATAAATTCACAGCAAATTCAGCAGCGCAAAGTTCGGTGAGTTTAATTGATAAGAAATTGCTGTCACCCGGGCAGTAGATCCGCGGAGGAAGACCGCCGATAAATCGCAAAGGAATTGATTTTTTCCTCCACAACCCTCTTTCTGTCTAAACAAACACACAACGGGCTTGGAGGCTGCTATCGCCGAGAAGCCTCCAGCTCCGCAGACGAGGTTAAATGAAAGTCAATCGGATTCTGACAGAAATTTAGTATATTTTAGGTAAAAAAAAACATCAATTTTACTATCTAGCAACAGACAACAGCAAACAAATCATTTCACCAACAACTTTATGCGAATGCGTCTCCTTGAGCTGAACGTTCACTCATGTCTTGCATTTAAGGGACACCAGGGATTTCTTCTTTTTGAGCTTCGACTTTACACGACGAGCGAATGACCGCTCGTTGTCTGTCTGTGTGGCCACCGGTTCGATGGCACCAACGGCAACTGGCCTGGTCACGGACCGCTGTCGTCCTTTCTTGTTTGGCTGCACTGCAGTAGCAACTATTCCTCCAGTTTTAAACTTGTTTGGAGGACGATGTGATATTGTGGGTGCGAGTGGATCCAGTGCGTTGGTTGAGTTGGAAGCGGTATTCGGACCGCAGTTCTTCTTTGTTAACAAATAGTTGCTTTGGGAAACCTTCGTCGCGGGATGATTGACCTTTTGAAGAAGTCGCCTGGGAAAAGAACAAAAATCAACGTTTATGCCACATAAGAGGCGAAAAGTAATACTTCTCTCGGGATGAAGGTTTCTTTAAGTCCTTCGGGTAACTGATGTTGTTTATGCACAACTTGCTTTGACGCTGTCCACGGGAGTCCTTTTCCATCTGCCAAGCGACTAATTTTTGGGAGCAGGCGCTAGAAAAGTTGGAGAAGTGTCTTTCATTAGCAGTGGGTCTACAGAGATTCGACGGTAGTCTCACTTGAGCAGTGCTTTCTGGTCATCTTGTTGCTTTTTGTCTTTCTTCGGCATGGATGTTAACGCCCAGGACAGAGGACGAGATTTCTGGCGCCTAACTTCAAACGCATCGGCTTGTCCTATCAATGGCGGCGGCAGTCTACCTTTCGGTACAAGCTGGTCATCCTTGGCCGAGCTTCTGCCGCTGTAATGGAGAGTCTTTAGCCTGCTAAGAGAATTTGATAATATTGAAGAACAGTAAGTGGACACACTCACGTTATTGATCGAGCGCTGTTGGTTTTTATGTGGTGCCAAGAGTTCGTCCTTCGCCCGGCATCTGATGACGGGTCTCTATCTCCTCTATCTCCCCTAGCTATGCTTGCGGTTGCTTGCCGTTCGGCAGGCGTTACAATCAGTTCGGGAGGCATTCGCTGATGGCCGTCCCCAAGTGTGTAGATGTACCGACGTTGGAGGTCACTGTAGAGGAGGTAACGTCTGGACTTGGGTACCGTGTCGAAAATGCCCAGTTCTGCTTCGGGAAATGGATCTTCGTCCGTGGAGTAGAACAGATCTGAACCAGGATCTGTTGTTGGCATGTCGAGTGGTATTCGGTGATCTTTCTTGTGGCTTCGATTCACTATATATTGCGACTTGCTGCGATGCTTCTTCATGCGAACCTTTAATAAGAATAAAAGGAATGAATAATCTTTTCTGTGGAGGGATTCGATTGAAGGGGGGCTGGTGCAGAGGAGGAGTCGATGAAACTTTGCAGTAGGGTGTAGAAATTGTTAATTTGCTGCAGATTTACGCCAACAACTCCTATTTTTGAGGTTAAGACGCTGGGTCGACAGAAGGGCGCTGTGTTTACGGAACTATTTGTATACGTATGAGCTTTGGTGAGCATTGGCGTTCGTCAGTTTGGTTGGAGCACTTCTCTACATCGTGTATTGCAGACTTGCATTTAAAGATTTTTCTTGCAGTTACCAAAAATAGGTAGGAATGGAACCTAGAAAGGAAATCGAGACTCAAACTATTTAAGTTCTTTAGCTCAGGCAAACTCTATCCCTAGTGAGAACGTTTCTTTATGAATTTCTCCTGATACTGTTGTTTAAAACGTCTCACGTCAGAAATGTGTTGTCCATGCGCTGAAAATAATTCGGGCGAGTTGAGAAAAGCGATCTCATACGACTTCACATCGTTGAATTTTTTGACTGCAGGCACTAACAACGCAAATTAATTTGGGAATCGCATACAGAATTTTTTTTTTCATAATTCATTGGCAGCTTTCAGTGGCGTATATGTATCCACGCATGATGCTGGGACTATCAATAAAAAGTGGGAAGAGCTTCGTAACAGGTCACTAGTTTTTATTGCCTCTCAAGCCCGGCAAAGCAGTGATTCTTTGCTGCTCTAGGAACTGCCAATATTAGGTGAATGGAGTTTATGTCCATCTGTCATATTTTGACTTCCATTGCCCCATTGCTTTTTCTGAGGCGTCGGTACTGTGTATTTCTTGGTGGCTGCATTCACTTTGGTTTGCACTTGCTTATCCCCAGGTCCAGAATAGTCAATTCCGTTTCAATGCCAGAAAATGCGACATTGACGTTTCTCTGCGACAGAACAGCCAAGTCAATGTCATCTGGGACGGCTTCTCATTGTCGTTGAATGTGTCATTGGGTTCGTTGTTGATCTTTAAGAAGCAGCGATGGTTCTCAATTGTCGTCCTACACTACTTGACGAATAAGGAACAAGACATGCCACTGTATAGCTTGTCTGACGCTGTCTATTCCCTGATACGCTTCAGTAGGGAATTGTGGTCTAGTATGGACTTCCTTGACTTATAATTCAAGAATGACTTGGGCATTTCACCGTGTGGCAGAGGGATCGATATTAAGGGGACACATCCCTCGGTGGCTAATGTCACTTTCGGAACTGTGAAATTGTCATCATGTTTCGGTGGATTCTATGTTTTCAAAATTCAATTAATTTGAATCTGAAGTGGGAGTTCTTCATCTTGTTAAAGCGGTCATTGGACACAGGTTAGTTCTGAGAATCTATTTAACAGACACAAGCAATGATGGTCATGCTTGTGGAAATTTCCCCTTCAACATGATTTCTCATGTTCCGAATGTTTAAATTGACACACTTCTCATAATGTGTAAAATAAAATGTGTCCGATTGAAAAAAAAATTACTTTTCACAGTTTCCTTCGAGCCGGATTTGAACCAGCGACCTATGGATGTCTATGACGTGTTACCTCTACAGTCCACCGCTCTACCAACTGAGCTATCGAAGGAGACGAAATTCACTTCGCCAAAATTCGTACATGACATCCACTTTATCGGCTACTTCCCATAATTTATAAAAAGTTCATCAAAACCGGAACTTGGTGCTTTCTTTCATCAAGTTTTGGTGTGTGTGCTTTTGGAAGCTTATTTCTTAGAAGTTCATTCAGTGTTGACATTCGGGGAAATTAAGTTTGTATCGCCTTCGATAGCTCAGTTGGTAGAGCGGTGGACTGTAGAGGTAGCACGTCATAGACATCCATAGGTCGCTGGTTCAAATCCGGCTCGAAGGATAGTGGAAGCAACATGAGGGTTTGTTCGCTTATTTTTTATGTTTCGCCTGAATTTTGTTTTTGTTCTTGTAACAGGTTTCATCTTCTTGAGTGAAGTAACAAGCACAGTCTCAAAGACACAGACAAAAAGACTTTCCAACCGAAACTCACACGCATCCCCCGACATGCGTTGAATTTTTGTCGATTTTCGAAATTCACTCAAGATCTCTGTGTCAAAGTCAACTGCTTGACTGCATTTGGCCTAAATTCAGTCGTCGACTGCATGCGACAGACATCAAAAGAAGGCGGAAATTATGTGTAATGCATTCTCGGAATGCCTTAAGCTAATGCACTGCTCTCTGCACATCATTCTCTCTTTCGGCACTGAAAGATTCACACGAGTCCCAGTTGATGGTGTAATTAATGGCGAGAGCAACGCAAGACAAAGATCGGACAATGCTTTGGGTTTATTTTTGAAAATAGATTGTGAAGTGCAGTCCACAAGGGCCCGCCGGGGTTGTCTCGGGCCGGCATTGGAATCGAGAATGAGAGTGAAAGACTTCTTGGGCCAATGATCAAGCTGATTGCATTCTTCCGTTTGCCCCCGCTCGTGGGGTGGATGTCAATATTAGACGAATCTGAATGTTTTCTTGAGGAATTGGGTGCCAAGTTAATTGAACGGAGAGATCATTGAGGCGAAATCATTGATCATTTGACTTAAATAGTGATTCGAGTGCTGTGACAGTGGGGTGGGTTTGCGCAATTTGCTGGTGAAGGGTTGATCACACGGAGAGGACGTTCTTTGGATTTGTCATAGTCTGACGTTACGGATGTGGATTTGGGAAATGCTTAAGTTTAAACTTGCTGGAATTGATCAAAACTTAAAGGGGTATAACAATGAATAATAAATTGAGCAATTTACATCATTTTTAAAAGAAATCTGAGTTAAAAAAAAAAATTCTTTGCTTTTGTGGTTTTTTTAAATGTCACTGACATCTGTGTGGTACGTTTCCTTTTGTAATCAATTGATGTTTGGTTGTAAAGTTAACAATGTTTTAACTTCTTTAAATGAGAGTTCTATTCAAACAACATGTATGGGAAGTAAAATGATTTTTGCTTATAGTTGTAAGCCATGGGGAAGAGTTATCTGTGTCTCACTATTCACCCAAACAAAAACTGGAAGATTCATAAAGAAAGGAGATGACACATCTAACCAGTTGAGCTTGAAATTCCCCTATCAGGAGGTTGAAAATAAAGCAAAAAACAAGTCAGTACATATAAAAACCGTAATATCACGAATTCAGAGGCAACTAAGAAATAAACTCCGAATAGAACATCTGTAAAAGAAAAAAAAATGTTTCCCGATGATGCGGTGCGTTCCTGATTTGAGCATGCCTCCTCACTTTTTCTCCCTTAAACGGCGTAATCCATGGGCAAATTATCAATCCATACAACGTAACGCGACTGATTTTTATTGTTTCAGGAGCCTTAAAGTTTGTAAGAAATAAATGGTAAATTATTTTTTTTGTAGTTGATTATGAATTGGGTATTTGACGAAAACGGAAACTCAACCAAGCCTTTATCGTCTACCGAAGTCTACAGTTCAAACAACATGATCATCGAGGTTAAACGCAGGGAACTTCCCTGTTTTTTCGGGGTTAAGGTACAGTGGAATAGAGGAGATCTTTGTGAAAAGACCAAGCTAGCAATAAATAGCACTTCGATCATCTCTGTCTTGGTCAACGGCGCAAAAGCCTTGATAATGTACAACAACTACAACTATACAACTATTCTATAACTTTACAACTATTCAGTCTTATTAAGTAAAAAAAAATTGTTTTTGTTGGGCTTTTGGAGAAAAACATTTAACCACGGTACGGGTTCAACAGCAATATGAGGTCATACGGGTATTTACGAATTCAACCTCTAAGCTAGCTTGGCCGTGTAGAATGCGTAAAAACGCACTGTTCCATAGACCCGGTGATGCACACAAGCAAAGAAGAATTTTTTGCCGTACGAATGGTTGACGACCGTGTCAGCTAAAGAACTTTGTTGGTTTTGGCCATGATTCATCTCGGCTAGAAAAGCCATCGAAAAAAAACTGACTGTTTAAATTAATAAACAGTTAAGAAAACAACATTAGAAGCTTGTTCTGACTTCTACAATGTTTCCTATTGCTTGAGTCAATTCCAAAATCAAATGAAAGAACAACAGGCTTTATCTTTTATACACTTGACCGCATATGCCTGCGTACAAAGAATGTAAAATGTAAATATTTAAGCAATTACAGCATGTAAAGATTCTACTAATACATTAAAGGTTCTGCTTTGTTTGCTCCTGTTTCGCAAATCTCTATAAATTTCTTGATAGGGAGATAAACTATTTTGAAGATTTCGTTTAAATATTTCTGCTCTATTACTTAAAGGGTCATTCTCCAGAATGTATTCTTCCAAATTCTTCTTCTTCGGATCGCGCTACAGTCCGGGGTGGACCTGGGCCTCAACCAACATGACTCTCCAGCTAGCACGATATCTTGGCAGATGTCTCCAGTTGCGCACTCCAAGTTGGTTGAGGTCCTTTTCCACTTGTGTGCGCCATCTCAGTCTAGGACGTCCTCTGTTACGTTGTCCCTGTGGTTCGGATTCAAAGACTCTTCGGGCAGGAGCAGTGCTGTCCCTACGCTCTACATGGCCTAGCCATCTTAAGCGTTGTATCCGTAGACGCTTGACTAGGCGCATGCCGCCGTACAGCCCATACAGTTCGTGGTTGAATCTTCTCCTCCAGATGCCATCGACGCAACAACAGGACCAAAAATCGCACGCAGAACTTTTCTCTCGAAGAGACCAAGGGCTTCCTCATCCAGCTTTTAGAAGCGTCCAGGTTTCTGCGCCTTAAAGCAGGACTAGGATGATCAAGGTGTTGTACAAAGTCACTTTGGTCGTTTGGGAGAGGGCTTTAGTGCTCAATTGCCTCTTAAGCCCAAAGAAACAGCGATTGGCAAAAGTGATTCTGTTGTTGTTGTCCCCATTCACCTCGGAGCCGAGATGGACGAAGTCCTTGACTACCTCCAAGTGTCTGCTGCCCATAGCGACGCTCTTTTCGAGACGTCGATGTTCTGCGTCCTTCTTCGATGACAGCATATACTTCGTTTTGCCCTCGTTTACCACCAGTCCCACTTTAGCCGCTTTCGCTTTGATGCTAGCAAACGCCTCATTGACGGCTCGCTGAGTTCGGCCGATCACGTCAATGTCATCCGCATAAGCTAGCAGTTGAACTGATTTTTGGAAGGTCGGGCCTCTGATGTTGACGTGTGAGTTCCGCACGATCCCCTCAAGAATTATGTAAAAGAAATCGCATGACAGTGCGTCGCCTTGTCTAAATCCTTTTTCGACATCGAAGGTCTCAGTGAGTTCGCTACCGACCTTGACAGAGCAGCGAGAGTTCTCCATCGTAATCCTAAACAATCTGATGAGTTTGGTAGGGATGCCAAAACTAAACATGGCACTGTATAGCTTCTCTCTATGCACGCTGTCATACGCGGCCTTGAAATCGACGAATAGATGGTGGGTGTCGATTTGTACTTCTTGGGACTTCTCCAGGATCTGCCACAGTGTGAGGATCTGGTCGATTTTGGACTTCCATGGCCTGAAACCACACTGATAAGGACCTATCAGGTTGTTGACGAACGGTTTCAGGCGCTCACACAATACGGCAGAGAAGGTCTTATATGCGATGTTAAGGAGACGGATCCCTCGGTAGTTGGCGCAGTTGAAGGGGTCTCCTTTCTTGACGATGCTGAGATTCCACTCGTAGGGCATGCTTTCCTTCGACCATATCTCACAGATGAGCTGGTGCATACACCCAACCAGCTCATCCCCAGCCGCTTTAAATAGCTCTGCGGATAGTCCGTCCGCGCCAGCAGCTTTGTTCGACTTCAGTCTCAATATTGCTATCTTGACCTCGTCGAAGTCGGGGGGACGGAATTCTTGTCCATCGTCGTCCAATTTGAGTGAAACCTTCTGCCTAACAGCGGGATTTGCGTCGTCATCGCCGTTTAGGAGTTTAGTCTGCCAACTGCTTTTGCCATATTTAAAGCTTTCTCTAGATTTTTTAGTGAAAAGCTTTTATTTTTATCATTGGAAAGATCGTCAGAGCTATCACCAACTGATTCGTCATTTGTCATTGCCACTCAATTTGCCTCGTTTATATCGTCGTCCGCTATTAATTTTTGAATATCAGCCATTGTTATTTCATCGAATTGATTACCTTCTAATGCATGCGCCAATCTCGCTATGTTACTATATTCATCTTCTATTGATGTAGAAACAGTGCCCTGAATGTCTTTTTCCGCTATTAGTGCTCTCCAGCAAGCTTTTAGTGTTGAAGGACGAATTTCTTTAAGTGACGCATTAAGAATTTCAACGCAATTTAAAATTGTAAATTGTTTTCAGACTTCGTTAACCTTAATATTTTCGTAAAAATCGCTTTGTAAGAGTAGCGTTGTAAGAAAATGTCCGCATTTTGGGAACCGTGTTGTAGCGAAAACGCGTTATAGGATACCACGTTGTAGGAGGTTTACCTGTACCAAAAAATAATAAAATAAATATCTAGAATCCAAACACGAATGCACAGTTAACGGTATTGCATATTTTTTCATTTTGACACAGTTGCAGTTGGTACACAGACTTTCGCATGTGTGTGTCTTTTTTATGTTCTAAAGAAAAACATATTTACAGTGCTCTTTGTTGTTGTTGGAAAACAACAATCATCTCGATAGATTCTGTAATAGCTAATATATTTCCGTTTGAAGTTTATCTTTACGATTTTATTCCGTCGTTAGCAGACTTATGCGGGCAAATATACAGCTCTGTGCAAAAAAATAACACCACGTTGAGGTCTGTACTTTGGATGCTAATTACTTTTCTCCATGCTCATGTAAAGACACGATATTTATTGTAGGACATCTGTTGGGTATAAGTAATGAAATGCAAAAAACAAGATAAGCGAAGATGCATTTTAGGACAAGAAAATTCTTGTTATACGAAATGAAACCGAAATTTTGGTGTGCAAAATAATAGCACCATGTCATCCTAAAAAGTGTTTTCAAAGTGTTTGGTGGTGTTTAGTTTTTTTTTTTGTGCGTCAAAAAATGTAAGTAAAAATATTTAAGTATTTTGAAACAAGTATTTTTAAAATATAACGTTATAAACAATTAAAATGGGTCGCGGTGTGCATTGTACTCCTAAGAAACGTGAACTTATAAAAAAAAATAATTTCTGACAAACGTACAAATTTATTCGGGAAATCGTTGGTTGTTCGAATAAAATGATTACTAATGCAAAAAACACATCGAAAAAGAAGAAACAAGAGGTAGAAAATCGAAATTAACCTCTACCGACGAGCGAAGAATGATAAGATCAGTGAAACAAAACCCATTTATCACATCAAACAAAATAAAAGAGGAACTAAATCTGCCCGTATCAACATAAACCATAAGAAGGAAGTTGATAGAGAAGGAACTACCTGCCAGAAGTCCCAGAAAAGTACCCTTGCTGACAAAGGTCCATCTTCATAAAAGAAAACAATTTGCGCAAGAACATTTGAACTGGGATGTAACCAAATGGCGCAATATATTATGGACAGATGAGTCTAAAGTTGTTTTATTTGGAACTCCTGGGACCAGGACATTTGTTCGCAGGCAAAAAAACCAAGAAAGCACGGCGGCGCGAAAATTAACATATGGGGATGCTTCTCCTACAACGGTACTGGTCCTATATTTTTGATAAAACCAATGATGACCGCCGAAGTTTACGTTGGCATAATGAGGGAAACCATGTTGCCCTACGCCGAGTGGAATATGTCTCTCAGATGGGTCCTGCAGCAAGACAATGACCCGAAACATACGAGCAAATTGGCCAAGGAATTTTTTGCGAGGAATGGGGTTCAAGTTATGGAATGGCCGCCGCAATCTCCAGACCTAAACACCATTGAAAATTTTTGGACAAATGTTAAGAAAGCTGTTTTTAAAGCGAAACCAAAAAATACACTACAGCTATGGGAAGCTGTGCAGGGATATTCCAATTCGGCGATGTAAGGCACTAATCGACGCTATGCCACGAGATTGGCCCCTGTGCTAATAAATAAGGGTTATAAATCGAAGTACTAGAACAGTAGTATAAATAAAAAAAAAAAAACCGTACGCTTCCACTAAATTTTGCATTTTATTTACGACGTTTTACTTGTGGTGCTATTATTTTGCACACCAAAATTTCGGTTTCATTTCGTATAACGGGAATTTTATTGTCTTAAAATGCATCTTCGTTTATCTTGTTTTTTGCATTTTATTACTGATACCCAACAGATGTCCTACAATAAATATCGTGTCTTTACATGAGCATGGAGAAAAGTAATTAGCATCCAAAGTACAGACCTCAACGTGGTGTTATTTTTTTGCACAGAGCTGTATATCGTCTGCATGAGTGTTTGTCGGGAAAATGAGAAAATGTTGATTTTGGTGTTGAATGGTAAAACGTATCCACATTCATAAGCACAACAAAAGTTTATTTCGTACAGTACTTAAACCTACACAAGGCATACAGGAAAATCTTGAATCGTTCCATGTCCTAAAAGTACACACAGGCCAACTGTCCGACAAAAACATTAAAAAGGGGACTAGAAAAAATCGAGTTTTTAAAAAGCAAATTGCTATTTGAAGACCCCTTTACACAATTGACCCACAATCATATAAACTGCTAAAGCTCCTCACAGAGCGACCGATTAAAGGTATTCTTTCGCTTCACCCATTGACCACAACCCACTTCGGTCCACTTCGGTGGTCTACCTCACACAGCAACATGAGCGATCAACTCCCCCTCCTGCCCAACCTCCACTGCTTTGCTCTAATATCCGATGACAACCTTCCGCATTCTATCCTAGGAACAATCAAAATCAATTAACCCCTAACCTCATCGGAAACCGAGAACAAACCAATGCAATGTGAGTGCCCTTTAAGCAAGGTAACCCTCGCAACACACCGAGAGAAGCAAAAAATTGTCACCATCCCCCCTCTCTGTCCCAACAAATTGGTTTATCCCATACAAGAAGAGACTGAAGAAATGGCAATCTACAAAACACCCCGACCGAATGAGAAATCCAATAAAAACGAACTCTCGACAAATAGTTGACGCTCTAACTTGATGTAACAACGCCTCTGAGCCCACCCCACTTGCAGCAGCGATATACACATGTATTTGACAACAACAACAGCTACAACACCGCCAACAACAAGGTCAATTCGAGGCCGTCACCAAACAAAATCACTGTCAATGTTGTGAAGGAGTATTTTCACTGCCAAAAGCGCGCTAGTGAAAAAGCAAAAAAACAGAAGAGCGACAGCGAACCGAAGTGGCAGAAGAAAAAGAAGTGTGCTCTAAGAAAACGAAAAAAAAAAGAGAAAAAAAAGACAACGCTGCCGTTGTCTGCCGAATAGGTCGTCTTTATGTGGCATCCCCCGTTTCATTGAGTGACAGTGGAAATTCGTTTTCGGGCACTTTTTCCTCGCTGGCTCCTTCTCAAATCTGTCAGATTGGGTGACAGTGAATCTTTTGCAGAGAGGATTTATTGGAGACACGGAAATTGAATTTATGTCAGTTGTTTGTAACCACAGATGACAGCGATGAGTGCAGACGGCGGGGCTTTTGCCAAGTGTCAACTGCACGCATGTTAAACTTTTAATTGTCGTTCATTTTTTTCTCTGTGTTCTTTGGGATGCTCGTTGGCGCGGTCGGGTAAAACGTAACCTCAACATCTGTCAGCAAGGTTAATCCATTTTGCTAGGGTTTCCAAAGCGTGATGCAAATTTAAAACGCAACGGCAAAGGGTGGAACTTTGCCATGCAATAAGTTGAAATACTTGATGGGGACTAAAGCTGCGTGACTGAGGGTTGAATGAAAATTCAAACTGAAAAATGTTGGTCGACGGAAGCCGGGTGGATCAAATTAAATAGAAAATGTCATGTTTTTTCGTAAACTCTTTTGTTTTCATTTAAATCTTTGCTTTTGATTTTTAACGAAAATTAAGCCACATCGGGTTTCGTTTTAACTTTGAGGCGGGTTATCAATTTAAGTTCGAGTCGCAAGTCACTCGAAACGCACACGAAAAGCAACGCAAGTCACACGAAAAAAAAAATTAGCACAGCGCTTTGAGTTATTTAGAATGCGATCATGTCACTTTTAGAATTGGAATTGACAGAAAAAGTGACGTCTTTGACAGTGGAAAACATTGACAATGCTCTACACGATATTAAAACGGAATATTCTGTTCGAAAGAACTCAGCTTCTAAGAAGAATCACGTGAAAAGCCAAGAACGTTACTTGATGATGTTTTAAGAGCAGAGACAGATGCGGGCCTAACGAAATTGTAAATCATGAGAGGCTTTGCTTTCATTGAAAATCAAGTTAAAAGAGTTAACCAAACACGGGTATACCCTATGTCTCAAACCTGCCTCGATTTCCACAAAAATATATTCTTCAGGTCTAAAAACGCATAAAAGGAGGATGCGTTGCTTGCTGAATCAACTTGTACTAAAATATTTCATTTGAACCTTTCCACACTTAAGGTGGCAAAAGAGAGAATAAGTAGAGACACCACTGCTTCGGCATGGAAAGTCTTTAAATCCTAGCCATTGGTTCAACCCAAAAGAGGACGGCCTAAACTGAGGCAAACAAAACACAAGTAAAGAAGGATCTCAACCAATTTAAAGTACGTAATTGGAGGCAGGTATACGGGTATGAAGGGAGCGTCAAGATACAAATGTCTCGATAGGGAACATTTGTTGTGAACGAGCCCTTATATTTTTTTTTTTTTGTTTGTTTGCTATGACATCTGTTAAAAATATTTGGTATACATCAAGTCATTGAACAGACAACATCATATTTTTTCATCGTGTTAAAAATGTAGAAGTTTGTACCAGAAAGTGATGATTTGCGGAAAGCATTCATTTTTGTTTTCATTTGAAGGAAAGTGCTGCAGAGTCGCATCGAATGCTTGTCGGGGCATATGGTGATCACGTTCTATCAGAAGCAATATGCAAAAGATGGTTTCAACGGTTCAGAAATAATGATTTTGATGTGAGAAATGAAGAACGTGGAAGACCACCAAAAAAGTTTGAAGACGCCGAATTGCAAACGATATTGGATGGAGATGACACTTTGAGTCAAAAGCAAATGACAGCAATGTTAAATGTTGCACAACAAACAATTTCTGACCGTTTAAAAGTTGTGGGAAAGATCCAAAAGTGTGGAAAATGGGTCCCACATGAATTGAATGAAAGACAGATGGAAAACCGAAAAAACACTTGTGAAATTTTGCTTCAAAGACACGAAAGAAAATCGGTTTTGCATCGGATTGTTACTGGCGATGAAAAATGGATTATTTTAAGAAACCTAAACGGAAAAAATCCTGGACTAATCTGGGAAACCATCAACATCAACTGCAAAACCAGATCGATTCGGCAAGAAGACAATGCTGTGTGTTTGGTGGGACCAGAAAGGTGTGCTGTATTACGAGCTCCTAAAACCTAGTGAAACCGTTAATACTGATCGTTACCGACAACATATGATCAATTTGAATCATGCATTGATCGAGAAACGACCAGAATGGTCCAGAAGACACGGCAAGGTAATTTTGCTCCATGACAATGCACCTGCACACAAAGCAAAACCGGTTCAGGATACAATCAAAACACTTGACTGGGAGCAGCTACCCCACCCGCCGTATTCACCAGACTTGGCTCTTTCCGACTACCATTTGTTTTCATCGATGGGACACGCATTGGCTGAGCAGCATTTTGATTCCTACCAAGAGGTCGAAAATTGGGTGTCTGATTGTTTTGCTTTAAAAGACGAACAATTTTATTGATGTGGTATTCACAAATTACCAGAAAGGTGGTCAAAATGTGTAGAAAACAATGGCCAATACTTTGAATAAAATGTTTTTACTTTCCCCATTGATAATTAGTGCTTTATTTTCAAAAAAAAAAAAAAAAAACGCTCAAACTGGTATAAGTCGAAATTGTTGGGCTTAGGCGATGGAAGTTACAACAAAAAGGAACGGTCCTACGTAGTTTCAAAGGTTTGTGCACAGCTCGTGACTTACGTTGAACTTTCAGGTGATTATTTTTTGAAAGAAGGTGTAACTTCCTATGGCCGCTGTGGCGTAGTGGGTAGAGTGCGACACATACGCCGAAGGGTCTAGGTTCGATTCCTAGCTCAACACCAATTTTTCGAATATTTCACGGCACCGCCTCTTTCGAGCTGCTGACAACACTCAAAGAATAATAACTGTCTAAGGAAGCTTCTCAAATTTCGCCGTTCAGAGTCGGCAAAAAACTGTAGGTCCATTCTACTCGTGAGAGAACAGTAGCGCGCAAAACACGAGCAATTGATGAGCAAGTTAGGCCCTGGTCCCCCTCTGGACTGTAGAGCCAACAATTATTATTATAACTTCCTATGTCACTTCTCGGAGGTCGTAATGCAAATACGAATCTATCTGGTGGACATCCCCTTCCTAGACTCAGCTCGAGATGGTTAGATCAAAATCGTAGACACGATTGGGACAAGCTTCTGATGAGCTACTCAGTTAGCGAAGAATAGATGAGACTGCACAAAGGAAAGTGGAGTATAGACACGGCTCACAAGAAAATGAAGTTCACGAATGACGGAAAGTTTTGTAAAAATGTTTTTGCATTATGAGCTATGATCAAGCTTGACGTCGACTTTAAAGGGATTCGCACTACCCACTTATGTAGCGTGAACGGCAGTTTCCCACAAGACATATTTAAAATGCAGATTTCAATTAAACTGTCTTTTGAAAATGTGTACCTTTCGGTGGATATGAACATTTCGGATTTTCAGAAAAGTTATCAGCTTCCTACTGACTTTCGGTTTCTTCTTATTTCTTTCAAATCGCTTTGCCTCTTCAATCGCTTTCTTGTTCTCCTCACCACCCCTAGACATAGCGACTTTCCAACGCCGCCTCTTCTGAATTGGCTTAAAATATATGCCATCCAGAACCCTCATGATTCTCTTCGTCAATTTAAACCTTAACTAAAGTGGTGCGGCTTAGTGGCGTGACTTGCAGTGTATTGAAGACTTAAAACTTACCTTTCTCCTTTCGGCGGCAGCGTCTGGGGTGCAAGGTGGCGCTTTGAGTGGTTGACAGCAGGGTCCCTCTAAATCGGAAAATCTATCAGCTTTACCTTCATTGTCTGAACTTGAACTCGTATCGCCTTCGTCACTGTGAGTTTTTTTTTTTTTTTTGGTTTCGTTTGGGAAGAGTTTGGAAAAGAATGTGATTTGTTAATAGATTAGTAATGAATAGCACATTTACTTATGGATGTAATTGAGGTGTGTAAAGTTTTTGAATAAATTTGCCTTTAAGGAAGACATCATTAAAAGTGTCATTGACTAGGAGGTTATGTAAAGAGGCACAAAGTTACAAAATATATGATAAACGATACCTCGAATAATCGGACAGGGGGATGTTAAGGGGTTCGTCAGCGCTAGATCCTTCCTTTAACAGTCTTTCGATTATTTTCAGTCTAAGACGCTCCTGTTGGTTCCAAGTTTGATGTGGGAAATGGAAGGGAATGAATCAAAGGAAAGATTATTATGATTTGAATTCTTTCAAAATTAGCTCAATAATAAATGAAGCAGAAACACAAAAAAAAAAAATAAACAAAAAAAGAGATGAGAACAAATGCAAAACCAAAATGATGTTTAAATGCGTTACAACGAAAAGGTGCTCACAAAAAATAGTTAGTTAAAGAAAACAGAAGTAAAGTGGAGTGTTGCCATGTGTCGGAAAAAATAAAACATATTTACGTAAGGGTTTTTGAAAAAAAGTTTTATTTCCCGCTGTTTGTGTGTAGAAAAGAAAGAGAGCGAATTAAATTAGAACACCAACAACAAGAGAAAATTAATATAATTTAATAGTACATGCAAATCTCTGTGTGTATATATTTATATATAAAAATTATAATCTTAAGAGAACTAAATATAACATAAAGTGTTGCAACTCAGAAAGTTGGTCTTAAAAACAAACAAAACCCATTTCTTTGAGTGCTTAACATTCAGTTACCCAGTTTTAAACGCAAGAGTTAGAATTAAAATTACGTTTATGACTAAATTAAGACAACAATGTGGTTGCAAATTAAATATTTCTTCACTTTGTTTGTTCACAAAAACAAAAGAAAAAGAAAATAAAACTCCTAAGTCACGTTCAGTATTTGTTTCACTTTGTGCTTTCATCATGAATTCAGTTTGCCTTTAAATTAAATTGTCTTGTTTACCCTTCGGACTGAAAACTTTATGCGGAGGAAACAGATCCTTGTGAAAGCATAAGGTGAAAGAAAGACCGTTTCCTTTCAACGCACCCCGAGAATTCACTTATTTGTCTACTTTTTGTTTTACGCTACTACTCGATTCCCGGGCGAGTTAGGGACGTGATGTGATGTGGAACAAGTAAATTGATTGAAATTAGCAGTGTTTTGTTGATTGTGGATAGAGCGTTAATTGGGATTAATTCAATACGCTTGAGGTGACTTTTGGAAATTTATTTAATTTTATTTGGGGTTGTTGAGAAAAAGTTTTTGAATACATTTGAAAGCTAATGAGCTGGGGGTAAAGCATTTGACGGCTGTTCATTTTGTGGTCGGAGCTTGAGCGATGTCATATCAAAAGGGAAATGAGAACTACGTAAACGTCCTTAAATTTTGTTGTCGGTGAAGGGTAAGGGAGCTTGACTTTGGAATTGACCACATATGGGGTAATGTTAGGACACACTTTGGATCAAAAACTAGACAACATGTCTTTAAGTTCAAAATTTGGGACTGTTCCAGAGCTTAGTGAAAATATTCGTTTGCATAAGAAATTCAGTGAAATGGTAACTACGGGCAGTGGTATTCAAAAGGAGCTTTTAACTTTTAAAAGCGGACTTAAGGATCAAACAATTTTGTAAACGTTTGTTTTTTAGGCGTCTAGTGTCATTTGTAGTTCAAAGACTTTAAAATTGTTAAGCTTAAAAGCTTTTGGATCTTCGGATTTTGGGATAAAAAAATTTGTGAACTCTTGTTTTTTAGGTGTCTAGTGTTTCTCATAGTTCAAAAACTTTCGCATTTTTAAGTTTAGAAGCTTTTGGATCTTCGGACTTTGGGATCAAAAAATTTTATGAAGTTTTGTTTTTTAGCCGTCTAGTGTTTTTTATAGTTCTTAACTTTTGAATTGTTAAACTTAAAAGCTTTTGGATGTTCGGAGTTTGGGATCAAAGAATATTATAAACTTTTGTTTTTTAGCCGTCTAGTGTTTTTTATAGTTCTTAACTTTTGAATTGTTAAACTTAAAAGCTTTTGGATGTTCAGAGTTTGGGATCAACGAATTTTATAAACTTTTGTTTTTTAGGCGTCTAGTGTTTTTTGTAGTTCAAAGACTTTTGAATTTTTAAGCTTAGAAGCTTTTGGATCTTCGGACTTTGGGATCACAAAATTTTATGAACTTTTGTTTTTTAGTCGTCTAGTGTTTTTGTAGTTCAAAGACTTTAAAATTTTAAAGCTTAAAAGCTTTCGGATCTTCGGATTTTGGGATCAAACAATTTTGTGAACTTTTGTTTTTTAGGCGTCTAGTGTTTTTTGTAGTTCAAAGAATTTAAAATGTTTAAGCTTAAAAGCTTTTGAATCTTCGAATTTCGGGATCAAAAAAATTTGTGAACTTCTGTTTTTTAGACGTCTAGAGCTTTTCATAGTTCAAAGACTTTTGAATTTTTAAGCTTAAAATCTTTTGGATCTTCGAACTTTGTGATCAAATAATTTTGTGAACTTTCCATATTTCAAATACCATTTCAAATACCATTCCATATTTTAAACTTTTCGGGCTTCGAGTTTTTCGAGCTCATTACGTTTTTGAATTAATCAGCATCTTCTCAAAATATTGAGATATTTGAACTTGAGCGTTTTTCAGTTTTTTTGCCTTTCACATATTTGACTTTTTGGATCTTTACTCTTCTAGTTGTTATCTCATGATATGGGGCTTTTCAGTCTATCAAGGTTAAATAAAGTTTTGACTTTTTGTTTTTGGACATTTTACGCTGTTGAGTTCGAATATGGATTCCGTCTACAGCGACGGTTGCACTTTATTAAAAGTGAATTTTGTTATGACAGGCTGTTTGAAATTTCGATCTTTGGAAAATTGCTTTTCATGGCTTCCTGTATTCGTTGAATTAAAAATTTAGATTGGATTGAATTTATCCAGAGGATATGATATCCTATGGACAGTTATTGAAGAGGCGGATGTGGCCAGTGAAGGGTTTTAGATTTCAAGATTGAATTATACCTGTGAATATGAAATTCTGAGGATGGTTATTGAAGATGTGGTTGTGGCGGAGGCGGAAGATTTGAAATGTGTCTAAAAGTAGCTTAAGGGCAAATATTGATAGCTCTTGAGGAGGTCATGAAGAACTCGATGCTTCTGCGTTTAGTAACGACTCTTCATGAAACTGTGTTATGGTTGTGATGCCAAAGTGGTGTCCAAAAATGTTCAAAAGTTATTTTTTAAAGTAATCCTTGATGGAAATTGAACGGAAATGGGGTTATCCGACAGTCGGTTACTTGGGCAGGTTTGGCAATGTATGTAGGCACAAAAATGTCGAACAGAATAAATGAGGTCAGAAGAAAGCAACCAAAGTTTGGATACACCATTCAATTCCATCAATACACCGTTTCAATCCACTTAAAAATTTGCAACCTTATGCTAGTATATATAAACGACGCACTAATTTATGGGATGAACAATGTCCGTGTCCACTAGATTGAAGTCACAAAGTTCTCGAATAGATGTCCCACTTGACAATTGAATACTCGTTTTAGCACTTTTTCCATAATCTCCCTTTGGCCCATGACATTGTGTATTTTTCTCCCTTCCACAAACGTTTACAATAACACTCACAAACACGATTGTAACAAACAAAGCACGTAAACTGAACACGAGACAAATTAAACGTTTCTCTCCTCACTTCTAAAACACAAAACACATATATTCGCTACTTAAAAGACGTCTCGATTTGCCTAACATTACGAATATCTTTTAAACGCTCTTCTCCGGACGAATACTAATTTGCTCATCAATTATACATCCCTGATCTGCTAATTTCTTCAATCTAAGTGCTCGTCGCTCACGTCTCTCTCGCTTTCTGGTGCGTTTTATTTGCTTAAATAATTTCATGTGTTTCTTTACTTTATTCGGGTTCTCGTCGCAGTAGTCCAGCAGAGTCTCGCAAAAGGCTCGTCCCATGTGCTCGTAGTCCTGCGGAGAGAAAGGAAACTAAGTCAATTTGGAGTGTTTTATGTGTCGCAAGCTAAATTAATTACGAAATTTGTCAATAATCAAACCCCGCCCCAATCTGCCTATTCGGTGAGTGATTAATCTTTTCGGACAAATAGGAATTTTTGTTGTTGCCCTGCCCCTGCATGAATGACCATTTATCCCTGTGTGTACTTACGGAGAATTTATTTTGTGTGTCAGAGAAAAATGCTGTCAACAGGAAATGACCGACTGGGACTGAATTGCTTGTCAGGTGAATTAATAAGAGAATTTTCGTTTACCCATCACCTTGAGTCCTCGAATCTATCCTTCGGGAGAGTTTAGGGGAATTCTGTTTTGCCAACTGATGGTAGTTTCAATAAACATTTCAGGGATGATATCTCAACATCTATGTGTGACGCGTGTGCAGAGATTTTCAAGGAGAATTTAATAGTACTCTTTGAGCGGGGCCTAGTTAGTTGAGGATGCTTGTACAAGCCCTTACATCCCCGTGGATGATTTGGAAAATTTGTAACTGAATATAAAATGAGCACGTATCCTTGAAACGGTAATATATTATGAAATGACGGAGTAGTTTGGTTGGAAAACTTTTCCCAACGTTCTGCCATCCACTGAAGAGGAAAAGTTTTTGAAGGTAATTTGTTTTGAAAACTGATCCGTTTACGAGTCTGTTATGCATTAATATTTTAACGGGATTTGCATTTAAAGGTCTCTCTGCCAGGTAGAGTTTGCTTACAGATGATTTGTTGAATGGAAAGTTTGAGTTGTTCGTTCCAAGTTTTGAGAATCAGAAATCAGTTTCTCATGCAAAAAAGAAGAGCGACATTTAACAGCTGGAAGATAAATTTTCATAACTGTGCCTTGTGAAGAGTGGAAATCTATTTTTCTTTGGTCTTTCCTTCTAATACTGTTGGCATCTACAATTACAGCGATAGCTCGTTGAATAAATGAGATTTGGTAGACTGCATTATTTGGAAGTCTTTTCTTTCTAGTTTAGGTCTAACAAGTTTTTTTGAGAATTTCTTAATGAAACATAATTCAAAAATTCATGGAAATCTGTACTTGGTTTCTTTTTTTATCGACCATTGGAGCAAATCCCTGTTCATCAGATCTTGTCACATAGGTAACATCTGCTTAAAATTTGACAACAGTATTGGCGATGGTGCCTTTTTGACCATAAGAGCGTAAAAATCATTCAGTGCCTTCCAAGAGAAGAGCAGGAGACACATCTACTCCTATAACTAGATATTAGTACACAGAGAAATATTTAAAAATACTAGTGGTAAAATTAATTTACAAATTCAGAAAGGACACTGCTCTCACTTGTAAAAGTGAGACGCGAAACGCCATCTAGGCGTTGAAGTTGAGAAAGTGTCTAAATAAAAATACCAACGCATCCTGAAATTGCCATCCTCAAGCTTAAAGCACATTTTGAAGAAAAATAAGCTGAGGCTAAAAGAGCTCTCTTTGGGATCTGAGAAAATTATTTTAAAAATCAATATTTAAGGGTTTAAATTCTCTTATTTAAATGAAACACAATTTACCACGTTATAATTTATTTACCGACCGTCTCCTGCGACATCTGAATAGCAACCCCCTAATTCGCCGCATGCGTGGCGTTGAAATTGGTCTTACTTAAGGGATCTTAAACAATAATAAATTTTAAATATTACCGGCCTACAAATACGTGCTACAAAGTGCAAAGCAAGCTTTGTTTCATTCAACTACTGCCTCCATAATGCTACATGAGGCTAAAATCTGGGGACATAAAGCTTATGATGTGGTAGAGAAACTGCTGCAATATTTTTTAAAGAGGATGTTCCGGTTACCGTAAAATAACTTAAACTATTTAATGCACATCGAAAGTTTGCAGGGTTTATATACCCTGAAGGCTCACTTAAAGTATATATTACGAAGGTTGCTTTTTATATTTCGGGGTTGGGCAACCCTAGTATTGCAATTTGGCAACTGCCAGCTCTATCGTAAAGTTTGACATTTTTAGGTCAGGTTATACGTAATCAGAACGTTTTGACATACGAGCGCTATTTGTGTTGTTTACAGTAACTTAAAATATTCATGTTGGCTAAAAATGGAATTAAATCGACGTGGATTAACTCAACAACAGAGCATCGATGAACTTAATTCAATTTTTGGCGATGAAGCTCCATCAAGGAGCAGTGTTTATCGATGGTGTGGTGAATTCAACCGAGGTCGTAGTTCACTTCAAGACGAATTTCGTGAAGGTCGTCCAAAATCAGTTGTTGTTCCGGAAACCATTGATGCTGTGCGCCAACTGATATTGCAAGATCGTCATGTGACTTATCCTGAGATTGAGACAACCTTAGGCATTAGTGGAACCCGCATACATTCAATATTGCATGAATATTTGATCGTCAAAAAAATTTTTTTGCGTTGGATCACACACAATTTGCCAATCGCTCAAAAAAAGTCTCGTGTCGATTGGTCGAAAGAAATACTCCAAAAATACGATCGCGGGGCTTCGAAACTCGTCTATGACATCGTGACAGATGATGAATCGTGGATTTACGCGTATGAGCCCGAAAGTAAACAGCAGTTGACTGTATGGGTGTTTCAAATTGAGCCAAATCCAACAAAAGTTGCTCGCGCACGAAGCACTTCCAAGCAAATAGTGACCTTTTTTTTCGGAAAAACTGGACATGTCGAAACCGTACCACTAGAATAACGCAGAACAGTCAATTCTGAGTGGTACACAACCATTTGTTTGCCAGTTGTCTTCCAAGAAATCAGGAAAACCAACCGCCGAAGACGGCTCACTCTTCACCACGATAATGCGAGCTCTCACACACCGGCTCAAACAACTGCATTTTTGAGCACTAAAAACATCGATTTGATGAGTCATCCGCCGTATAGCCAGGGCCTAGCTTGCTCATTAACTACCCGTTTTGTGTGCGCCACTGTTCTCTCACGAGTAGAAGGGACCTACAGTTTTCTATCGAGGGCGAAGTTTGAGCTTTTTTAAGACATTACAAAAAATGTTTATACTTACTGAAAGAAAAGTCAAGAGGTTCAGAAGCTTTTTAAAGACCAGTTCAATTAACAAGTGTGGCCGCCGTGGCGTAGTGGGTAGAGTGCGACGCTCACACGCCAAAGGGTCTAGGTTCGATTCCCAGCTCAACACCAATTTTTCGAATATTACACGGCACCACCTCTTTCGAGCTGCTGACAACACTCAAAGAGTAATAACTGTCTAAAAAGGCTTCTCAAATTTCGCCGTTCGGAGTCGGCAAAAAACTGTAGGTCCCTTCTACTCGTGAGAGAACAGTAGCGCGCACAACACGAGTAGTTGATGAGCAAGCTAGGCCCTGGTCCCCCTCTGGACTGTAGCGCCAACAATTATTATTCAATTAACAAATTTGATGGATTTAAGTCGGAAGCATATTAGTCAGATTTCGAGTTGGATGTTCATTTATCTCATAGACCTTAGTGTTCTTCAATCATTTGTTCGAAAAAAAAACGTCTTTTTTCACGCTTTATAGTTTTCGTTAAACTTCAGGTTCTCTACATTTGTAGGCACGCACAACCCGATTATTTGTTGACGCACCAAGGCCATGCTTTCCATGTCGGCCTTTAGGACCAACAAATTGCGTTACAGCCCACAAGTTTGACAATTTCTGTGAAAGGGCTAATTTTATGGAAAATAAAACAAATGACAGTCAAGTAATAGTTTTGGGCTGACTACAAATAAAAAAAAAATAAAAAATTAAAGTAAATAAATTTGATCTAACTAATTTCAAACAATCGGCAAAGAGGACCTCGTTCAACAAATCAAAAGCCAGTGTTGTCAATGCAAAGGAACGCAGCTTTTGGGGCCCTTTTGACGACAGCGCTGATAGTAAAATTTTCAGTAATGTTCGCCATGATAGCATTTAAAGAAGAACAAACAATACACTCTAAGCGCCTTTAGACACAACTGGCTTACTTATGTAGAGCAAACAGAAAACAAAGCTTCCATTCAAGAATTTTTCAATGTCGTACATTAACAATAAAGAAAACGAGAATAGAAGGAAAAAGAACATTTGTCACAAAAGAGAGGATATCCGGTAAGGTCAGAAAAGTATTAGTTTGTGAGAGACACAGTCTGTAAGCAAACGTACAAGCTGTCGGTTGTGAAATAAAAAAGGGAAAGAACTGACGAGTGTCTTCAAATCTAAAATTTCCCTCTTACAAAACGAAGCTTAAGAGACTGTCTAAACCATAATTTCCTCATTTCATGCACACAATTGGAGAAGGACCTTTAAGGATTAGGTATGCTGCCTGAACTATAAGATGAAGTAGCAGAAGAAGAAGGCAAACAATTTGATTCATACCTACAAGGACTTATGCAGGAGTTGCAACATTCACGTTTTTGTTTCTATTTTCTATTCTAAGAATTGTGCGTACTTGCATGAAAAGCACAAATCAGTTTTGAATAAAATTGCTGTATTCGCGCAGCGACCCACTAACTCCTGTTCACCATTCCGCAGCTTGGTTCATATTAAAGTCGTTTTTTCACCGCAATTTTCGGCATGGTTCCCAATGATTTATGTTCCCTCATCCGTTTGCAGAATTTCAATCCGCACATAACCCCCAAAAGGAGAAACAAGAAAACAATCCGAAACCATTCTTCAACCTCAAACTTTAACCAAGGACACACACTCCTTTCCAGCCTCGGATGTAGCCACGGAAAGCTACTCAAGCTTATCACATAAAGAATGTTTTCCGGTTTTTTCTCCACACAGTTCTGGAATTGAAACTCACCCCAGTGGAGAAGTGCGTTCCCTTTCTCGAACCCAGACTGGAGCCCCCAAAGGACGCCTCAATCGTGTAACTATTCGTTACGCCCAGCATCCACACAACAATGCGTCCAGTGCCCTCCTTGCTTCTTTGTATCTTGAATTTGCAATTTTCAAAGGAGAACTGAAAGAAAAACGGTTGGAAACCAGGAGTGAGTCTCACAAGGGAAACATGAAAATTCAATTCACGGCATTGAGTTACGTCTCCGCCGGAAATGTGAAGCCCTTCGCATCGGGCTGGCTGGCTGCAGCCACTTACCTTGTCGGCCACATTTTTGTGCATCATTAGCGGGAAAACTTGCTCGGTGAGTTTCTTCTCGGGATTGCGTCGGTTCTCGCATCCATAAACGAAAATGTTCTGCCTGCGGGAGTGAGCGTGCATATCACAGTACATGGCCACACCACATTCATCAATCAGTCTGCGGACGGGGAAGGGGAATTAGACTCTCGATTGTGCACAGGACTCATGCGAACGTACCTTTTAATCATGGCCTTTGTATACCAAATCGATGGATAAGTCTCTCTTATGACGGTACGGTATTGTCGGTTCAAATCCTTGCCGGTCAGTGAATTCCTAGTGTTGCCCACGATGACGCCGTCGGGATTCAGCATCGGTACCAGTTTGAAGATAAATTTGTGCCGCAAACGCTTCGCCACTGTCGACTCGCCGGTAATGAAGTCCATCAGACCTTTCATCATCCACGAGGAGGGTGTTTCACTGGGGTGCACTCGAGCGGACACGACAATTGCTTTCTTCTTCTGAAACAGTGGGAAGAAAAAAAAAAATGAAAAAGGCCGGACGATGAACGACATCCTTTATGGCCCTTAAAGGGGGCTTATCGCGAAGACAAATGGAGGTTAGTTTTTCTTGGCAAGTTTTATGAAAAGTCGTTAGCGTGCGGTTGAAAGTTTGTACTTTGCGGGGACATTTGCGGAGGAACTTTTGACAACTCTGGTTACAGTCCATCCGCAAGCTTAACCCAATTACGTTGGAAATGGTTTATGGGAGGTCGAGGATGACTTTGTTGGGGAAAGAATGTTGTCCTTTATTTGTTTGAGGATTTTCTTCCCATTCCATTCGCCGAGTGGAAAGGTGAACCTGACCACAGAACGTCGAAGGACTACTCTGGGAATCCACTGTACCAGAAGCATAACTGCAAATAAAAGTAAACTTTTCGAATTCTGAGTGCCAAGGATGTTGTCTCTGGACGAGTGGTCATCTAAATCAATGAACTGTGAGGAGCATCATCTTGTTCTGTATGTTTTCTCAAGGGCATATCGACCGACTTGGTGCCGAAGCTGAAGAACCAAAGTGCAGCCGTTCTCAATCCTTCCCACTGCCCTGAGTAAAGTCAGTCTGTTCAATTTGGCACCAATTTGTGTCTCTAAAGTGATTGAAATTGTGTTTGCAGTTGGATGGGTGTAGGTTGAGAACACGACTACCTTCTGGGTGGTTGACTGCGGTTGAGGTTGTGCTTTTGAATAGGAGGTAAGCAGAGGGTGGTTAAACAACGAGCAGAAGGACAAGAGGTGGATAAACAATTTTGCAGTTGTTGAAGGAACACACGGCAAGAAATGATTCCAAGGAAGGGTCAGAACAATCACTTTCTTATTCCCCACTCCAGACATTGAACTGAAATGAACTATCAACTTACCTTCATAGCCTCTTCATCGGCTGATGGTGCAGTTACCGTTAAGTAGTAAACATTGTTTCCAGCCAGAGATCGGCAGAGAAGTCTTAATTTGCAAAACTTCGATTTAACCGGATGCTTCTGTATTGCCATTAAATAATCCTGAAAAACAAAACCGAATACTACATTCTCTGCGTGTCGAAACATCCCTGCGCTACACTCACCTGTAAGTCAGTATAGGTGTACGGATAGCTGTGGGCAAAGTAAACGACGTCATCGTCATAGGGAAACTCAACGTTAAATGTAAGCGTGTACGACCAGTTTTCCTCGTCCTCCTCATTCGAGTTCCTGTCAAAGGAGCAAACAAGTTTTGTGTACCAAAGTGTGTGTGGGTATTGGAACTCTCAAGCCACTGGCACACAGGCTCATTATGCAATTCATCATCATCGTCGTCAGCTCCCGAAAATATGAAACCCCTCACTAACGGAGGTCGAATTCGTTCCGCTGACAAGTCGCTCGCTCATGTGCCCAGTCGCGCCTGAGAGGACGTATACTTACTCATCTTCGTTGCGGTAGTAGCAGATATTCTCCCCGCACCGGGACCAGCCTTTTTTCAACTTGGTCGCACTTTTCTCCGAGTACATTAAAGGTCGCATGCCGTCGTTGTAGAGGCTGTCCGATTTAACTAGGTTCACTATGGAGAATCTGTTGAATGAAGGGAGATGTGAGTGTAATTGTATGTGTGTGGGCTATGCTGATGATGGCGAATATGGGTTTTGTTATTGTTGCGGCGACGGCATAACTGGCCACAGGCGGTAGTTTGGTTTGCCTTTCATCAGGAAATTAATTATTAAAGGGTCACGGGAGAAAAACGGTCGAGTTGTGCTCTGACGAGGTATGTATTTCAATTTTCTTTTATGGCCTTAAGACGAGAAACTTGTGTTGTCTCGTTCATCAGGCGTTAATGTTTGTTTGTTTGCCTAGAAATGAAATGAGGTAAGTGCTATCTGTGGTCAGATGTGGGTGTTCGGAAGATTCTTTGATGGCGCGTTCTGAGCCTGTAGGCAGCTGTTGTCAGGGGCCGCACCCTTGATAGATTAAATCTTGTTCAAAATGTGTTCTAAACACACAAGTGATAACAACCTCTCCTAAAGGGGTTCATCAAGTATCGTCGTAACTTTAAGGTCAACAAGTGAATTGGAAATTTGAAATCGCTTTAAGCCACGGATGGTTTTTGTAGCCTGTAGTTTATATTATTAAATCGATACTGTGCTAAACAAGACGGACAAGTCCAAGAAGCGTCGTACAAAAATAATCCGTGAACCAAAAAAAAAAAAAAAAAAAAAAAACTGGGACACTTATTACCTTCAAATTCATCTTGAAATATCTCGTCCATTTTTAAGTTTTAAGCAGTTTAATACGGTTTCAGTAATGACCAAAATGCACAAATTGGGCTTTGAATCGCTTCCATATCCACCTCATTCTCCAGATCTGGACCCCAGATGTGGGATTTGGTTTTACGTGATCACCTGCCTTAAACGGCTTATATCACGGGGAACCTTTTTCCCAAGAGTCGTAAGTAACGCAAGACTAAACGCCTTAGTTACCCAAGTACCAAACTGGGATCATGCTTGAGGGGCAATCACCCCACCTTGGTTTGATGCGAAGCCTTCCTAAAACCTCTTTCGCTCTTTGGGTCGCAGCGCCCGGTTGAGAATGCAACTCCACACTGAGAAGGGATAGTCCCCTAACCGACTTGCCTAGTTTTGCTTAAACAATGGGCTAGACAAGTCAGCACAGTACACTATCCTCGACTCTACCCGCGATGTTAGGTGGTAAACCACAGCCACCACGAAACTCCCACAAGGGGGCCTACCGCATTGGTCAGGCTGGAACCGAAGTTCCAGTGGCCCCTGACCTCCCGTGGCACCAGAATATAGCCTCTGGTTAAGATGTCACTATCAGTCAGGTTCCCTCTAAGCCTGGGTCTGTTAGCCGCCATCCCGCCACAGATGGTCTTTCCTCCATCAGTGTTTCCGTTGTCACTATAAATAGTGATACGGATGTGATTTTGAATCATATGATTCATAAATCCAGTCACATCATCTGGAGAGATCTGGACCCCAGCGGATTCTACCTCTTATCAGACCTCAAAAAGATGCTCTCCAGAAGAATATGACTCTAATGGGGAGGTGATCACCGAAACTGTAGCCTATTTTTAGGCCAAAGATAAATCGTTATAAAAGAGGGTACCGACATGTTAGAAAGGCGTTGAACTGATTGTATCACTCTGGATGAATAAAGTCGAATTTGGTGTACAAAATGATGTGTTAGAGTGCATAGACAACACAGTTTTCATCCAAAACTTTCAAAAACAGTTGTAAAATAATAACAAACACAAAAGAAGACGAGAATTGAAGAGAAAATAGGAGCCTTTGTCTCAAAACACGGAATTACCGGATAGATAAGCGTAGGCGATGGGCGAAACAGTCTATAAGCAAATATATAAGCAGTCGGTTGTGAAACAAAGAAGAGAAGAAAAATAACGAGTGTGTTAAATTTTGAAATTTCCCGCTCACAAAACTTAGTTTAAGAGACTGTCTAAAAAATAATTTTCTCGTGGCATAGATGTGAGCGGCACCAAATAGGAGCTTACCATCACTCACTTGTGGTCTAAGAGACGCTTAGACTTGTTCTTTCTGAGCTTGTTTTTTTCTTAAAGACTTTTCGAATTAATAGTAATTGTTGGCCCGACAGTCGACAGGGGGAACAGGACCTAGCTTGCTCATCAACTACTCGTATTGCGCGCGCTACTGTGTTCTCAGGAGTAGAAGGGTACAGTTTTTTGCCGACTCCGAACGGCGAAGTTTGAGAAGCTTTCTTAGACAGTATTACTCTTTGAGTTTTGTCAGCAGCTCGAGGTGGTGCCGAGAAAAATTTGAGGTGTTCAGCCGAGAATCGAACCTTGACCCTTCGGCGGATGAGCGTCGCACTCCATCCACTACGCCAAGGCGGCCACACTATTCGAATTAGTTCTTGAGAAAAACACAGTCCACTGGAGTGTAACTGATATAAGGGAAAAGAATGGGCGATGGGTTGTTCCCATCACAGATAGAACATAGAAGCAAATTTCCGTCATAATTGAAAAACGCAAAATTTGCAGATGTTTCCGTTATAACACTACTTTTCCAGCAGACCAAAAATAAAATTAAATAATGACGTTGCAGTCCACAGAGAACAAGGCGCTGTAAAAGTTGATTTAGCTACCAATCATTCTATCTGCTTCATTCTTCTTTGCCGAATGGAGGGGACTTACGGTTTGATACGAGAGCATGTTAAATGAAACACTGACCTTCTGTTAAAATTCGAGCTACATTTAGGCGCGTGTTAGCTATGACTGCTAGAAGAAAAAGATCCTAAGTCTTCCTTGACTAAAATTTGATATGAGAGGCGAAATTGAGTAACTTAAAGTATGCTTCTTTATTTCTGTTTCGATTTGATATATTTCTATTTGTGTCACTGAATTTTCCGGCTATGTACAAAGCGTTACAGAGCTCTTAAATGCAATACTATACATCATTTGACAAAATCCTACAAAGCGATGCTATGTACGATTAGTTTCGATATTGTGTTCAATAGTTATAGACGTGTAAACATGGAGTTTACTAACGCCGAAATTCGCGCTATTTTAAGGTTTTCCTTCGTTAAAGGCAAATTATGAGATTAATGGTGTTTTGGGGGATCGTACTCTATCACTTCGAACCGCGGGTAATGGTTTCGACCTTTCGGAGCCGGTGAAAACGACACCATGAATAAGCCAGCCGGCGGAAGACCTGTGACGACGAATACCGATCGAATCATGGAAATCATCGAGTTAGATCGGCATCTGGCATCTGGTGACATCGCCCAGGCGATGGGAGTTAGTCAATAGACCATTTTAAACCATCTGCAGAAGGGTGGATACAAAAAAAAGCTTGATGTTTGGGTGCCGCATGATTTGTCGCAAAAAAATCTTCTAGACCGAATCAACGCCTGCGGAAACGGAACGAACTCGACCCATTTTTGAAGCAGATGTTGACTGGCGCCGAAAAATGGATCACATTCGACAATATCAAGCGAAAACGGTCATGGTTGAAGGCCGGTGAATCGTCCCAAACAGTGGCCAAGCCGGGATTGGCGGCCAGGAAGGTTTTGCTGTGTGTTTGGTGGGATTGGAAGGGAATCATTTACTATGAGCTGCTCCCATATGGCCAGACGCTTAATTTTACCATTTACTGCGAATATTGGACCGCTTGAAGCAGGCGGTCCACCAAAAGCGACCAGAATTGGCAAACAGGAGGGGAGTAGTGTTTCACCAGGACAACGCCAGACCACACTTTGTTGATGACTCGTCAGAAGCTACGGAAGCTTGGATGAGAGGTTTTATCGCATTCACCTGTCATCCATCCATATAGCCCGGACATAGCGTCAAGTGATTACCACCTGTTCCTGTTCATGGCGAACGCCTTTGGTGGTGTGAAGTTGAAATCAAAAGATGCTTGTGAAAAGTGTCTGTCCGAGTTCTTCGCAAATAAGGAGGGGGCTTCTACGAGAGAAACTCCCGTCTGAATGGAAACAGATTATTGAACAAAACGGCGCATATTTGAACAAAATCCGATGACAGTAACACTTTCGATAAAGCATTGAATGAAAAGCAAAAAACCGAGAGGGAGGTATTTGACACCCTTATATTAATTAAAAATGCTAAGGAAGTACACAACCGTCTTTCGAAGCAGATTGCTTCAGTTTTATGAATTGACTTTGTCACATCAGAATTAATTTAATTTGTGTTTAAAGCTCAAAAATGATATGATTCTTTTTTTTTCTAATTTAAGTGCACTTGTCGAATTTTTATGCAAAATTGATCCCCTCACGTTTTCCTTTATTTATTTTTAAGAAAAGCAAAATAATTTATAGTACTTTGTAGAAAGTCACAACACTGAAAACATAAAGTTTTAGTTATGACTGTACCAAATATTATTCTCATCAGTTGACAAGCAAATTGCAGTCGTACTGTGCAGCACTCATCAGTTGTCAAGTTTGTCAAATATAACAACTGCCAGTTGGCAGAGAATAAAAATCAATCTTCACCCAAAGTATTCAACACCTTATAGCACTAGCATGGTTTCGGTATTCAAAGTGATCGCGTAGAGAAATGAGCAACAAGGCAACAAATTTCTAATTTTGACAGTTCGTAAGTCGTGATTTGTGTTTTCATTTATTTTTAGTGCTCGTTTGAATTTTGAAATAAGCGCCTTCGAATTGGATAATTGTCCTTTAGACTGTCATTAGACTGTCATAATTTCATTGCATTTGGGAATACTTTCGCTACAACTTTAACACATTTCCACCATGAACAGTTGTGTGTCAGAATCATGGTTGAAGAAAAGCAGTTTCTATCCAAGAAACTATTTTAAAAGCAAGACTGACTTGTCTTGCGTTTTATCCTGCCTATTATAAACAAATTGCAGTCGCACTGCATTGAAGCGTCTCGCGCTCAGAACTGGGATTTCCTCAAGAAATAAATTTTCCCGCAAAATATCACGTCCGAAAGCTATCAAAAGTTAACAGAGCAGATAGAGAGGAGAAATGCCACAACCGGCCTTCTTGGATGGCCCAAATGTTCATGAAAAAACTATCAAAACAACACAAAACAAAATCAAACTCACCTGTAAGTCATGTTTGCTTTGGTCCGGCTGACGCGAAAATAGAACCACTGCTTGGAACGGCTGGTGTACAAGTCTGGTCGCAAATACAGTTCATAGTAGGAATCGGTGATTTTCACAGCCTTCGCCAGGTTGCCCGACTCGAAGCGCGACTCAAACCACAGTCCCTCGTACTCGTTGGGCTCGAACGGATGCACCTGAGAGAGATACTTGGCACCGCCGACACTCGAACGGCTAAACTGTGTTAGGGGACAACAATAATCATTATCATCATTATCGCTCAAAATGTTTATAAACATGTTGCTGGCCAAATCATAACAAACTAAAGAAGCACCCAACTGGGTTGGCATTGGCGGTGGCATTGGTTGTGCGAGTGACGGTGGTGGGGTTGAGACAAAATTTACTACTGGTGGTGCTAGTGGTGGTGGTGGTGGTGGTATTGGTGATGGTGGTTTTGAATTAGAATTTTGAGCGCAATTGGGTTCGCATTGCTGCAACACACTATTACTAGAACTAAAATGACAAGTGTTACTATTTACTATTTCTAGGCGCGCCGTCTGCAGCGCTGGCAGTGGCTGAACGACGGTTTCTTGCTGAAATTGCTTCACTTTGACGCGGTTTATCATGAGTTTTATGGGTGACGCACTGAACGGTGGCGAATGTGAGCCCCAAATGTCCTCGATTTCGTCATCTTCGATCTTGATCGGGCACGACTGGGATTGATTGGCGAGACTGTTCAGTTTCGCCAGCTCCTCGTCCTCATCCTCGTCATCATCGTCGTCTTCGTCGTCGTTCTCGTCGTTTGAGTTGCTGGACGAGCGGCAGTCTTTCAGCATTTTTGCGAAACGACTTTTCAAAGTCTTCTGCCGACGGTCTGGTGACGAGCCGCGGCTCTCGGACGATGAACTGTCCGAGTCAGAGCCTTCGCTGTCATCGTTCTTTGGCTTGCTTCTATCCTGTACGAAAGGGAGGCGCATTAGAATGCTTAAGTGAATGTGTTTAGACTAAATGGTCCGCTTGTTAGTGGCTCATGCTGTTAGTTCTGTTCACGCTTACGTTCCAAGGAAACGTGTTGGCATGCAAATTTCGAAAATTTTATTTTCTCGGCGGTGCAGTACAGACGCGAGACACGCGCGGGTGTGAATAATTTCGGGCTGCTTTGCTCGCGGGAATGTTGGCACTCGTAGCTTGGGTGCCTGCTGTGTGTACCTGCATAGAGTAGGGATCATATGTCGGCTGTGGGATGTTCGTGCTGCAGTTTCATGAACAGCGCTCTCGGTGTGCTCTATTAATAGAGATGCGCCGTGAACTTGGCTACGTGTGCTGAACAGGTGAGGTGATTTGTTTGAGCAAGAGGAAGTGGATAACGGTGATCACGTCTTGGCAAATGATGATTGGGTTCATTTAGAAGGCTGTTATCGGGTTGTGTAGAAAGAAAATTTGCATGTTGCTGTTGAATGGGAAACGGAAGGATAATTGTTGGCTTTGCCCTCATTTGGTTGCATTAATGGAAACAAATGATGGATCGAAAAGCTTCACAGATATCACCCTTCCCACCAATTGTGGGTTCGCTTCGTCTGCACCCAGAGATCAAACAACCTCTTCTCACATCAAAAAGTGACTAAATGGAAAGAATGTGCTCAAAGAAACAGCTAAAGTGATTTTTGTTTAGATTCTTGGCACCTCAGCCGTAGAGAAAAACTTTTAAAGCATTCATTAAACGAACACTTCAATCCACGATCACCCAACGACGGCTTTAAATGCAAAATTAAGCAAAAATTAGACAACTTAACAAGCGCACTTTTCATTGCTTCATTAAAATGCCCATATCACCCATGCGAAAAGACCGCGAACGGCATCCTTTGCAGCGCCAAATAAACATGCAATTAAAATTCATCCTCTAAAATCTGTGGTCATTCTGCGGAAATTCAATTCAATTAAACGCAAACCATAATTTCACACCATCGTTAAATAAAAATTACAGCAACTCAAATAAAAAACCAGCAACGTGATAAAACTGAAAAATCCCCCCGCCATGCAGATGCGCGGGATATGCGATGGCGGAGATTGGGGTGTTAGTGTGCATGCGTGTGGTGAGTGGTCTGCAGCAAACCTCTAATAATCCCCAAAATGAAAACCCAATTAGTTCAGCCGGCTAATTTGCCTGCCCTGCTCCATTCCTCGATGTAGCAGAGATTTACTCACATAATTGACAGCACTGACAGGATTATAATTGAACACCACAATTCCGTTCTCCTCGCCCACAGGCCGGGGCTTTGGCTCCAATCCGTTCGGCACATTGTATGGCTCCGGTACAGCGGGATTGTATGGGATGTGATTTATGCGCTCCTCCAGCACCTGAAATTATTTAAAGCAGAGAAACAATATTATGTACGAGTACATTGCATGAGCGGGAAAAAATGACGCGTGGTTGAAAGTTCAAGGGTAGTTGCCAGTTTCATGATGCCATGGGTGAGTCTTAGTTGAAAACAGTACACTATAGATAGCAGACGGGAAATCGGTTGTCGGTGAATTGTATTTTATGTGAACTCTGGGTCTAGAGCCATTGTAATACGGATTAAACACCATCCTACAGCAAGCAGGCTTAGCATTATTTACACGTACAGGATTCGATTTGCTCACTGTACTTTCCTGATAAAATCGTAAATCGTATTTATTTTTAAGGCTAGGGAATGTTTCGGTGTGGTGTTAACAGATCACTCAATAGGGGGCGCCACTTACAAAAAGAAATTCATGTTAAATTAATGATTTCTGTTAGTGGCGCCCCCTGTATGTTTTGGGACTCTTTTAAATGTCCCGGGAATTATTGATCACTTACAAAAAGATATTCATGTTAAATCAATGATTTTTGTAAGTGGCGCCCCCTGTATGTTTTGGGACTCCCCTAAATGTCCCGGGAATTATTGATCATTGACAGGTGCTGATATGTCCTGCGTTGGGCGCCAATTTCTCGTTCGTTTGTTTTGCAGTAAGAACAGTTTCAGTTTCACAAAGTAATACAAATACAGCTCATTGGATCGATTTTCCTGCATGAGACAGGAGCGAAGTCAACGTCGCTGCGATCGTTGCAATAAGCGAAATATGAAATAAGACAAATTTTGAAGGATCTACGCACATGTTCAAACTGTTTTTGATGCACTTTCAAATTACACTTAATTGTTGGTTTAGAAGTCAATTTTTGGATGAGACTATGTACTGAAACGGTTTCAATGCCCAACTTGAGAGGCGCAGTCATTCAACGAGGGTTCCTCGGAACAGCTGAAGTCTTTAACATAAATTTCTGGAAAAATAGTCTAAGGGCGAACTTTGTGCATTCAAGTAGGGTAAGGATCGGCACATTAAATCACAAAATTCCAAGCCCCCTTTTTTTCTTAAAAATGAGTCTAGCTGGTGTCATTTTCATTAAACAAAATCGGACGCAATTTTTGTCGCGTAAGGTCAAGAATATTGTGAAGCAGGCAAGAGGGAAGTAGAACGACGATGAATTCCGATATCAATTAGTTCGATTGACACACCATTCCAGTGGCTTTACTATGCATCCCTTGAAGATAATGGCTCAACCTAAATGTTGCACGTTGTTGTTGATATTTGAAAAACGATCGTTTTTGAAAGGTTAGGCAGCATTTAAAGTATATAACTTTTGGCCTTGGCGTAATAAGTAGAGTGCGACGCTCACACACCGAAGGGTGTAGGTTCGATTCCCAGCTCAAAAGAAATTTTTCGAATTTTTCACGGCACCACCTCCTTCGAGCTGCTGACAACACTCAAAGAGTAATAACTGTCTAAGAAAGCTTTTAAAATTTCGCATTCGGAGTCGGCAAAAAAACTGTAGGTCCCTTCTACTCATGAGAGAAAAGTAGCACGCACAACACGAGCAGTTAATGAGCAAGCTAGGCCCTGGCCCCCTGTGGACTGTCGCGCCATACAAATATTATCAAGTAGGAGACACAGGACGCACGCTCCGCTGCGGCGTCATTATGTGATTCACAAGGAAGAATACTTGTTTGAGCGGCAGGTATACCCGTATGAAGTGAGCTTCAAGATACAGAGAACATTTGTTGTGAACGAGCCCTTATTTTTTTTGTTTGTTTGCTATGACATCTGTGAAAAATATTTGGTATAAATCAAGTCATTGAACAGACAACATCATATATTTTGTCGAATCTTGTACCAGAAAGTGATGGTTTACGGAAAGCATTAATTTTTTGTTTTCATTTGAAGAAAAGTGCTGCAGAGTCGCATCGAATGCTTGTCGGGGCATATGGTGATCATGCTCTATCAGAAGCAACATGCAAAAGATGGTCTCAACGGTTCAGAAATAATGATTTTGATGTGAGAAATGAAGAACGTGGAAGACCACCAAAAGAGTTTGAAGATGCCGAATTGCAAACGAAATCGGATGGAGATGACAGTTTGAGTCAAAAGCAATTGACAGCAATGTTAAATGTTGCACAACAAACAATTTCTGACCGTTTAAAAGCTATGGGAAAGATCCAAACGTGTGGAAAATGGGTGCAACATGAATTGAGTGAAAGACAGATGGAAAACCGAAAAAACACTTGTAAAATTTTGCTTCAAAGACACGAAAAGACAGACAAGATTGTTACTGGCGTTACATGAGTTAATCTGGAACAACCATCAACATCGACTGCAAAGCCAGATCGATTAGGCAAGAAGACAGTGCTGTGTGTTTGGTGGGACCAGAAAGGTGTTCTGTACCACGAGCTCCTAAAACCTGGTGAAGCCGTTAATACTGATCGCTACCGACAACAAAAGATCAATTTGAACCATGCATTGATCGAGAAATGACCAGAATGGTCCAGAAGACACAAAATTATGCTTCATGACAATACACCTGCACACAAAGCAAAACCAGTTCAGCATACAATCAAAACACTTGGCTGAGAGCAGGTACCCCACCCGCCGTATTCACCAGACTTGGCTCCTTCCGACTAGCATTTGTTTTCATCGATGGGACACGCATTGACTGAGCAGCACTTTGATTCCTACCAAGAGGTCGAAAATTGGGTGTCTGATTGGTTTGCTCCAAAAGACGAATAATTTTATTGGCGTGGTATTCACAAATTGCCAGAAAGGTGGTCAAAATGTTTAGAAAACAATGGTCAAAACTTTGAATAAAATGTTTTTACTTTCACATTAATAATTAGTGTTTTAGTTTAAAAAATTCATTTCATACCGGCATACCTGGTAGTCTAGTGGTAGAATACACTTAAAGTGGCTTAGAAGCGCAGAAGTAAAGTGTTGGATCAGGCTTGGATTAGTCGCAGAAACAGTTAGAGCCGTGCATTCAAAACTTATTGTTTTTTAGAAGTTCTAGCAAGAGATGCTAGAGCTTGCTAGCTAATGCACGTCTGGACCTCACTTTTGTTGTATTAGGGGTAATTAAAGCAACAATTCTGTCATCCGATGAGAACTCCTTCTGATGATTCATTGAGTGTAGGAGTGAACAGAGAATCATATGACTCAAAATCACATCCGTATTACTATTTATAGTGACAACGGAAACACTGATGGAGGAAAGACCTGTGGCGGGATGGCGGCTAACAGACCCAGGCTTAGAGGGAACCTGACTGATAGTGACAGCTTAACCAGAGGCTATATTCTGGTGCCACGGGAGGTCAGGGGCCCCTGGAACTTCGGTTCCAGCCTGACCATTGCGGTAGGCCCCCTTGTGGGAGTTTCGTGGTGGCTGTGGTTTACCACCTAACATCGCGGGTAGAGTCGATGATAGTGTACTGTGCTGACTTGTCTAGCTTATTGTTTAAGCAAAACTAGGCAAGTCGGTTAGGGGACTATCCCTTCTCAGTGTGGAGCGGAAGAGGTTTTAGGAAGGCTTCGCATCAAACCAAGGTGGGGTGATTGCCCCTCAAGCATGATCCCAATTTGGTACTTGGGTAACTAAGGCGTTTAGTCTTGCGTTACTTTCGACTCTTGGGAAAAAGGTTCCCCGTGATATAAGCCGTTAAGGCAGGTGATCACGTAAAACCAAATCCCACATCTGTGGCGCTACAGTCCGGGGTGGACCTCATCCTCAACCACAATGCCTCTACAGTCAGTACGATCTTTCGCAAGTTGCCTCCAGTTGCGCACTCCAAGTTGGTTGAGGTCCCTCTCCACTTGTGTGCGCCACCTTAACCTAGGCCGTCCTCTGTTGCATTATAATATTGACTCAGATTTGAAGAGTGTTTGGGAAGTAGTGGTGTCCATTCGCTCTACATGGCCTAGCCATCTTAAGCGTTCTATCCAAAGACGTTTAACCAGGCGCGTTACGCTCCATAGCCCATAAAATTCGTCGTTGAATCTTCTCCTCCAGATGTCATTAACACAAACAGAACCGAAAATCTAACTTTTCTATCGAAAAGATTAAGATTCGCTTTTACAAACGTCCAAGATTTTCAAGTAATGAAGTTGGACTGGCAAGATCAAGGTTCGTTCTTCGAGAGAGGGCTTTATTCTGTTTGGGACTCTGTAGCAGAAAAAGACAAGGATTGAACAGTGTGACTGCGTTTGATTTTGGCACTGATATTGTTGCTCCTATTTACCGGGGAGGCGAAGTAAACGAAGTCCTTTACTACCTCGAAGTTTCTGCTATTTAGTGTGATGCTTTGCCCGAGACTTGCGTCCTCCCTTGACGACAGCATGTACCATACTTTTTTATGCCCTTATTTACCGTCAAACCTTAGTCTCTTTTATTAAATGTCAGCAAGCGCCTCATTGACGGCTCTCTGTGTTCGTCCAATCACGTCAATATCATCGGCGTAAGCTAGCAATTGAACTGACTTCTGGAAGATCGTGCCGCTGGTGCTGACTTGTAAGTTCCTCACGATCTTCTCGAGGATGATGATCTTCTCGACGTCACATGACGTTGCCTTATCTTAAACCCTTTTTGACATTGAAGGTCTCGGTGAGTTCGTTACCGACCTTGACAGAGCAGCCAAGAGCACCGAAGTTGACTGCAGTCGGATAACTCCCGTTGCAACCAATCTATCCCGTTTTTTTTATTCACAATCATTCTTTGTCTGGGGTTCAATAATTGATGTGCATTGCAAAACCCTGCTCAGTTAAATCGGCAAAATGTCAGCTATTTTAAAGTCGTTTAAAGTGGACTCGTTTTAAAGTGGACTTTTGTTGGGCGCGTTTTTTATTGCTTAAAGTGAATCGCCATTGTATTAATATTGGGACAAGGCTAGAACAACTTGACTATTTCCACAGATTTATATTCGCGTCCTATATTTTTGTACAAACCTATGGAAGTTCTATTTGCGGCTAGAGGGCATTAGGAACCCTTTAAGTGTTAAAATGTGTCTGTTAAAGTTTCACGCATTGCATGAAACTGTTGGTTACAACAGTCTGGGAAGAAATTATGTAGATTATCTTCTGGAGACTCCTTTGATAGATCCTTTTCTGCAAATTACACACTATAGGGTGTGAGCAGTTGCGCACACAAAAGTCATTCATTCAGAAGTCGTCTATTCAAAGCAAAGTACACTCGTTTGTCTATATTTCTTTTGGCTCTAGAATTTACCCAAAGCCAGCGAACAAGACTTTCGTCGAGGCTATTTGTCTAATGGGTTTCTAGGTAAAAGATGAAATCCTCCTCCCAATCCTTTCCCTCAGCAGCTACGCGCTACAGGATCATCAACATGACGCAGGAACTCTACACAGCTCCGATATGATCACATCACCCATTACACTCTCTACTCAGTGAACTCCAAAAAGGATGCTGTGTCGTTGATGTCGTGTAACGCATCGAGATTAATTACACAGAATCCAAATTAATTTCACATTAATCGGATCACACCCTTGACGGGGTGCACCTGGGGGAGGGATGCTGTTCAATTGAATTCAATCGCGTCAGTTGATTGAATCACAACAAATCGAGAATTCATTATGCACACATTCATTACCGAAAGTGGAGCGACGTCGACAAGGTCTGTCGCTGCCACCCTGCCGTTGGGGTTATACGAAAAGAGTTACAAAATGTAATTGTGTCTCGAAACCCTCTCCCCCTTCACGCCCTGCCATGCACTTTCATGTTAATGACTTGAAACGCAATTACCTGATCCGGATGGCTGATGGGTTTCCAAAGAATTTTCCGAATAATCGACCAGTTTACGGAACTGATGCTGCAGCCGTGCCATGTTTGCTTTGAAACTGACACCAGGGGTGGCAGGGGCGCCTGATGCGTACATCTGCTCCATGGGCTGTTGATTTGCATATCGAGTTGTAATGCGAACGAGGCGCACAGAGTGCTCCTGTGCTTCGATTAACAGTTGCAGCACCAGCACCAGCAGCAGGATGCTGTTGAAAAAATCGATTTTTAATCGAATTCCGGTGGGGGAAAGCGGTTACAGCAGCAGCTCGGGGGGATCTTTTAATTAGTAATTTCAAATTGGCCAGCACAATTTCGATGTTGACAGACTCATTATTGGCCGAGAGGAAATCCCTCTCCGGTTTCCCGGGACTCTGCTAACGAACGGATGGCACGATGACTGGGATTAGTTGGGCGCTACTGTGCTGAGTCCGGGCACAAGGGACGTGGCTGCGGCGGTGGGGGGATTCATCGAACGTGGAGAACTGTCAAGGTGTCGCCGGACTGTGGACGGAGGGATTAACTTGCAGTGGGTATTGATGGAAAATTGATTTCGCGAAAACCGGGTGTCGCTGTGTACAGATGGAATTCGTTATCAGGCCAAATTTAATTACTTCTGCATGCGATTCCCCCCTCCCGTGAGAACACAGAAAACGCGTCAAGTTACTTATTCTTCTTTATTTGACTCCTGTTATTTACAATGAAAGTGTATTCTTAGTCGGATTCTGGAAATCGAACACATTTGAGGAGGTCCTCAATGTCCTTGTCGACGCAGTCGTAGGGAAAGTCCCCTCGGCACATCGGACACTTCAGTTTCTTTTGTTCAATAAGCTTCTCCAGGCACTCGCAGCAGAGGAAGTGTCGGTTCTCGCAGAACCTCGCATTGTTCCTGATGTACTCGAAGCACACAAAGCAAGTGAACTTCTCCAGGCACAACTTGTTGTACATCTCCTCCTCGGGGTCGTCCCAATCGACATCGTGATATGTCCCGGTGTACTCCTCGTCGTCCTGAAACTCCCCGAAATAAATGTCCATCTGGCGACTGATGACCTCCTCGTTGAAGACCTCCAAGTGCAGAAACGTCCACTCAAAATCGTACTCGTTGGAGTTCTCCGGTCTCGTCTTGAACGGTCCCATGTATGCAGCGTAGCCGTCATTTATGCGTCCAATTTTTGCCGTGTATTCAGAGATCTCTGAATCTCCGATGGCGAAGATCCCTCGACGAATGCAATCGCCGTTCTCCTTCTCGTCGAAAGCGAACCAGTAGAGGCCGGCTGTGCCGTTCAGCAGGAATGTGTCGTACAGGACCTCCTCGATTGTGAAGCTGTACATGTTTTTCGCGTTGATCTCTTTCACGTATTTGCCGTGGTACATCTCGCAGTGGTCGAAAAGGTCGTTGACATCACCGCTCCAGCGGCACGAAGGAAAACGGCATTTGGTTTCCATTTTTTTGTTTTCTCACTGTGGGTTGCTTAAAATTTACTGAATGTTCGAAGGGTTTGGACGCGTATTTATATTCGAGCAATATGGATTTTTGTTTTGCACCTCGGTAATTAAGAGTGTAAAAAGTAGGGCCCTTTTTTAACGAGGTGTGAGGTAGGAGATGGATTTATTGAAGATGTTTCTAACCTGCGCTAATTACTTCTTTTTTTCGTCGTCGTCGGTCGGTTCTCAGGTAGGGAGTTTCTTATCCTTTGAAATTTATTTTAATCAACATGTAACCTAAGGACAATAAATTATCAGTGCATTTGCAGTAATTTAAGAAAAGTTTGAATATTGGTGTGGTTTTGAACAGTTTTCGTGAATTTCTCTGTTGTTTGCCACGAGCACACAGTGACAACAATGTGTCGCCAAATTTTTGTGAAATTGATTAGAAAAATAAAGTTCGTCCTTTATTTCAATAAAAGAATGGACTCCTTGATAATGGAATAAGATATGTTTTCATTTCATTTAAGTTTACAATTCGGCGTGGACCAGGGCCTCTACCAATATGTCTCTCCAGCCAATGTTTAGACATAATGATTGTGTTTTCTTGCAAGCTTTATTTGTCACAGGACGAGTTTACTAAGGTTTTCTTAATCGCATTCGTCCTTTATTGCCCTTAGACCAAAGTTGGAGAAGAATTCTTTTGGACAAGGGTCTAATTACACTGTGACTCAGGAAGGCTATAAAGTGGCAGTGCGACCATTTAGGCGCAAGACGTTGGTCGATCAGACCAGACACTCATAGCTTATAAAATTGTTCAGGATTTGACGGAAGTGCTGCTATGTAATTTGAACTTAGGTTCAAATGGAGATTTCAAAATTAAATGCCCATTCGAACTCGATTTTTCGTTTTCAATCTGTTTGCGAAAATGCGCAGTCTAGTCAAGTTGGGTGACAAATTCCATATTTTGTAGTGCCCAAGTTAAGGAATGTTTTAGACCAGGAAAGACCACAATAGACCAAATCTTCACATTACGGTAGATCCTGGAAAAGACTCAAGAAGTACAAATCTACACTCACCACGTATTCGTCAATTTTAAGGCCACATATGACAGTGTGTATAGAGACGAGCTATACAGTGCAATGTCTAGTTTTGGCATTCAAACCAAACTCGTCGGATTGTGTAGGATAACGATGGAGAACTCTCGCTGCTCCATCAAGGTCGGTAATTAACTCACCGAGATCTTCAATGTCAAAAAAAGTTTAAGACAAGGCGACGCACTGTCATGTAACTTCTTCTACATCATCCTCGAGAAGATTGTGCGAAACTCACAAGTCAACAGCAGAGGCATGATCTTCCAAAAGTCAGTTCAACTGCTAGCTTACGCTGATGACATTGACGTGATTGGACGAACACAGCGAGCCGTCAATGAGGCGTTTGCTGGCATTGAAGCGGAAGCGGCTAATATGGGTCTGGCGGTGTATGAGAGCTAAGTACATGCTGTCATCAAGGAAGGACACACAACATCGACGCCTCGGACAGAGCGTCACACTAGGCAGCAGAAACGTCGAGGTAGTCAAGGACTTCGTCTACCTCGGCTCCGCGGTAAACAGGGACAAAAACATAAGTACCGAAATCAAGCGCAGAATCACTCTTGGCAATCGATGTTTCTTTAGGCTCAAGAGACAATTGATTAATAAAACCCTTTCTCGAAAGACAAAGCTCGCTTTAAATAAGAGCTTGCTCATCCCCGTCCTGCTTTATGGCGTGGAAACTTGGACGTACAGCGACATGCGCTTGGTAAAGCGTCTATGGATACAACGCTTAAGATGGCTAGACCATGTAGAGCGTATGGATACCACTGCTTCAGCCCGAAAAGGCTTTGAATCCGTACCATTGGGACAACGCAACAGAGGGCGACCTTGACTAAAGTGGCGCACTCAAGTGTAGAAGGACCTCAACAAACTTGGAGTGCGCAACTGGTGACAGCTGGCGAAAGTTCGTGCTGGCTGAAGAGGCATGTTGGTTGAGGACCAGGTCCATCCCGGACTGTAGCACCACAAGAAGAAGAAGAAGTTAAGGAGAAGCATGTATTACACTAAAAAGCCATAAATATTCGGCCCAATTTTGAATGGGCCTAGGTCCTCCCCGGACTATAACGCTCCAAGAAGAAGAAGAAGAAGTTAAGAAGTAGCATGTATTACCCGAGGTCGCCGTGGCGTAGTGGGTAGAGTGCAACGCTCACACGCCGAAGGAAGACAGTTACACTCAAAGAGTAATAACTGTCTAAAAAGGCTTCTCAAATTTCGCCGTTCGGAGTCGGCAAAAAACTGTAGGTCCCCTCTACTCGTGAGGGAACAATAGCGCGCACAACACGAGTAGTTGATGAGCAAACTAGGCCCTGGTCCCCCTTTGGACTGTAGCGCCAACAATTATTATTACTATTATGTATTACCCGAAAAAGCCATAAATATTCGGCCCAATGTTGGTTGAGGCCCAGCTCCACCCTTAAGTGTAGCCCCACAAGAAGAAGAAGAAGAAGGTAAATATTCGAATTTGCGGCTTCAGTGGTTAGCTTGTTTCACAATAGGGATCCAGGGAACAAATTCCGCAAGTGTGAACATTTCTCTGGTGTGCACAGTCTTACACCTTCACGCTCACTGCGTGAAAAATTTAAGTTTCCACATTTTTGTGTACACAGTAGAACCCACGCTTTCGGAATTAGGCCACTGCCTTAAAGAGAAGCTGCGATGCTGCTCCAACAGAAGGTCTCCAGCGGCTGTCAGAGGATTTTTCGAATATTTCACGGCACCACCTCTTTCGAGCTGCTGACAACACTCAAAAAGCAAAAAATTGTCTAAGAAAGCTTCTCAAATGTCGCCGTTCGGAGTCGGCAAAAAACTGTAGGTCTCTTCTACTCGAGGGAGAACAGTAGCGTGCACAACACGAGTAGTTGATGAGCAAGCTAGGCCCTGCTCCCCCTTTGGACTGAAGAGCCAACAATTATTAATATGAAGCGGGTTGTCTCCTCTTACATGTGTCTAAAAAAGGCAACTGGCTGGATGAAATTATGCCTTAAACCGATTTGTGCTAATAAACGATGTGATTTTATCCGGGTTCAACTGTAGGTAATTACTACTCCAAGTCAACTCAAGTTAATTTGGTCCCTGGGCACAGATCTCCACAAAACTTGACTTTCTGCTATTGACTCTAAATCAGTCCATCACACCAATGCACTGGTGCTTGTAAATCCGAATTAAAATTGTTAAACATGTTGAACGACGTTTGCAATGCATTCTAATGCTTTCCTATTTTTCTCCTTTCAGAAACTCGACGAAAATCGCAAGAATTTGGGCTCGAGAAGTTGCATGCGCTTAATATTTTTAAGGCGGTTTTTATCCCTGCAGGTAATTGTAATCTGTTTAATTTTCCGATTGTATCTTAAATGCAAATTTTCATCTTTTTGCTTAGAGAATAAATACAATATCTTAAAATTTAGTTTAAAATATTGTCTTTCTAACCATTTTATTTTTCTTTCTGCAAAGTGGATTTTAGTTCAACAAAAATTTGCAGAGAGAGTTCTTAGATTGTGGCTGTTTGTTGATTGAAAACCTATTTTTCAATTTTCTGTCAAACGCAGCGGCAGTGGTTGTTTATAATAATTATTATTTTTACAATTTATTAATATATACTTTAAATTAAATTGTAGTTTAACGTAAATAAGGACCACTAGCTGCCAAGGCTTTCGTGCTTAAGTGCTTTTGAGGTGGTGATTAACAATTATGGTTCTTATTTTTGCTATAAAATGTCTTCCAGCATTCAGGAGCTACCATGCGATAATAAAAATGTCCCAAAGTCTGTTAAGCTTTAATCGCTCGTAACACGAATTGTAATTTAATAATAATAATAATTATTGGTGCAACAGTCCACAGGGGGACCAGGGGCTAGCTTGCTCAACAATTTACTCGTGGTGTGCGCGCTACTGTTCTCTTATGAGTAGAAGGGACCTACAGTTTTCTGCCGACTGCGAGCGGTGAAGTTTTAGAAGCTTTCTTAGACAGTTAATACTCTTTGAGTGTAGTCAGCAGCTCGAAAGAGGTGGTGCCTTGAAAAATTCGAGGTGTTCAGTCGGGAATTGAACCTAGACGTTGTGCGTGTTAGTGCCTAGCTCTACCCACTTCGCCATGGCGGCCACGTGCTTCCTACTTAATAGGGATTTAATCTGTGACTCTATAATGATCAGAAGTTTACATAACCAAAGAGGGTCCTACGGCAAGTACCTATTCTTCAAGCTTTATAGACTGTGACAATCTTGTCATCTTTAAGACCAACCACTGGTGTCTATTCGGTATCTCTTCAGGCCTCACTAATTTTAAGAAAAATCGTAGAGTTTACAAGCTGACTTTTACCACTTGGTCTACTTTTTCATTCATTCGATTCAACAGCTCTTGTGAATAAGTTTATGTAGACGACAACGACCATGATTTTTCGCATTCAACGATAGCGGAACAGGCCACAAGGCAACCAAGTCCAGTTTCTTTCACAACTATTTTTGTTTCACGTGCTACTGATCTTCTCTTTAATTGGAAAGAGCGAAATTTGCTTCAGTAGAGAAAATTGTGGATTGTTTAGCCGCAATTTCACAGAGGTGACGCTGTGAAAAAATTCAGGCTTGGAATCGAACTTTGGGCATTCAGCGTATAAATATTGCAGTTACTTGTACTTACTGTGACCAAGGCAAAAAGTTAATTAATTAATTGTTGGCGCTACAGTCCAAAGGGGGACCAGAGCCTAGCTTGCTCATTAACTGCGCGCTACTGTTCTCTCACGAGTAAAAGTTTGCCGACTCCGAACGGCGAAATTTGAAAAGCTTTCTTAGACAGTTATTACTCTTTGTGTGTTGTCAGCAGCTCGAAAGAGGTGGTGCCGTGAAAAATTCGAAAAATTGGTGTTGAGCTGGAAATCGAACCTACACCCGTCGGTGTGTGAGCGTCGCACTCTACCCACTACGCCACGGTAGCCACAGAGGTGGTGCTGTGAAAAAATCGAGGTGTTCAGCCGGGAATCGAATCAAGACCCTTCAGCATGTGAGTGTCACACTGTACCCACTACGGCACGGCGGCTTGTGTGCAATCACCTAACCCAATTTCGTGTGCATTCTTATATTCGGCGACTTTGTGGAACTTATTTTTAAATTGAAAAAGTAAAAACTCATAAATCAGTGTCTAGGGAGTCACGGATTAGAGTTCATACGAAAGAACGCATTCTTGCTCTTCCATGGAGCATGGAGATTAATTCACCGAAATGATTAATTGCGTTCCAGATCGAACGTCATTCTGCCTTCAGCGTAATTCTCCAAATGCGTTCCTCGCAGTAGGTGAATATAATTGGCCCCTTTCTCTTCCGCGCGGAATTTATTTATAGTATTGTGTACTACTTAATTTTGGATGGTCTGACAGTTCCACTTAAATAGATTTTTATCTGAAATAAAATTAAGTCGATCTATAGGGGCCTATGCTATTTCAATGTGAAATGGAACAAAATTATTTTTTGCTGTATGGATATTTTTTTTCAAATGCGTTTGATTGTTTGATTGACGGAGACCAAAAACTCAAAGTTTACGAATTGTTGTTTAATAATAATTGTTGGCACGCCAGTCCACAGGGGGACCAGGGACGAGCTTGCTCATCAACTTCTCGTGTTGTGCTCGCTATTGTTCTCTCACGAGTAGAAGAAACCTGCAGTTTTTTGCCGACCTCAAACGGCGAAGTTTGAGAAGCTTTCTTAGACAGTTATTTCTCTTTGAGTGTTGTCAGCAGTTCAATAGAGGTGGTGCCGTGAAAAATTCGAACAATTAGTGTTGAGCTGGCAATAGAACCTAGACCCTTCGGCGTGTGAGCATCGCACTCTACGCACTACGCCACGATGGCCACGTATTGTTGTTTAAAAGGTTTTATTTTGACAACAGTTGATCCGTCCTTATCCGAGGCATGTTGTTGTCTCTGAACTTCTAAGTACCGAAATCAAACGCAGAATCACCCTTGCCAACCGCTGTTTCTTTGGGCTCAAGAGGCAATTGAGTAATAAAGCCCTCTCTCGAAGGACTTAACTAGCTTTATATAACAGCTTGATCATCCCCGTCCTACTATAAGGCGCAGAATCTTGGACGTTAGCAAAGGCGGATGAGAAAGCCCTTAGTCTTTTCGAGAGAAAAGTTTTGCGTGCGATTTTTGGTCCTTTTGGCATGTTGGTTGAGGCCCAGGTCCACCCCGGACTGTAGCGCCACAAGAAGAAGAAGAAGAAGATTTTGACAACGCAGAGCTGCGTAGTCTGTCTACAGCATTAGCCGTCCACATCATGAGTGTCTAATTTTACAAAGCAAGCGTATTGCCATCTCGTCTTTTCATAGACTGAATGTTATACATTTTCTCTACATTACGTGGTGCTTGGCCCAAGCTGGTAAAAACGCCCATTTACACATCAGTTGAGGATTCCATCCGTCATGCTGTAGCAATTCTTACACTTTCTATGGATTCATTCTTTGTCAGGCTTCTACGACTACACCACACTGAAAAAATAGCAATTTACAGAAATCTATTTTTTAGAAAAAGAAATATGCACGTGACAGTGACAATTAGGGCATTTCTGAAACGGTAATAAAGCAATTAGGGACAATAAAAGTGATTAAAAAAGAAAACCAAAAGTAATTAGCGCGTGGTTGACCGAAAATGTTGACAAATCATATTTGGAGCCTGCAAATTTTATCCCGTGTTTCCCCTATAAATGCATTATCCTGGTCTCGATAATTCAGTTCCTTGGATAAGTTCCTAGTGGAAAGTATTCTCTCTCTGTATCACCCTTTATCATCAACTAGAATGGAGACTACTAGGTGCAGTTTTTCAAATTGCGGCCGGACAGGCGGCGTTTCCAATCTCCTTGCCATCCGTGAAGAGGAACATGGCCAATTTGTTAAAATCACCAACCAGTCCAACGGATTCTCATTCATTCCCAGTGACATTTGTGAGGATACACTTCCCCTGTCTGGTGACGACTTGGGACTTTCCTCATTCGAGCTGGACCCCAAACCGTGTGAATATCACATTGGACGAGGAACATTTCCCGCAAGCGGCGATAGTCTCGGGTACACATTGTCAATTGGTGGAACGGGAGACGAGACAGTGAGTCACACAAAAGCTTCCAACTTGAACAGTTTTGAGATTGTGCAACGAGACGCATCGTCAAAAGTGACGGAGGTGCATTTTGATGGTGGCGCTCTGACTGAGGATGTCGTGACCAATGAAGATGAAGAATTCCTACAGTGGGACGACATTCACAACAACGACTACTATTCAGGCTGCATTGCCTGCTTCGGGGACCAGTTCAATGAGTACGGATGCACTGTGTGTACGGCGGACATACCAACAAGCTTTCCAATAGACGAAGTGAAACCGGATGGACCTACATTCGAGGACTATATTCAGTGGAAATTCGACCAGACGACATGTGACGATCGCTCTGCAGCCCGGAAGTTGTGGATTTGTGAGGAGGATGAGAGTTCAGATGACTGGGAGGATGCAGATGAGAGCCATGATCTTTTGGACTCTTACGAAAGGGCGCTGTATGCAGGAGAAGATTTCTATTACGCGGACGAAGACGAAACAAAGTACTCCGAGGAAGAAGATGTTTCGACTGAATTGAAAGGTTTCGCAGATCTTGCCATTTCTTGTGGCAATGTTGATCATATTGAGAAGACAGCCCACGAAACTGCATTTTCGGAGAATTATTTAAATCACAAGCACGATGATCTTCACTTCGAGGGAAAAGAAATGGGAGACCTTGACAAGAGAAGCACCGGTGCTGATGGAGAAATAGGGGAAATAGAGGAGATCTACCGGCCAGACAATGAGAGCGAGAGCAGTATCGACTATTTGAGCTGCGAAACGATCATAGAAGCCGATTATATAATTTTCTATGAATTAGATCTCGAAGATATTGCTATCATCCAGACATTCCAAGCGGAAATCCTCGTGGCAGAGGACGGAATTTCAAACGACTTGGAGACGATACTGATGAGTGACGGGTCCTTGAGCTGCATTTACACTGAAACAAGTGCAAATACCGAGTGACTATACACTGATATGTGATTTTCTGGGGATTTAAATTTAAGGACGCTAAAATGTAAATTTAAGCACCAATTTGATGCAATAAATGAGATGAATATAAAAAAATATTTTGTTGATTTTTTATCGTCTCTGGGCCGGTCAAAAGCAGGATGTGAATCTCGAACTCTCTTCTTTATTCAGTTCGGTTTCAATAGCTTTCCATAGAGACTCTAAGCTTGAGCCACTTCTGAAGGTCACAGACATTCTGAGGTGAAATAAATACAAACGGTCCGTGCCATTGAAAACCAAAAATGTTGTTCCTGACCTCCAACAGAAAGTCTCTCAATATACTCGGTCGTGCTTTCGACTTCAAGCAGCCTTCTAGTAGCACACCCTTTGGGCCTCCTCATTATGGCGCGACAGTTAACAGGGGAACATGGCCTAGCCTGCTCAGCAACTACTCGTTGTGCGCGCTACTGTTTTCTCACGAGTAGAATGGACCTACAGTTTTTTGCTGACTCCGAACAGCGAAGTTTTGGGACAGTTATTTCTCTTTGAATCTGGTTAGCAGCTCGAACGAGTTGTTGCCGTTAAAAATTGGAGATGTTGAGCCGGGAATCGTGCCTAGACCTTCTGCGTGGGAGCGTCGCACTGTATCTACTACGCCGTGACATCATAAAATGACCTTCGAAGGTTGCCTTCTATATTTCGGGATTGGGCAACCCTAGTGTTGCAATCTGGCAACTGCCAGCTCTATCGTAAAGTTTGATATTTTTGAAGTTATAGGTACTCAGAACGTTTTGACGTACGAGCGCTATTTGGGTTGTTTACAGTAACTTAAAAGATTAATCTCACTCAAAACATGAAATTAAATCGTGAAAATTTTCATGCGATTATTTTTTACATCTTTCGGCTTGAATTAACTCAACAACAGCGCATCGCTGAACTTAATTCAATTTTTGGCGATGAAGCTCCATCAAGGACCACTGTTTATCGATGGTATCGTCAATTCAACCGATGTCGTAGTTCACTCCAAGACGAATTTCGTGAACTTCGTCCTAAATCAGTTGTTGTTTCGGAAACCATTGATGCGATATTGCAAGATCGTCATGGGACCTATCGTGAGACTGAGACAACCTTAGGCATTAGTTGGACTAGCATACATTCAATATTGCATGAACATTTGAACGTCAAAAAAATTTGTTCGCATGGGGTCCCACACAATTTGTTAATCGCTCAAAAAAAGACTCGTGTCGATTGGTCGACAGAAATGCTCCAAAAATACGATCGCGGTGCTTCGAAACACGTCCACGACATCTTGACAGGTGATGAATTGTGGATTTACTCGTATGAGCTCGAAAGTAAGCAGCAGTCGACTATATGGGTGTTTCAAATTGAGCCAAATCCAACAAAAGTTGCTCGCTTACAAAGCACTTCGCCTGTCGCCTGTTTTTTTCAGAAAAACTGGACATGTCGCAATTGTGCCACTAGAACAACGCTGAACAGTCAATTCTGAGTGGCACGCAACCATTTGCTTGCCAGTTGTCTTCCAAGAAATCAGGAAAACTAATCGCCGAAGGCGGATCACTCTTCACCACGACAACACGAGCTCTCACTTATCGGCTCAAACAACTCCATTTTTGAGCACTCAAAACATCGATTTGATAAGTCATCCGCCGTATAGTCCTGACTTGGCACCGAATGACTTCTTTCAATTCTCGTACGTAAAAAATAAAATGAGAGGTCGACGTTTCTCGACACCTGAAGAAGCGGTTGAAGCGTTTAGAATGCATGTTTTTTAGATACCTCAATCAGAGTGGCCAAAGTGCTTCTACAATTGGCCCAAACGCATGCAAAAGTGTATAGATCTTAATGGGGAATGTTTTGAAAAACAATAAAGCTATTTGCGATGATCAACATTTGTTTTTGTTCTCTAATCCAGAAATATAAGATGCTAACCTCGTACAAAGAACTGCCCGGTTCCTTTTCGCTCATGCCAGATTTCAATGGGATGTCCAACGGGACGGCAGACCTTATTTACTTTTTATCACGGCATCAGTTTCAAGGAACAGAGTGTGTGATTGTCTCTACCATCATCCTTCTACACACACGACACGTCAACAATTCTCAGTAAAACATTTTGTCGAACGCGGCGAATATATCAGAGTGACCTTTACTAAATTTTGGATTCAACTGTGTTTCCGAATATGATCATCGTCCTGTTTAGAATCAGATTTGATGAGTGCCGTAGAAAATTCGAAAAATTGGCGTTGAGCTGGGAATCGAACCTAGACCCTTTGGAGTGTGAGCGTCGCACTCTAGCCACTAGGCCACGGCGACAACCTCCTGTTGTTACATCTCCGACAATTCTCGCAAGTTGAGGATGTAGAGGCCTTGTGAAATAATTCCTCAAGTGGTTACACTTTTGGTCTAAAGGTTGATGAAACTTATAGTCGTTTTTTTGTAGAAGTGTAGAACCTTAAGTTGGCAACAAATTTTGAACTGCTATCAAGTCAAGTGATTTATTTAAGTGTCTCTGGCATTTCAACATGAATAGACTAACATAAGGCAAGCAAGGTTTGGATTCAGTGACAGGATCCAAAACGAGATAAACCTTGGTTCCAACTTTCACAAGCGATGAAGCTAACAGTTGCTTGAATGGACTTACAAACAAAACTGTCATATTTAGGGTGTTTCGCAAATGAATGTTTAGACACCGTTACATTCTCCAGAACTGACCGTTTAGTGTTATTGGAATAATTTGTCCGTTCGTGTAGCTGGCTCCAATGTTACAGCGCCCACTATAGAGCCATTATAACTGAGTTATTCGTTCATCAATAGTTCAAAGTAAAATGTGTTGACTGTGCTTTTAACCAGACGTCTTAACATGTGTCCCAGCTCATGCCCCGATTGATTTATGGAAAGAAACGTGTGGTAACCGCATACTTCCCCGTTGTGGACGAATAACCTCCAAAATTGTTCAATTTAACGCCGTTTGTCTATTTTTTGTGGGAATATGGGAAGTTGCTAGTCTGTGTTGATAAGCCCGAAAGAATAAACTGCTTGGAGGGCAGCATTTTCCAACATACGGCCACAAATGCTGGAAAAAACCGTGGAAAGTTAAACTTCTAGGTCAGGCTCCCTCTGAGACAGTGGAAAGTCGGATTTCTAGGTTAGACCCCCTCCATGCTAATCAATTGTAAATTTCACTCAGTTCAATTTTTAGTTTGAAATGTCTAACACATTTTTTATTTGATAGTTGGTACTTCAAATGTCAATCAGTGAAACAAAACTGTGTAGTATTTGTTTAGCGTTTATAGAAAAATGGAAAATAAAAATGAACATTTTTGTAAGTTTTTGCTTTTTTTCTGAAAAGGAAAGATTGAAGTTATTATGCCAGAAAATATCCTTCCGCATAAAGAAGATTTCATGTCAATTTGAATAAATCTTGTTTGTTTTATCCTAATTCAAAGTTCTATACCACCAAAAAATACACTCTTCCAAAGGCACTCAACTTATCAGTTGTAGTTGTTATTCGTGAGTTTCTCGAAAACTCTTTCTGTCAAAGTCGGCAAATTGTCGAAAAAATCCTTTCTTTATAGTTAGCAGTCACCAACTCTGTTTTATCAAATCCGCACACACCCGCTTTAAGTGATTAACTAGAGATTGTCGATTAATTCAATGCAAATAAGCGAAATACTCCTTTTCCAGTACCTTTCCACTCTTCATTCGACTTACCCAGAAATAAGCTCTACAATCTACAGGACGAGAATTAATTCCCTTTTATAGGCAACCAATAAAATTGGCGCTTAATTAAAATCCCCATTGGTTCGCCGGTCTCGATGGCTCTGTTGCAAAATGTAGCTTCCTGTGTAAGCACTAATCTCAATTACTCTTCAGTTTAACGACATCTTTACTGGGTGCACATCCTTCCGCCCGAGAGAATACAAGAAGCCATAGAAGAAAACAAATCAGCCCCGCCTTCCCCCCGCCACACTCTTAGCAAATCAATTGTGTTCGGTAATTCGACGGATATCCATTCCACAAGACGGATTTTCTGCCCGGAAACGGGATGGGGGTGGTAAAAATCAATTTTCAATTCTCACCAGAAAACCTTCTTGTGTAAAACATTCGCAAAACATTCCCCCGTGAGACCGCCCGCTTCAGCCATCGTAAGCAACTCACAAGGCAGTGTCTCGGCAAAACTTTCGATACAACCTCTTGTAAATTGAACCGGCTTTCCAAGTCACAGGAAGCACGTACCCCCTCCAACAAGGGACGCCCACGCTGTGGAACATAATTGAAATTGTTCAAATGCCAAGGGATGTGCCTGGAAGAGCCATAAAAAAGGGTTACCAGCGAAGCGTAGACAAATTTCCAAATCCTTACGCACATATTGACCAGATTTCGACGCACAAAACGGCAGCCCGAAAGGATCCCAATTTAGGAGCGGGACGACGATGTAATAAAAGTTTAAGCAAGGCAATAAGGCAGGAATTACCCAGACAGCTGGCGTTGCCCTCGACGCTTTTCCGCTTTCTTCGCTCTTCCTGCTGTCCTCACTGAGATCTAAGACGTTTCTTTTGCGTGTTAATTTGAAAATGATTAATTGATGGCTTGGTGAGACTTTGAAACTGCTTGCAAGTCATTTTTCTTTATTGATTCTAATCTGGGCTCCTTTGGGAGACGACGACGGCGACGACGCACTCACACGTCGTTGGCAAGTGAGTCTTGTTTCAGAGGTGCCTCGAAAGGATAAGCGAGGCGGACGTCACAGAAGGATTGTATTTCAATTTGAAGAGCTCATTTCTTTCAACGTTTTGCGTTCTGCGCAGCCAGAGGAAGGCTGTCCTTCAGTTATCGTCTTCGTGCATCATTTAGTATTCCGTTTGCTTTGAGTCAGGAGAAAGTTGCATTCAACCTTCGCTTAAGGAGGCGAGAGCTCCTCAGGGGAACCATGAAAAGAACGACAAAGCAGAGAACTGGGCTACTCTGGTGTGGCTCACAGCTGCCTGGTTCACCCTCACTGGAATTGGATTTTTTATTCACTCTGTGTATGTGTTGCCGGCTGTCGTCTTAGCAGCGACGACGACGAAGCCGCTCAAGCGCTCGCTCAAGGACCTCCTTGAAATGTTTTATGCAAACAGTATAAAATTTCATTTAATGCTGATGGTTAAATTGACGTATTTCGGCACACAATGGCGCTGGCGCTGCCGCTCTGAGGGAAGGGATGAAGCCATTGTGTGGGGTTAATAATTTTATTTGTTCCCCCGACGCGAGGACAAAGTGAACAGCTCTCGCTTGTGATGTTTGCCAAAGATAACGATGAATTTTTGGATACATGTGTGTTGTGTGTGGTTTTTATTACCGTGTTTGAATGTGTCATAAATGTCAATGTTTGACGATGACATTAGACAGTGCCAGGTTTTTATCAATTTTATTCGTTGGTGATAAACTCGAAGACAGCTTCAAACGAGCATCATTTTCCATTTTTCTCTGTGTGTCTTCGTAAATTTGAAGATCGAGACTAAACACATCAAGCAAACAAATTTATCGGTTGCTTAGGCTGTAATTTGCAAAATCCATTTTACAAATCACTTTATGAGCTGAAGCATCTTGCCGATCGACGATGTGGGTGAACGGTAGCTCTTCAGTAGACTTTGTCACGGGAGGCAACAAGTGAGAATCTGCATATTTTGCGGGTGAGTCTCCCCTGCTGGCATCATGATTTATTGAGCGGATAATCTGATTTCAGGTGGAAGAGAGTGCTTTCCCAGGGAAGTGGGTATTTCTTGTCTACGTGGGCGACTGGAACTAAGCCTCACATGAATAATTTTGGGCGATAACGATGACATAACTGAGAGCGATGCTATTGGTGTCCTCAGCAGCGGTGGCAATGCAAATTGTTTAAGAGATGTATGACTTTGTTTCTGTGTCTCCTGTTCTGGATTTGAAAAAGTGGTGGCTTTCGACGGCTTAAGGACGTGAAGACTGGAGAATGCTTTAAATGCTTTGAGATCAATTTCAAAATCACATGTTTACAGAGGGAATCTTAAAAGAACAAGGGAAAATAGTCCCAGTTTTACCGTTCCGCCGACCGGGACTTTCTTCTTCAACATGAGTGGAGGGAGGGCAAAATCTGTCGTTAAGCCGCTTTAGCAGACTACAGTGACAGTACCTGAACTTAGACCACAACCTATTTGACTTGAGTGTGTCTTTGATTTGATTTCACAGCAGAGTAAAAGAAAACGGAGTGTGTCTAGGGTCTGTTTAGTGATCTTTGATTCAACTCGCACTTGAGGTTTGGTCGCCTCGCGCACCGCCTTTCCTATGACACAAGTCTCACCGATAAGAAATCTGATGCGAGGACACCAACAATCTGTGCCGCTCATGCAAAGTCGAATTTCTCTGCGTCCAGGACGTCCAGGATTTTCATGGACTACTCCAAGACAATGGAGGGATCTGGAGAGGAGGCCTTAGTGAAAAACGACAACATTAGACTTCACACCCTTTATGAAACGTCAGGTTAGCCTTCCAGGCGGAAACCTTTGTGATCCTAATGGCCACGAACTTCAGAATATACTGGAGGAGGCTAAGTATTTGCGTTTGAAGCAAAAGCCAAGCTTCGATCCAGACCTAACTCTACTGCATAACCATAGTTTGGTAAGGCATCAGTTTTCCAAGTGAACATTTTTATAATGCTAATGGCTACGAACTATATTGTGCTGAACAGGTGGAATGGGCGAAGCATTAGTGTCTGTAGCGACAGCCAAGCTATGCTTAAAGCTCTAGTCGTCCTTTTATCAATTCGAAGATAGCACAGGAATGCAAGGCTTGCTTTAATTTGGTCGACAGACCGAATGCGCTATGTTCCGGAACATAATGAGATCACGGAAAATGTAATCTCATTTTCCGTGATCTCGTCATGTGAATTAATTAGAGAAGGATCCAAAGATGCACTCATAGGGATCGAACCCACTTTGGGACTGTCCGTGTCCTTATTCAGGGCCTCTGTCGACAGTTGTATCTCTTGACAGCACAACCAGTATTCGAATGACTTTCCAGGGTATAGGCTAACCAAGCGAAGGCCCCGTGGCCGTTGTGGCGTAGTAATTAGAGTGCGACGCTCACACGCCGAAGATCAAGGTCCGATTCCCAGCTGAACACCTCGAATTTTACACGACAACACCTCTTTCAAGCTACTGACAACTAAGAGTTTCAACTGCCAAGAAACAGCTTCTTAAACTTCGCCGTCCTGAGTCGGCACAACACGAGTACCTGATGGTCCCTTTTTCAATTCAACTCAATTTATTATTAAAATTTGTAAAGTACATTAAGACATGGTCTTTTTTTAGTACAAGGTATAATTATGTTACAAGTTTATTATTAACAATTAGGTTATAGTAACTAAAAAAAATATGTGGTCGCCGTGGCGTAGTGGGTAGAGTGCGAAGCTCACACGCCGAAGGGTCTAGGTTCGATTCCCAGCTCAACACCAATTTTTGAATTTTTCACGGCACCACCTCTTTCGAGCTACTAACAACACTCAAAGAGTAATAACTGTCTATGAAAGCTTCTCAAATCTCGCCGTTCGGAGTCGGCAAAAAACTGTAGGTCCCATCTACTCGTGAGAGAACAGTAGCGCGCACAACACGAGTAGTTGATGAGGAAGCTAGGCCCTGGTTCCCTTTGAACTGTGGCGCTAACAATTATTGTAACAACAGGAGATATTAATTGTACATCATGATACAACGAATATGAAGGAAAAACTGCTATTCCGCCTATCTCCGGTAACAGTTTAGAAATCAGGGACTATTCCTGATTTGCGTTCGATAGACGAGCTGATGTCGATGTAAAAACGATCAAAGGATCCAAGTTGTTTCGCGAATAAATCCAGTAGGCTTTTGCTTGCCGCAAACCTAGATCACGCGGCTACAGCTTGTTATTAGTCTAGATCAGTGAGGATGAGAGTCGAGTAACCAATAGTTTCCTATTGAATCATTAGGAAAGACACTTCATTTCAATGTACAATTGCAGAAAGACAGAATTATCTAAAATAAAGCCGACGTAGTTGTGGCCGCCGTGGCGTAGTGGGTAGAGTGCGAGGTTGAAACGCCGAAGGGTCTAGGTTCAATTCCAAGTTCACCACAAATTTGTCGAATTTTTCACGATATCACTTCCTTCGAGCTGCTGACAACACTCAAAGCGTAATAGCTGTCTAAGAAAAGGCTTCTCAAATTTCGCCGTTAGGAGTCGGCACAAGACTGTAGGTCCATTCTACTCGTGAGGGAATCGTAGCTCGCACAGCACGATTAGTTGATAGGCAAACTACGCCCTGGTCCCCCGTGGACTGTCGCGCCATCAATTATTTAAAGCCGACGAAGTGCGAAATTAAAAAGAAAGGGGTACTTATAGAATTACATAGAAGTCTCAGCTCATAAGTTAAAATGTCTTCTAGCAGAAGGAGCTAAGATCTGAGTGAGTCTAAATCACATATCAGTCATCACTGTACAACAACTGATTGTGCGACTAAATTATAAAAGAACACTGCACGTATTAGGTGCGCTACTGTTCTTTCACGAGTAACAGAAACCTGCAATTTGTTGCAGACTCTGAATGGCGAAGTTTGAGAAGCTTTTTCTTAGACAGTTATTACTCTTTGTGTGTTGTCAGCAGCTCGAGAGAGATGGTGCCGGGAAAAATTCGATGTGTTCAGACTGGGAATCGAACCTTCGATGTGTGAGCGCTACCCCTTACTTACTATGCCACGGCAGACTTATCAACCCTATCAAGTCTCTCCAACTCAAAGAATCGCAAATCTCATCAAAGCTGATACTAAACAGGTCGATGATCTTATAAGTAAACACAGTTGAATCCAAAATTTAGTAAAGGTCACTCTGATATATTCGCCGCGTTCGACAAAATGTTTCACTGAGAATTGTTGACGTGTCGTGTGTGTAGAAGGATGATGGCAGAGTCAATCACACACTTTGTTCCTTGAAACTGATGCCGTCATAAAAAGTAAATAAGGTCTGCCGTCCCGTTGGACATCCCATTGAAATCTGGCATGAGCGAAAAGGAACCGGGCAGTTCTTTGTACGAGGGTAGCATTTTATATTTCTGGATTAGAGAACAAAAACAAATGTTGATCATCGAAAATAGCATTATTGGTTTTCAAAATATTTCCCATTCAGATCTATGCACTTCTGCATGCGTTTGAACCAATTGTCGAAGCACTTTTGCCACTCTGATTGAGGTATCTCTAAAACATGCATTCTGAGCGCATCAACCGCTTCTTCAGGTGTCGAGAAACGTCGACCTCTCGTTTTATTTTTTACGTACGGGAATAAAAATAAGTCATTCGGTGCCAAGTCAGGACTATACGGCGGATGACTCATCAAATCGATGCTTGGACTGCTCAAAAATGCAGTTGTTTGAGCCGATGTGTGAGAGCTCGCATTGTCGTGGTGAAGAGTGATCCGTCTTCGGCGGTTGGTTTTCCTGATTTCTTGGAAGACAACTGGCAAACAAGTGGTTGCGTGCCACTCAGAATTGACTTTTCTGCGATATTCTAGTGGTACGGTTGCGACATCTCCAGTTTTTCCGAGAAACAGGCGACCATTTGCTTGGAAGTGCTTCGTGCGCGAGCTACTTTTGTTGGATTTGGGTCAATTTAAAACACCTATACAGTCGACTGCTGTTCCACACCCTTAACATGTACACTCGAATATGCTAGACTGGTTGATGGTCGGTCAACAACAATCAGTTGTATACGGGCATCATGACCCAGATATTCCAAAAACCCCTCTTGTGGAAGAAACCGAGATTTCGACACAGGCCGGTGATATTTGAAATTTTTTTATAGAAAAAAAGTGCTCTCTAAGCATAATCTGAGTGTTGAAGATGATAGTCTGAGCGATGGAGATGTGAGAAGGTGTGCTGAGATTAATCACTCTCACTCGCAAGTTCAAATCGGGATTCGAAATCAAACTTTTAACATGAGGGTTGACGCACCTACGAGTACTCACTATGCCACGCCTTCGGTGGAATAGTTTGCGGGCAACTGCAGTTTACAGAAATTGCAAAAAAAAACTGAGCACAGTGACTCACATTCAACAAAAAGGTCAACTTTCACCGGTCGGATTCCTTATCCTAATGACTGTCTCAGACATCTTTACGAGGTACCGGCAGATGTTGCAGAGGCGAAATGAAGGGAAATTAGGCTTACTCGCCATCTGCTCCATAATTCCTTAGACGCAGGTAAGAAGTAGAGTGTGCCGTTGCATCAGGCGGGGTTCGCTTAGACCCAAAAGGAGGGATTATTGTTTTCCCCTAACACAAAGGCGATCTCTTCTGTGATCCTGAATGATATTGAACTGAGAAGTATTTTCGAGTGTGAAACAATGTGATCGAGGCCGAGACATCGTAGGTAGATGTGACTGTCATGTGATGCAAGGCAATTGTGGATGACCAATGAAAACTATGATTTCAGCTGGCCTTTCTACATCTAAGATGATTCCTCAAAAGGTGGGGACTATGACGACCGGGCCGCTGCCCACAGTCCGGAACTTTTTAAGGGCTGCATTTGCATTCGAAAATTGTAATACAACTCCTTTTTGAGAGTATTTTGCCATAAGTTGTGTTTTTTTCTCAGAAACCCCATAGCCTGAGTCATTTCTCCCGTTTGGGAATGATTCTACAAAAATTCTTAATTCTCCGCCGCATGCCAACCCTACTGCCGCCCCATCCATCAATTCCGCCCTTCCCCATTGCACGCCGTCCATCTCAAATCAACCACTCAGACGCACGATTCGGTTAACAAATAACAATCACAACGAACTTTATTTGGAACTATTTACAAAATTTACAGAATCTACAGGACACATCCGCGGCACTACGCAGCCATTTGCATCATCTGTGTGATTTCTGAAAATTGTGTCAGCGACTTGATCAGCTGTTCCTCATCGAAGTGGTCGATGAAATCCAGTGACGTGTCGGGTCTGCAGATGGGGCAGGTGGACTTGCTCCACTCTTCATCGTAGCACACCAGGCACTTGAAGTTATTGTGGGACAGATCGTCGTGGATGTGTTCGGTAGACTTCACTTCGATGACATCCATCGCGGTCACATCTTCATCCATGGACACATCCGAATCGACATATGATCCGAAGAATATTTGCATTGAGTTGCACTGAGCGAACTCGATTATTTGCGAGGCCGACCATTCCAGGTTGTAGCTGGGCCACGACAGCGACTCCATCTGACAGGGTCCAACGTACGTGATGCATGCATCTCCCGTGCGGCCACTTTTGATCGTATACTCGCAGACCTCCGACTTGCCAATGGGGAATATTCCACGCCGCACGCAGTCGAGGGTCGTGTGGGGATCCGAGAGGAACCAGTAGAGTCCCCCGTTGCAGACAAGGAGAAGTGTTTGGTGCAGAAAGTCACTGAATGTGATGTTGAAGGCGTTCTCGTCGTTGATTGTCAAAATGTTCATCGGATGGTGGACTTCGCAGTGACGGTAGAGATCGCGGACACCACCAGTCCACTGGCAGTTTGGGAAACGACAGGCTCCTTCCATTTTTGTTCGTTTTCTTGATTTTCTTGCGGATGTGCGACTCAGAACAACACTGATGGCGATCTAAGTTCGAACTGATGAGGTAAGAATCGTGAGGCGTCTATTTATGAAATATGCAGTCCGGTCCCAGGTAGACAAAGGGATCCCAAATGACGAGGCAGGTAGTGCGGAACATCCGTCGCAGGGATTAGGTCGTTTAGGATGCATTTGAACAGATATTGAGCGGCAAACAGATCCCGGTTTTATGACACTTCACGAAGGACGTACAAGTGAGGAATAGCCCGGGAAACTTTTCGCCAGTTTATGATGGAGATTAGGGATTACCCTTCGGGCGGTGGCGGATCTCTCTGACACCGAAGTGCAAGGAACCTTAATTGACAGTGCTTCGAGACAAATCAGGTAGTGCGATAAGACGTGGCGAGGGAAATGCAAATTTGCTAAATTTATTATGGGTGGCGCCTTCACTGATATCTGCATTCCTTTAACGACTCCCAAGGATCAGAAACACACACGTCATAAAGCGTAGAGGGAATTTATATAAATTTCAGAGGCCATCAGCGGGAACATTCATCTCGGATAGCTTTGATTCAGCTACGGAAATTTTTGAAAAGCCGTCAGCGGGATCCTTGAACTTGCATAGCTTTGCTTCAGCTAGGAAAATTTTTGTAAGGGTTAACATTTTCGTAGGACTGAAAACAAGTGTATTGGGGTTGCAGGGAGTTGCAGGGCACAGCTAGATGGCGGCACAATTGCATTACGGAGTCGAAATTTGTGGTTATTGCATGTTACAGACCATCGATTTCCGAGGAGTTGCAAGGCGTAGTTAGATGGCCCAACAATTGCGTTGCTTTCCATAAATTTATGGCAATTCCGTGTTACAGACATTCGATTTTCGCGGATTCCTTGAATTGAAGCAATCTTCTTTCAGCGTGTTCTCAGAAGATCAAGAGGATCTAAACGACAAAGACTATGCCAACCGCTTAAGTCCATTTCAAAGAGCAGTGCAAAGAAGTTTAGTGACGACAAAGCATGAATTCAGTGGTACACACTAGGGAACAGCGGGTACAATGGTCTCCAGGCAGAGAACGTGCTTCGAAGAAAGCGAAGTCTCTCCAATCGAAGTTATGCCACCCGCTTAAGTCCATTTTAAAGAGCAGTGCAAAGAAGTTTAGTGACGGAAAAGCATGAATCCAGTGGTACACACTAGGGAACAGCCTGTACAATGGCCTCCAGGCAGAGAACGTGCTTCGAAGAAAGCGAAATCCGTTCAATCGAAGATAGACTCGAAGAACACTGTTTTCTGACATTCACAAATTGTGACCTACAGTGAAAGTTTGGAGAATGGCGCTGAAAAGACCCTGCTGTGTCGAATTCCCAAAACAACCAGATTTGTGCAAAGAAAACAAGAACCTGAACAATGCCCATGTCGCGAATAAATTGGTTTCTCTGGGTTCCTCTCGGACCCCAACACGACCCTCGATTGCGTGCGGCGTGGAATATTCCCCATTGGCAAGTCGGAGATCTGTGAGTATACGATCAAAAGTGGCCGCACGGGCGATGCATGAATGACGTACGTTGGACCCTGTCGGATGGAGTCGCTGTCGTGGCCTACGAACTGCCTGCAGCATGGTGGTCATAGCTCATGCCTCATGAAGCGCTCGCTAAGTGGCTTGAAGGATTAGACAGTTGGTCTGAACTTGTCTCGAGTAGGCGTTAATTTTGCATTTCTGTTGCATATGTTCAAGTTGTTCCTCTTGATTGAAAACAGTCCGTTAATCAATCCAATATGTGCAGCGGCATCTGTAGTCCAGACGGCTTCGTTCAATTGACTAGACGTTTTGTCGCAGAGATGATGTCCGTCGCGGTGAACGATATTTAATCGCAAACTGAACAACTTTGAATTGAACTGAAGGACTCGTGTGCGTCATAAGAACACCAATACTGCTACCATGACTTGAGTACGGTGTTAATGAGCTTAAGGATATCACTAGACACGATTTTCTGGAGGTCTTTGGTTGCTTTAGGGTGTTTTTTTTTACATTTTTTAAGGGACACGGACCTTCTTAACGGTTTCTGTAGGTGATTTAAAAAAATTGTTTCTTGCTTTGTGCCTGCTCTACTCGCGAAGTGCTTCTGCTCTCCCCCCAATATTTAAGTTCGCTTAACACACATTGCATGGCTCACTAAAAAGTAGACAACGCACAGAGTGAAGTCTTCGTTTTCTTTCTGTCAGTCTTCAACATTTCCTTTGTCAGACCATAACATTTGCTGGACTACTGATGTTTTTTGATTCCCTTGAAAGAAGAGTGGAGCACTTTAAGGTATGCTTTGTTTACTGTCAGAACTCATTCGTCCATTTTTAAATTGGACCTTCGTCCATTTCTAAATTGGAGTTTTGTTCCGCAAACAATTTTTAAAGAGTTTTACTTCCTCCTAGGTAGTTCCATTCATTGGTTGTTGATGTGAGTCCGTCTCTAAGTTTTCAAATGTCTAAGAAGTCAGAATTAAGACATTCTTCATAGCTTCAACGTAAGACTTTTAGTCATGTTCATGGATTCAGGCCCTGGCACTTAAATCATTTGTAGTCTGTTTGCTGATAATTTGTGCAGAAATTGTGAGGGTCGTAGACAAACCAAGGACTTACGGTGCACACCCTTAGCGCTGCACATCCATCTTGGCTATTTGAGAATTTTTGTGTTTTGGAACTGATGCCGTTTGTTGATCCTGTCGTCAAATTCTTTTTTTCGTTTCTTTTTATCATTTCCGGATTTAAACATTTGTCTATTGGCTGACGTTCCTTCTGATGTTCTTTGGTGAAGATGTAAATAAATGTCAGACAATTAATTCCGCTCAATACAACTTCCCATGAACTACAACGGTCGTTATGGTCCCTATACACAAAGAAGTCAACCCTCGTCTTTATATAATACTGAATATTTAGTGGCACAACAGACACAACCAAGGCCCAACTTCTTTAAAAACTACTCTCAGAACTGGACAGCACCTCCAATTTTGTGCCGACTTCAAATGGCGAAATTTACAAAGCGAGTGTTGCCAACAACTCGAAGAAGACGGTGCAATGAAGAAATGCGAGATGTTCAGTCCAGGAATCAAACCCGGAGTTTTTTTTCGTTGTGTCAGGTATTCAGGTAATAAAAAATAATTGTTGGCGCGACAGTCCACAGGGGGACCAGGGCCTAGCTTGCTCATCAACTGCTCGTATTGTGTGCGCTACCGTTCCCTCACAAGTAGAAGGGACCTACAGTTTTGTGCCGATTCCGAACGGCAAAATTTGAGAAGCTTTCTTAGACAGTTATTACTCTTTGAGTGTTATCAGTAGCTCGAAAGAGGTGGTACCGTGAAAAATTCGAGGTTTGAATCGAACCTACACCCGGTAATCGAACCTAGACCCTTAGGCGTGTGAGCGTCGCACTCTACCCACTACGCCACGGGGCCACAGGTATTCAGGTCCTGGCACTTAAATCAGTTGCAGTCTGTTTTCTGACAATTTATGTAGACTTAAGTGACGTTCTTAGACGGCCGATGGACTTAAGGCACTCATCCTCTGCGCTATAACTTCTTCTTGGCTATTTTAGAATTTTTATGTTTTGGATAAATAAATAAATGGCATCACTCATTTGTTTATTTATCCCTCTGTGAAGATAGTGTTAAGCTCTGTTGATTCAGCCGTTAAATCCTTTCTTTCGTTTCTTTCTATCGATTCTTGGTTTACACATTTGCCTATGGGCTGACGTTCCTCCAAATTCGTTTTTTAAAGTCCTACATTGAGCGCATCGTACTCGTACATAATTTTGTCATAAGAACAGATTAGTTTTCGTAAAATCTTTTGGAAAGCAACTGCCTAAGTCCCTTCATCTGTTGCAAAGTATCTGCCTCTGCAAGGGAAAAGGACCAGGCCAATATAATAATAATAATAATTGTTGGCGCTACAGTCCGAAGGGGTACCAGGCTTGACCAGACCTAGCTTGCTCATGAACTGCTCGTATTATGCGCGCTATTGTTCTCTCACAAGTAGAAGGCACCTACAGTTTTTTGCCGACTCCGAACGACGAAATTTCAGAAGCTTTCTTAGACAGTTATTACTCTTTGAGTGTTATCAGTAGCTCGAAAAAGGTGGCGCCGTGAAAAATTCGAAAAATTGGTGTTGAGCTGGAAATCGAACCTACACCCTTCGGCATGTGAGCGTCGCACTCTACCCACTACGCCACGGCGGCCACCAGGCCATTATATATTTACATAAATCCGAAGCCAAGCGACTGTTCACTTCAAAACCGAAAAAAGCATGACACCGGTCCAAAGCATAATTGAAGCGGTTTTTTTTTTAGTCATATGTCTCCATTGTCCCAAAGATGTTCTAAGATGAAGCCTTAAATTACGCGTTTGTGATAAAGTAAACTTTAGGCTTGTAAGACCGCCAAACATATAAGAATAAGTTTCGTTGAAAGACGAACACAAAGTTGGTAAAGTGCTTAGGCACGTGCATGACATTTAAACAAAATTAAAATAAGTCAGAACTTCGTTTCTTCATTTCTATCGACAACAGAGGAGTGAATAATTTCAATCCATAATAAAATTTTGTTGAGTCATTTGTTTTTCTATTCCTGAGCATGGAAATATTTCTTTGGATTTTTATTGAACAAAGAAAGAGAGGGACGTGGCTGCCCGTTTAGTAATCCTCCAGGTAGGTCCGCAATATGTTTGTAGTTCAAAAGATAACTTTGTTGTTTGAATTTGTATTCCTGGAAATTTATGATCTAGAAATGATAATTCCTCATGCCTATAAATTTTTCCATTGAGAACCAAGAGCATCAAAGAATTCAGGAAATCGAAATGCATCGACTTTGCATCGTATAATTGCACGTGATTAAAGTTGGGTTTCCTATGAAAACCGGAAAAGATGTGGAAATTGGTTGAGAGCCAACGAAAACCGCTTTTACTCCCACAAACTTGATTCACACCCAGAGAAGGGTTTTCGTGACAGAAAGGGGCAATTAAGAATGCAGTCAAATAATGTGCGAAAATTGGAGGAAATTGAAATATGGCTTCTACTTTTAGCATGACATGCCATGCATAACGCAATTCAACAGGTTCTCCCCTTTTATTCACCATGACGCCATTGTAAATGGATAAGTTGTTCTGAAATCAAACAGATCTCGAAAACGATTTTGAAAGCTGTTTGGGAAGTTTTCTTCTAAAGGAAATAATGAACCTTGGTTTACGGTGAAAAAAAATTGCAAAGTGCTTTCCCAATGGAAATTGACAACTTTTTTTAAATTGACTCTCTTATAACATACAGTCGTTGCTGGTTCGAAACCATGATGTTGAGTCTATTGAATAAAATACGAGTGACAGTTGATAATGAGTGCGTTTACAAACTAAATTCAAAATTGTTAAGTGCTCATGGTTTATATTTTGTCCACAAAAACAAATGTAAAAAAAAAAAACTTTAACAAATATAAATTAACATTTTTTTCAAAGCCTTTGAGCAATTGATGTGGAACGTCTCACAAAAACAACACAATTTTGGTTCACAATGAAAGGAATGTGTCATCCTTTCACTATGTTTACCAAATAAGAGACAAAATAACAAATAAGAAACCAAATAAGGCACAATTCCTGCGTCTTATCAAAAAGTTTAACTCATGCTATGCACTGTTTGTTTTATTTCTCAACATAGTCTGCAGCCGTAGGTGAGGTAAGGGAGTTTTCGATTTGTTAATGAGAAGGTGAAGGTCAATAAATGCCGGCGAACTAAGTCCGGTTAGTTACAATTCCCCATAGGCTCAAACCTTTGGTTTGGTACCTTTGCAGAAAGAAGTCACTCCTGCTTTTCATATATTAATAAATAATAATTGGGTGGCGCTACAGTTCACAGTCTTGCTTGCTTATCAGCTACTCGTGTTGTGCGCGCTATTGTTCTGTCACGAGTAGAAGGGACCTACAGTTTTCTACCGATTCTAAACGGCGAAGTTTTTTTTAAACACTCTTTGAGTGTTGTCAGCGGCTCGAAAGAGGTGGTACCGTGAAAAATTCGTGTTAAGCCAACAATCGAACCTGTACATTCGGCGTGTGAGTATCGCATATTACTCACTACGCCACCGGGTCCCCCCTTTTCATAAAATACTGAATATTAAATGACACAACACAAGGGGATCGTGGGCCAACTTCTTCAGAAACTGCTCTCAGAATTACAAAGAAAATTAAATTTTGTGCCGACTTATAATAGCGAAATTTCAAAAGTGAGTGTTTCCAACAACTCGAAAACGACAGTGCAATGAAGAAATTCGAGATGTTTAGTCCAAGAAGCGAACCTGAAGTATTACTTCGGGCTGTCAGGTGTCTGGTGTTTAATTTTTGAATTACTAACGCTAGAACTGTAAAGCAGCTCTTTTAACTGTCACCTTTAGAGACTTCATTTCCTTTTCGTCTTTCCAAAGCAATATGTTCAGTTTTCAAACCTAAATGGAATCTCAAACCTCTCTGTTACGAGGGTTGCCTTTTATATTTCGGGATTAGAGAACAAAAACAAATATTAATCATCGAAAATAGCTTTATTTGTTTTTCAAAATATTCCTTATTAAGATCTATACACTTTTGCATGCGTTTGAACCAATTGTCGAAGCACTTTTGCCACTCTGATTGAGGTATCTCCAAAACATGCATTCTGAACGCATCAACTGCTTCTTCAGGTGTCGATAAACATTGACTTCTCATTTTATTTTTTACGTACGGGAAAAGAAGTCATTCGGTGCCAAGTCAGGACTATACGGCAGATGACTCATCAAGTTGATGTTTTAGTGCTCAAAAATGCAGTTGTTTGAGCCGATGTGTGAGAGCTCGCATTGTCGTGGTGAAGAGTGATCCGTCTCCGGCGGTTGGTTTTCCTGATTTCTTGGAAGACAATTGGCAAACAACTGGTTGCGTGCCACTCAGAATTGACTGTTCTGGGTTGTTCTTGTGGTACGGTTGCGACATGTCCAGTTTTTACCGAAAACCAGGCGACCATTTGCTTGGAAATGCTTCGTGCGCGAGCAACTTTTGTTGGATTTGGCTCAATTTCAAACACCCATACAGTCGACTGCTGTTTACTTTCGGGCTCGTGCATATAAATCCACGATTCATCACCTTTCACGATGTCATAGACGTGTTTCCAAGCGATCGTATTTTTGAAGCATTTCTTTCGACCAATCAACACGAGCCTTTTTTTGAGCAATTTACAAATCGTGTGGTATCCAACGCGAACACGTATTTTTTACGGTCAAATGCTCATGCAATATTGAGTGTATGCTGGTCACACTAATGTCTAAGGTTGTCTCAATCTCACAATAGGTCACATGACGATCTTGCAATATCAGTTGGCGCACAGCATCAAAGGTTTCCGGAACAACAACTGATTTTGGACGACCTTCACGAAATTCGTCTTGGAGTGAAGTACGACCTCGGTTGAATTCACCATACCATCGATAAACACTGGTCCTTGATGGAGCTTCATCGCCAAAAATTGAATTAAGTTCATCGATGCACTGTTCGATAATCCACGTCGAAAGTTGTAAAAAATAATCATTCGAAAATTTGCACGATATAATTTCATTTTTTGGGCGGAATGAACCTTTTAAGTTACTATAAACAACACAAATACCGCTAGTGTGTCAAAACGTTCTAAGTACGTATAACATGTCAAACTTTGCGATAGAGCCGGCCGTTGGCAGATTGCAACACTAGGGCTGCTCAATCCCGAAATAGAAAAGGTTACCTTCGTATATAGGGTTTAAGCCTAAGAGCAACCTAAGACATTCGGCGTTCATAAGAATTTTTTTGGAACGAAAGTACTGGTTGTGGATTTTTAAACGAGGGATTTGTTGTATTAATTAAAGGAGCTCTCCTTTTGTTTACTGTATTATACATATATTATTATATTAACTTATTATATTAACACAAGTCATGTAAAAATAAACTAAAATAACTCAATGTTCATTTTTGCAGTGATGATATTTTACAAACTCTTTCCATTTTAGATCTAAAAATTAACACACCTTTTGAAACAAGTTACGACTTCAATTTACACAAACTTTCAGTTTTAAGATCCGCCGTTCGAATTCTGGAGGTAAACTGTTGGTTTTCTTCGGCTGTAAGGCTTTACGATCCGCATAATTTGTATATTTTTGTAAAGACGTTGATTTCCTAAATTCATCCTTGAAATTTTTAGCTCTCAGCAGAATTTTCAAACCTTTGTAATTTCCTTTGGTAAAAATCACAAGACGGTTTTTGAGGTTCTATGATTTGTTAACTTTGTGGTCGCCGTGGCGTAGTGGGTAGAGTGCGACGCTCACACGCCGAAGGGTCTAGGTTCGATTCCCAGCTCAACACCAATTTTTCGAATTTTTCACTGCACCACCTCTTTCGAGCTGCTGGCAACACTCAAAGAGTAGTAACTGTCTAAGAAAGCTTCTCAAATTTCGCCGTTCGGAGTCGGCAAAAAACTGTAGGTTCCTTCTACTCGTGAGAGAACCAGTAGCGCGAATAACACGAGTAGTTGATGAGCAAGCTAGGCCCTGGTCCCCCTATGGACTGTAGTGCCAACAGTTATTATTATTATTATTTGGTAACTTATTATGTTGCAGAGCTACTAGCTTCAAAATATTCAGTCAATCTACAATAGATAAGCCGAATGATTGAAAGTCATATGCTGAAGAGAAGACAACTTCTAGTAAATGTCGCCTTAGTTGCTAAGTTGTAAATTAATGTTTGTCAAGTTTGAAAGCAAGGACATGTTTGTTAGAAAATGTATTTTACATGCGCAAGTTCTAAAGGAACGCCTCTTGAAAATATTTGCGAGTTTGACTTCAAACCAAGTTCCAGTGATTGGCGACAGTGGTTGCCGCTTGCCAAAGTAGTTTCGTATACATAACACTCCCGGCTGATTCAAGTCTTCGTTTCCAAAAAAAATGTCCTCGGTCTATGAAGATGTAACGCCATGAATTAAACGGTACTAGTGCTTAAGAAGTATTCGGTAGAAAGATTATGAGACCGAAACAAGAAAGAAAATATTTTCTTAATCAATTTTGGGCCGAGTCCTTAACAGATGTTTTGCTTTATTTAGGCTTTGAAACGCTACACTATGACCTTCATACTCGAAAACTGGTTAATCGAAATACCTGGAAATAACCACATTTATTCTAATTTCTTGGTAAAGTCCCCATGGTTTTAACTCCAACCACATAAGCACCGAACAGCCTTAACCTTACTCAAGCAAAGGTGAGACATTAACAGAGGGAGTGTTCTGCAGTGCCTTCACCTTTTCTACAGCCATAATAAAGGGTTTCATCACCTAGCCAGCAGTGTACGCCAACAAGACATTTGGAGACTTTCGTGTTTACAGATATGACAATTGCCAGGGATATCTTACTGACGTTTGGAAGCATGCGTTTGGTGCCCTGTATTTTAGAGAGTGCCTGATTGTGCTGTCGAGAAACCCAACTGTCGATGAAAGCCCGAACCAAGAACGCGGATACTTCCAAAATAGATTGAATGAAGTGCCTAGAAAGAATTGAAAAGTTTTAAGTTCGCTTTAAAAATATAGATCGTTACGTGTTCTAAAAATTCATCAAGAAAACAAAAAAAAAAACTATTGGAGCTGAAACCTCGACGTCTTTTCGTGAATAGTTCACAATTTTTCGTAAATAGACAAATGTTTGTAAATAAACAATAACCTGCATTGCAGTTATCACGGTTAGGCATTCACTCAAACCAATAAGAGATGCACACGCTGCACACGAGCGCCGAGTTGGGTAAAACGGAAATGCATACGTTGCACACGAGCGTCAAGCGTTCCCACCTGGCGATTTGAGGCCGGCAAAAGCATGGGAACGCACGGCGCGCTGAAGTAGGAATCAGGTTTCCGAACCGAAGTTCCTTGGTTAATTATGATTGTAACCACCAGCATTCTGATTGTAGCCGAAGAATAAATAACTTGAAAAAATTACCCCCGGTTTTTTAATAGGACCAGTGGTCGGTCCTCAGTTTAATTTTTTTTAGTAGATTCGAAAGGGAATTTCGTTCCTTTGCTGTCAGGACTTCACGAGAAAATAAATTCTTAAAAACCCTGTGACAATGTATAAGCTATCGCAAAGAACTTCTGTTAATCTGCCGAAAGATTACTTGCAAATGCGAATGTGGTCTCAAATGAATAACATGATTTTCAATTGATCATTTTTTTAATCTTATTTCTCAAAATCCTCTTGCGCATCGGACTATATAACAAACTTCATTAAATTTCAGTAACGTCGTGCTTTCATTTCATGCCTTTTGTAAGCCACCGAACCCATCACAATTTAAGTAATTAAAAACGAGACCATCAAGAGGAAAATATTGTTTCGCCTCACGGAACCACATGCGATTCTGAGTTTTCTCGTTACTCCGTTTATATCTGTTTCTCTCATTATTCACTTGCGGAAAGTGTACATGAAGCGAGAAATGCAATTAATTAAGACACAGGTGAATGTTTTTCTGTATCGAGTCCACTGTTCCGACGCTCACCAACGAATGCTCCTCAGTCGCTTAAATCCGCAAGTTTTGAATTGGTTCTTTATTTAATTCGTCACGTTTTTCCTTGTCATTTTTGTAATATTTCTTTAATGTCAGTGCTCGTCAGGCATTGAATTTTTATTTTGAAAATGTCGGATTCCATGGGAAGAGAGAGTAAATATGGACTCTCGAGGTTATGGTGGTTTTTAATCAATTTTATGTCGTTTTAATTGTTTTGCAAACTTTATCGAGGGTGAATTGAGATACAGGCCCAGGTCCACCCCGGACTGTAGCGCCACAACAAAAAAAAAAAGAAGAATTGGGATACGTTAAATTAGTTTCTGTTTGACATCAAGGGTAACAATAATTGTTGGCGCTTCAGTCCACAGGGGGACCAGGGCCTAGCTTGCTCATCAACTACTCATGTTGTGCGCGCTACTGTTCTCTCACGAGTAGAAGGGACCTACACCCAAAGCGTCCAAAGACACAAAGGCCTGTTGGCAAGGTTATGACATTCGTATTTTGGGATACGCATGGAACTTTATTCATCGACTATCTTGGGAAAGACAAAATGATCAACAGCGAATACAACATGACATTATTGGTGCATTTGAAGAAAGAAATTGCAAAAAAGCGATCCCATATGAAAAACAAAGTGGTCGCCGTGGCGTAGTGGGTAGAGTGCGACGCTCACACGCCGAAGGGTCAAGGTTCGACTCCCAACTCAACACCAATTTTTCTAATATTTCACGGCACCACCTCTTTCGAGCTGCTGAGAACACTAAAAGGGTAATAACTGTCTAAGAAAGCTTCTCAAATTTCACCGTTCGGAGTCGGCAAAAAACTGTACGTCCCTTCTACTTGTGAGAGAACAGTAGCGCGCACAACACGAGTAGTTGATGAACAAGCTAGGCCCTGATCCCCCTTTGGACTGTAGCGCCAAAAATTATTATTATTACATTAAGAGTTTAAAATCGTGACCCTTTTGTGCCAACACATCTTTAAGCTAGTTGTCGATCTATACATAAATCATATCTACAAGCACATTTCTTTTTATGTACTCAAGGCAGCGTTTGGCATGTCATGTCATTCATAGTGTCAGTGCTTACTGTTCAGGACTGCGTTGTATAAGACTTCGCCGGATACCAAAAAGAATTGGCGAAAGTTCTCAATTCTTGGGCGACATGGACAACCACTGGCGCAAAGGACTGTAGTCAGATACCTGGGGATCTGGCTAGACCAATATCTATATTTAAACAAACAAGTAGATGCTACTCTGGCCCGAGCCCGAGGCGCTTTCGCTCTTACAACGACTGTTTTACAACAGCCAACTCGATGCGAGGGTGAAGGTAATCTGCTACATAGCCCTCATCCGGCCAATGCTCACGTATGGTTGTCCCGTGTAGTTCAACGTGAGTGCAAGCTCGATGGAAAAGATTCGGTTGTTTGAGAGGGCTTGCCTTCGCCTTTACAGAACACCAGAGTCCCAGTACAAAAAATTCTATTCCAATGAGTTCCTATACAACAGGGTGGACCTGATACGAGTGGACAATTTCCTGTTTAAATTGATTCGAGGCCATATTGACAGAGCGATGAACTCGATCAATAACTTCATCTCTGGGGCCTACTACCCCAATCTACAATACCACGAAAGGGTACTTGACAGTGGCTTCGTCCCCCCAGAAGTTTTTCTCTATTTCGATAAGCACGGTCTGATACAAGACATAAATGCGGTGCCGCTCCTCTTCCACATCGCCCGATCAACTGTGGATGAACGACTCAACCACGACCGTTCCGTCGCACAACGAGCTGAGGAAGGTCTCCTCCGTTTCAGTACGGCGGTATCAAGGCGGGATATTCGGGATGTTGCAATGCAGCATCGAAAATTCTGGTGGCTGGGTAGCGAGAGAACTCTAGCGCCGAACCCTTTAGACCCGTGGTAAAACGGGTAGAAAGTGTAGTCCAGATCCCCTTATGGGATGCAGGCGGTCTCTGTTTTGCAGCGGACTATATGGGTATCCATCAGCTGCAACCTATGGCCGACCTACATATCTTAGGTAGTTTTAAGGTAAAGGTAGTTTTAGTTTTTAAGGCGCATATGTACACCTGTGTGTACCCATGTCTATGCCTATCTAATGTACATATTTTAATGCAAGTATATATACATGTGTAAATTAATATATATATACATGCTTATAAGTACGTATTTTTAGGTACATTAAGTTATTTTAAGGTAGTGTGTAAGTTAGTGGAAAAGGACCTCAACCATCTTGGAGTGCGCAATTGGAGACAGCTGGCAAGAGATCGTGCTAGCTGGAGAGGCATGTTGGTTGAGGCCCAGGTCCACCCCGGACTGTAGCGCCATCCGAAGAAGAAGAAGAAGAAGAAGTGTAAGTTAGTATATAAGTTTTAGTAAAAATGTTCTGATATTAAGTTTTTAAATTTTCTTAATCGTTACTTCTACAGTTAAATTTAAGTTAAATTTACTAATGAATTGTTAGGTTAAGTCGAAAGACATAGTTTAAGATTTAGTTTAGCTAAGAGTACCCGCCTAGGGTCAGTAAGTTAGAACTAATAACAATGTTCGTCCAACAAGTCTTAAACATTTTTGTCTAGTATGTAAGTTTGATATGAATTAGTGAATAAAGATGAATTGAAAAAAACAAAATAGTGTCAGTGCTTGAAATCTAAAAAAACCTAAACTACTCAACGCCATCAATTTATTCGGCTACAAATAATTTCCCTGCAAGAGCCGCAAACGATTGATATTCATCACAATTTGTAAAATCAAAACCATCTGCAGAGAACAACTTCACATCCCCGAATAATGCGAAGCAAATGCAACATCTCGGATGGCACGCTTCGATACCCTCTTCCAATCGAGCACGAAATTCATGGAAAATACTCTACAAACTCAAACAACTGTCTACGAGTCTGTCGTCAATTTGAAATTCATATTCACATTCGTCCCTACCATAGCATAGGCACTGTTCCTGGACAGAACTTTGCCCTGACGACGGCAACTGTGCCTTGCCCGACAGCGATGATGTCCTTGCGCTAACTGGCCGGCACATTCCGGGTCAAAGCCATAACAAGCAGATTATTATAATGTTCTTTGATTTACAGTTCAGTGAAGATTTGGCGCCCCTTGGCAACCCACCGTCGTCACAGTGCGCACAAGACAGAAACGAAATGGAAGGTTGCTGCCCTGCTTCAAGGAACAGAAGAAAAAAAAAACGCGAAATAAACAAAGTCGACGACAGTCACGATGTCGGGTATGTAGGCGGCTGCTCCCTCCCCGAACCAAGGGCACGCCGCGGGACCTCTGCCTTATCAGGTGTATCTGCTTTTCGCATATATCTTGTTTTTTGCCCAACAGACAGTAACCATATCCTTGGGAAATTATTATGCAGTAATGGAAAAAGGCGCACCGGGGGGAAACAAATTGAATTTTCACCCGCGATAATGTTCGCCGGAAATCCTTGCGCCTGAGACCAGTGTACACATCACTCTGTCGATCAACACTTGGGCCGTGCTGGAAAAAAGTGGAAAAATTCAATTTTGATTGCTTGCACATTTTAGGACAAGGACAGGCGGATTGTATGAGAAAAGGAACGCGGGATGAAAATGTCGACGAGTGCCATGTACGACGACGGCGGTGCCAATTGTGATAATGATGAGGATGATGATGATAGCTGGTGTTGGTTTCCGGATCATGTGCGCAATAAAACAGCATCGGGATGCCGATGAACAGATATTCAAATTTAACGCGGTCGTAAGGGTGGGGAAAAGACCTTGTCACGAGGCAGAAGAGGATCGTTTTTAAAATGTTCACGTGTGTGGGAGGGAATGGGTGTGTTGAGGTTGCTGTTAAATTTTATATTCACTTCTGTGCCAATAACATTCAATTGTTCCCCAAATGCCTTGTCATGCGTGAGTTGTTTTAAGACAATTGAAAGTTCGAAAAGCCAAGATGAGGAATTCATTCCAGTTCTCTTCGGAAATTGTCTGTTTTACGTGATTCTTTACACCTCTAACAGTGCGATTTGGTGGCATCTTTCGTAGGAGCGAATACTTTGTTCCGTTAGGAAAAGAGATATATTTCCTATTTGTCAATGTCACTACAACCATATATTTACAAAACAGTGGTAAAAGTGATTTTAAGGTTTCCTTTCTCTCAAAGTTTTATGTTTTTTTTTCCTTGCTTAGTGAGAAATTTAATTACAGCGCGAAGTCAGTTGCCATTATGATTGTGTTTAACTTGATAAAACGATCTTCAGATCAATCCACCGTCACTCAGATTGATTCCGTTGCGATCGACGTCAGACACTCCTCAGGTGTTCTCAATGCCCGAACCTTCCAAGTTGCAAACATCGACTCGGATCATCACTCACTGTAGCCAAGGTAGGAACCCGGATATCGAGAGATCAACTAAGTAGAGACAGGCCAAATCGGTTTGACTTCGGAAAGCTTCAATCGCAACCGATTCCTGAGAACTTTGCGGACCGAGTTTTTCCCTGAAACCCACTCAGAGAACTTTGCCGACCGAGTTTCCCTGAATCTCGCTCAGAGTACTTTGCCAACCGAGTCTCCCTGAAACTCGCTCAGAGTACTTTGCCGACCGAGTCTCCCTGAAACTCGCCCAGAGAACTTTGCCGACCGGGTTTCCTGAAACCCACTCAGAGAACTTTGCCGACCGAGTTTCCCTGAAACTCGCTCAGAGTTCGACGCTGCCTCCACTAACCATAGAAGAAGCCTGGAAACATTTTCAAGAACCCATCAAAGAAGCTGGCACTGATGCGCTGGGTTTCACGTCGCCACCCAGAAGGAACCCATGGTTTGGTGACGAGTTCAGACAAGCGTATGCAGCCAAACAAGACGCCTACAAGTCAACGCTGCATCGAACAACGAGAACTGTTCGTGTGCTCTACGAACAGAGACGAAGCGAAGAGCACCGTCTGTTCAGAAGCAAAAAGAGGGAGCATGAGAAGCGCGAAGTCGGGGATATGAAAAGGTGTTATGGCAGGAATGAAGTCCTTAAGTTTTACCGAAAGGCAACGCTGCATCGAACAACGAGGACTGTTCATGAGCTCTACGAACATAGAGGAAGTGAAGAGCAACGTCTGTTCAGAAGGAAAAAGAAGGAGCATGAGAAGCGGGCGGTCGAGGAAATGGAAAGGTGTTGTGGCAGGAATGAAGTTCGAAAGTTTTACCAAAAGGTAAAACAGCTATCCAGCGGATACAAGTTTCGAACCGAAGCCTCCCGGGATCAAAACGGGGAACTTGTGATAGCGTCGCAGTCTGTACTGAGAATCTGGAAGGATCATTTCTGCAGACTTCTTAACGGCGGTGACGGCCCAATTTCCGCTGTTAAGTAGAATGTTCTACTCGATTTGGACGATGATAGACAAGAATTCCGTCCCCTCCGACTTAGACGAGGTTAAGATAACAATATCCAAGCTGAAGTCGAATAAAGCTGCTGGTGCGGACAAACTTAAAGCAGCCAGAGATGAGCTGGTTGGGCGCATGCACCAGCTCATCTGTAAGACATGGTCGGAGGAAAGCCCGGTCCACACGAAAGGATACCATTTTGACTGTACCAATGATCGATTGATCAGCCTTCTTAACATCGCTTACAAGATCCTCTCTGCCGTATCAGAAACCATGAGATTACCACTTGAAGAGATATCAACCGCCTCTCATGTCGTCTTGGGTAGGTCTCTTTCGGATTCTTAAACAGAAAGTTTAAGGCAAATTTTGTTACATCGCCACCTATTTAAAGTTCTCAATACTAACTGTATATAAACGAATTAAATTTTTTTAGCTCGGTGTCGGTAGAATATGGTAAAGATCGAAGGGTTCCTTTCAGTGTGGTTTCAGAGCAGGGAAGTCCACGATAATCCAGATCTTTACTTTAGGGCAGATCCTGAAAAAGACTCAAAAAGTGCAAATCGACACTCACAACCTCTTCGTAGATTTAAAGGCTGCATATGACAGAGTGCATGTGGCCGATCAATACAGTGTCATGTCTAGTTTTGGCATTCCCTCCAAACTCGTTAGATTGTGTAGGATGACGATAGAGAACCCTCGCTGCTCCATCAAGGTTGGTAATGAACTCACCGAGACCTTCAATGTCAAAAAAAGGTTGCAGACAAGGCGACGCACTGTCATGTGACTCTTTTAACATCATTCTTAAACAGATCGTGCAAAACTCAAAACTCAGCATCAGAAGCACGATCTTCCAAAAGTCAGGTCTATTTCTGGCTTACGCGGATGATATTGACGTGATTGGACAAACACAGCGAGCCGTCAATGTGGCGTTTGCTGGTAGTGAATGATAAAATGCGTCTGGCGGTTAATGAGGGCATAATGAAGTACCTGCTGTCGTTAAGAAAGACAAAACAATATCGACGTCTTGACCATAGAGTCACATTAGGCAGCAGGAACTTCGTCTTCCTCGGTTACACCATAAATAGGGACAATACCATCAGAGTCGGTATCAAGCACAGAATCACTCTTGCCGATGACTGTTTCTTGAGCTGAAGAAGACCCTATTGTGCCTTGTGAATGGAGGGAATTTAGTCCTCTTTAGCCGGAAACAAAACACTCTCTGGCTCGAAGGACCAAATGCTTGCTTTAGCAGTCAAACAGAAAAATATGATGACTCCTTACCGCTGGTGGGGTGAAGTCAATGTGTTCTGGTTACTTAAATGAACTCCGTTTTATTTACAAATAATTTCACTTAAATACTACAAATTTGGTTATAAAAATAATAATTGTTGGCGCTACAGTCCAGAGTGGGACCAGGGCCTAGCTTGCTCATCAACTACTCGTGTTGTGCGCGCTATTGTTCTCTCAGGAGTAGAAGGGACCTACAGTTTTTTGCCGACTCCGAACGGCGAAATTTGAGAAGTTTTCTTAGACAGTTATTACTCTTTGAGTGTTGTCAGCAGCTCGAAAGAGGTGGTGCCGTGAAATATTAGAAAAATTGGTGTTGAACTGGGAGTTGAACCTAGACCCTTCGGCGTGTGAGCGTCGCACTCTACCCACTACACCACGGCGGCCACAAATTTGCTTAGTCTACGATAATAATGCGAAAACGCGGGGAAACGAAATGTACAAAGCTGAATGAATCGCACTGTTGTGCGTTCTTGAGCGTTGTGCTTCATCGCTTGGCGTCGTGTTCCGTTATTGTTGTGAACGATCACATCATCTGGCATAAAGAATTTCTTTATATGAGTACAGACTTTCCATGATCATCCTAGTTCTGCTTTTCGGCGCGGAAACCTGGACGTTGTGGACGTTGCTAAACGCGGATAGGAAGCCCTTAGGCTTTTCGAGAAAAAAGTTCTGAGTTCGATTTTTGGTCGTGTTTGCATTGAAGGCATTTGGAAAAGAAAATTCAACGACGAACTCCAACTGCTATAAGGCGGCATGCGCCAGGTCAAGCGTATTCCGATAAAACGCCTAAGAAGACCACGTAGTTCGTATGAACACCACTGCGCTGGCCCGGTTTTCAAATCTGGCAAGCAACAGAGAACGGTTGAGGTTGCGCACTGAAGTGGAGAAGAACCTCAACCAAGTAGCTAAAGATCGAGCGAAATGGAGAGGCATGTTGATGAAAACCCAGGTCCACCTTGGACTGCTGTGCCACAGAGGAAGAAAGAAGAAGTGTCCCATTGTGTATAGACTCGACTCTTAGCTATGCGTATAAAATTTAAAAACTCGGTTTCCAGGTCCACTGTAGTATAAGTCAATGTGGTTTGTGAGGGAAATTCGAAGGTTGTTAAAAGTTGCTTGTAATAAATAGATAAATGTTTTGTTTCTCCGAGTAAATTACTCTTCCCAAGCTTATTTGTAATCCCGTCCAGGTCCAGATCTGAATAGCATCAGAAATCATTGTCTTTAAAGTTTAAAAATAAATCTGACAGAACAAAAATTCTTCAAAGCCCAGTTTTCTGAAAGAAACATTTTTAACAGATTCAAACAGTCTCAATCCACTCAATCAAAGTCCAAGTGAATTTAAACAAAATGCAATTAACATCATCAGACTCAGTCGCATGTCACCTTGGTGACACAATTTCTCGAACTCAAAACAAAAATCTCCTCGAAAACTGTATTTGTGTATTTTTAAACTCAAAATAAAAACGAAAGCAGGCGAAAACACTTAGAACATTTTTCTCCACTCATTTCCAAGAGCGGGGCAGGGGGCGCCGCAAATTTCAAATTTATCGCTGCCAGTCAAATTCAAAAATTCGTTGCTATCCACTCACACTAAACTGGCAGAGGGGGCGCACTCGTTTGTGCTTGTAAGAGCTCACAAAAAATGGGAATATGTAAATTTTGAATTTTTCCAAACGTGAAATGTGCAAATATTCTCGAAAAATAAAATACTACCTGCCCTCCTTGTAGCAGCGGCAGCTCTGGCGGCACACCAACGTCGCTGGGTGAGTAATCCGCACCAGGAACAGGCGTCATCATTCATCTAGACACCGACACTGCGCCAGCTGTTGGACGGATGGACGGGCGGAGGAGTTGGTGTGACGCCATCGCAGTCGCTATCTCTAATTTTATTCGCGTGCGGTTTTGAAGCGGGAGAATAAAAACAAGCACAAGCGCAAACAAAAAAAAAGCAAAAACGGACTTAAACGACTGCCTCCCGCTAAATTTAATTTTTATGCGCGAAAATTGGCTTGTGTTCTAGATTTCTCGCCCGTGTGGGGATGTGGGGGCTGTCCAGGACGACTGGCATACGACTGTTTGTTCAAAGCAAATCAAATAGTTTCACCAAACAGCCGGTTTTATGATCCACTCCGCGGCACGCACCCATTCCCCAGGCTTGTCATTAATTTATGCTCGTCATTACTTCTTAAGCGAAAGCATATTTTACGGAACGATGAAGGCGAACAACAAATGACGATGGCACGGGAGGAGGCCTTCTATTTTTAATCGAACAAGAAAACAACATTGTTCGGTTTTCAAAAGCTGAGAGACAATGACAGCATTCATTAGCAAAGCTGTTCGCAACTGCGGGCAGCAACGTTTGCATTCCCGGTGCACGGTGGCCCCCCGGGACTGTGTGTGCGAGAGACAATTGATTGTCGGACGGGAAAGGTGCACGGGCTCTGTGTTGCGTTGGCTGTTTTATTAACGATGCCGACTGCAGAAATTGCGGCCTCACCGTCAACGTCTGCTTAGGGTGGTTGGCTATCGGGGATGGGAGCCAAGGTTATTTCGCCCCTCGGTGGGTTTTATAAATGATAAGGTGGTGCGTGCATCATCGGGTTTCTTTTGACGTCCATCGCCGCCTTCAGGGTACTGCGAAACTGAAAACGACTCCGGGAGGGAGTCAAACACCTTTGCAAAAACATTTCCTTCGATCTTCGTGGTGAGTTAATTAAATTCTGAAACGGCCTTGCTTTGAACACAAAAATTCCCTGTAGCGCGTCCAGACAACGGGAACGTTTGTGCGAGCGAAATCAAATTGTGGTCATAAAACAGCAGGGGATGATGGTAATGAAATAAACTTTAAAATAGCATGCAGAGACTGACAATTTGAAATCACGGGGTGTTTAAAAATATGAGCAATGTGAAAGATCTGTGTCCTTGATTGAGAACAATTCTCGAACTGAGAAGGTTGCTTAAGAACAGTATTTAGACTCAAGGTTGCCAAAAAGGTTCTACTGGTCTTGAAGCAAGCTTGAGTACAGGCTTCAATTCCTTTCGGACGATCGAAGCTTAATAGACAGGCTGAAATACTGCCTCTTTGATCGGCGCTATAGTCCCGGCTGGACCTGGGTCTCAACCAACATGCCTCCCCAAGCTGCATGATGTCTTGCAGGCTGCCTCCAACTCCAAGTTGGTTGTGTGGTGAACTAATGTATGCAGCAAAGCCTTCTGACCGAGGATTAATAATGTCCTACCGGTCTTTATGTTGTGAGCCTGAACTGAACTTTACTGGACTACCAGTCTCTGGTTTGTGCGCCTGGCCTTAGTCTCTGGGTTGTGCGCCCGACCTACCAGACATACCAGTCTCTGAATTGTGCGCACGACCTTCCAGTCTCTGAATTGTGCGCCTGGCCTCTTAGTCTATGGGTTGTGCGCCTGACCTACCAGTCTATGGGCTGTGTGCCTAGCCTACCAGAATCTGGGTTGTGCGCCTGGCCTACCAGTCTCTATGTTGTACGCCTGGCCTCCTAGTCTATGGGTTGTGCGCCTGACCTTTCTCTCTGGGTTGTGCGCCCGACCTTCCAGTTTCTGAATTGTGCGCCTGGCCTACCAGTCTCTGAATTGTGCGCCTGGCCTCCTAGTTTCTGGGTTGTGCGCCTGACCTACCAGTCTGTGTGTTGTGCGCCTGGCCTATCAGTCTCTGGGTTGTGCGTCTGGCCTACCAGTCTCTGGGTTGTGCGCCTGGCCTACCAGTCTCTGGGTTGTGCGCCTGGCCTACCAGTCTCTGGGTTGTGCACCTGGCCTACCAGTCTTTGGGTTGTGCGCCTGACCTACCAGTCTGTGTGTTGTGCGCCTGGCCTACCAGTCTCTGGGTTGTGCGTCTGGCGTACCAGTCTCTGGGTTGTGCGCCTGGCCTACCAGTCTCTGAATTGTGCGCCTGGCTTCCTAGTTTCTGGGTTGTGCGCCTGGCCTACCAGTCTCTATGTTGTGCGCCTGGCCTACCAGTCTCTATGTTGTGCGCCCGACCTACCAATCTCTGAATTGTGCGCCTGGCCTCCTAGTCTCTGAATTGTGCGCCTGGTCTACCAGTCTGTGGGCTCTGCGCCTGGCCTACCAGTCTCTGGGTTCTGCGCCTGGCCTACCAGTCTCTGGGTTGTGCACCAGGTCTGCTAGTCTATGGGTTATGCACCTGGCCTACCAGTGTATGCGTTATTCGCCTGGCCTACCAGTATCAGGTTAACCTCTTCACCACGTAAAAATATAATTCAGAAGCCCCGACATGCATCGGATGGGACGGATCAACTACTGACGACCCCGACAAACGTCGGGGTGACAAGAGAACGATTAAGCACGTGGAATGTGAGGTACCTTAACAGACCACGTGTTACCGAAGAACTTGCAGGGGCCCTAAACTGGTACACAGCAGACACCACCGCCATCCAGAAATTGCGACGGGATGGCCAAGGCAAAAAACTGCGATTTCTACTCCAGCAAGAGAAGGCTGCGCTTATTCGGATACAGTTTTGTTGTTCGAAGGTGGACTTAAGGAAATTGTGTATGACCACGGTAGCGACCGCCTCATGACATGACAGTCCGTATCAAGGCTAAAATCGGTAACATCAGTTAAATTTGCGCTAACTCGCGGACAGAGGAGAAGAATGGCAACACCAAGGACGACTTCTATGATCTCCTAGAAAGAACATCCGATCGAACGAAGACATACGACGTGCCAGCTATAACACGAAGATTGCTTTAAGAGATTTCAACGCTCAATTGGAGAAGGAGGATACTTTAGCTGGAGTCATCGGAAAACACAGTCTGCACGGCATTATATCAGGAAACGTTGTTCGGCTTTTAAACTTCGCCTCGGGACGGAACATCTCTGTGGTTAGCAAGCGGTTCCCACATTTGAGACTTCAAAAGGAAACCTGTGATTGATTCTCTGAGCGAGCGCCGAGCGATCCCCCGAGCGAGCCGTGAACGAGCCCCGAGCGAGCTCCGAGCGATCCCCTGAGCGAGCCCCTGAGCGAACCTCGAGTGAGCTTCGAGCGAGCCTCGAGCGATCCCAAGCGATCCCCTGTGCGAACCCCCTAGCGATCTCTTGATCAACCAACCGTCAATCAGGTTGATCACGTTCCGATCGACATCAGCCACTCTTTCACTGTTTCAATATCCTCGATGTTTGAACCTTCCTAGGTGCCAACATTAACTAGGATCATTTCCCTGTTGTAGCCAAGCTGAAAACCCGGATATCGAGAGAGTAACGGAGTGGAGACTGGCCAATTCGGTGGCGCGCCTACAATAGCTTTGAATCAGAAGACATTTGACCAGGCGCATGCCGCTCTACAGACCATAAAGTTCGCCGTTGGATCTTCTCTTCCAAATGCCATCAACGCAATAAGGTCCCCATGTCGCGCGCTGAACTTTTCTATGGAAAAGTCTAAGGGCTTCCTGATCCGTATTTAGTAACGTGCAAGTTTCCGCACCGTAAAGCAGAATTGGGATGATCAAGGAACGTCTATATGCATTCAGAGAAATTCTTTTTTTTTTAAAGAAAGCTAGAGTAGGCCCCCCGGGAGAGTGTTTTGTGTCTGGCTCAAGAGAACTTAATTCCATCCAATAGAGCATCTTGAGTTCAAAGAAACAAAGATCGGCAAGAGTGGTTCTGCGTTTGATTTTGGGACTGACATTGTTGTCGCTACTTATCGCAGAGACGAAAAAGACATACTCCTTCACTACTTTGAAGTTTCCGTTGCCTAGTAGCACGCTCTGTCCGAGACGTCGATGTGTCCTTTCTTGATAACAGAATGTACTTTGTTTTGCCTTCATTTACCGCCAGACCAATTTTTCAATGGTAGCAAATGCCTCATTGACGGCTCGCTGTGTTTTCGCCCAATCAAGTCAATGTCATCGGCATATGCTAGCAGTTGAGCTGACTTTTGAAAGATCGTGTTGACTAACGAACTTCTTGCATAAACTTCTCAAAAATGATATTAAAGAAGTCGCATGACACCGTGTCGACAGGCCAACATTATGAGAACTTCTTGTTAGTAGGACTAGGCTTGTTTGCAAATTCGGGATACGCAGCAGAACAGCCATTCTTTTGTTTTCAGTTGGATTTTAAGACTTTATAGTAAAACGAGCTTTAAGGAGGATGTAACAGATTACTCAATAACTCCCGGGGCATGTAGAGGGCGCCACTAACAAAAATTACTATTTTAATATTAATTATTTAGTTACAAGCGCTCCCTATATGCCACGGGATTTATTCAGTGATGTGGTATTTCTAGATTTTTTATGCATCGACTTCCTCAATTTATTTGAATTGAAAAAATCAAATTTTTTCAGGTGCCTAGATCGTTCCATAGATTGTTTGCAACTCGAACTCATCATTTGTGTATGTCATCTCAATCTAGGACGTCTCCTGCTTGTGGCTCAAACCCACAACTCAGCTCCTACGCTTTATATGGCCAGGTTTCGTTTATGAAGAGTGTCCCAAGCATCAAAGTTTTCACGCCGAATAACAATAAATAATTAAATTTGAAAGAATCATATTTAAACCGAAAGTTAAGTGCGTCTGCATAGTTCCAACGTAAAACTTCCCAGCCATGGCGCAACAAAAAAAAAAAAAGAATTCAACGGAATATACACAAAAATGCAGAATTTGAATTGTTCAAGGCGCCCAAAAACTTAAAATAAATTCTTTGAAGCTCTCCCTTGACATTCGCTGTCGAGTAGAGGAAGTGGTTGCAAACTGAAAGAGTCTCCTCGTTGTTAAGGCTGAAAGAGGCTCAACAAGAACTCTCATACGGCTGAAACATGTTGCTTTCCTATTTCACTGCATTAAATTGACAAACGGGTACTGGTCTAAAATCGTTGTGTTTCAACCTTCAAAACCCAAATTTGATTCGCTTTTTTTGTTCTCTGGAGACACTTCCAATAGATGGCACCACAATTGAAGAAGAAATTAATTGTTCGGCCATTTATTCTAATCAGTAGACATTAACCGATGCCTTATTGTTTCAAAATTTTCGCCCACTTCAACTGAGCACAAAAACAGTCTGTTAAATCAACCCTTTGCTGCTCCCATCCACTCGGGATTAATTCAATCACAGACTCTTTTTACTTTCAAAATCCTTGCCATTTAGCTGATGTCTCCCCTAGTCGCCCAGACTCATAGAATCAAGCGCTTTAACTGTCATCGTGCAGACTTACGTGGTCTATCACCGGCTTACAAGGGCCCCTCCTCACCCTCCTCAAACAGCATTCTATGATCTCTTGAAAATCGTGTTAATTAGTACTTGGTTCCAGTCGCCATGCCGCGGCTCTCACAGAAATCCAATTAATCTCCTTCAAGCCCCTCGCTCTCGGCTCGGATTAACGACCTCGTTCCTATATACCTTCAGTTCGTGTACTTTTCCCCCCATCACCGACACCACCGCCCACAGAGGCCGGCACTTATCTTGTATCTCTCGAAAGAGAGAACACATCAAATGCCAAAAATAAAACGTGTCAAATCCACAGAAATCCACTTGTACACAAATTCGGTCTCGTTCGCCTCGGAGGCAATTACCCTCAGCTGCTGCTGCGTGCACATGTGAGTGCGGATGTGTGTGCCGGCGTGCGTGTGTGTCAGTTTCTTGGCAAAGACAAAGTAAGTCATTAAACCAAACCAACAGCGACACAGCCAGCAATTTTTTTTGCATCATGTCTGCTGTTCCTCCCACGTGTGGGAAGGGGTGGCTGGCCCTGGTGACAAGACACACGCTGTCACTGTGCCGTCGTCCTTCTACCAAATGCATTCCGGGAGTGTGTCGGCCTGAATTCCTTGCCATAAGTCGCTGTGACACCGCCGGACTGAAGGTGGCGGCTCAATTTCCTGCGACGACTGCTCCACTTCTTCCCCCAACCGGAGATTCTACGCTCATCGATTATACACCCTGAAGCCTGAAAACAATCTAGACAATAATCTTGAATATGATGTCCCGGGGGAATCGTCCAATCATCCGTCCCGCCATCACGACGAACTACCACCACCCGCAACTGCGGAATTAGGGTCAAATTTTGTGCCACAGCAAAATCAATGCGCTCATCCGAAGCTCATAAAAATAATTCCGTAATGGAGTTGTAGTCAGCCGAAGTCGTCGTCGGCAGGGGGGCAGACCGCCCTTAGGTGCTGAATTGAACCGAAATTAGGAGCCCAGGGTGGTTGTGAGAGTTATTTCAGTTCGCCGTGCTCTATTTTTGTGCGCGGATGGCTGTCGATTGGTTTTGTATCGAGTCGTGTCGGTGGCGTTTCCCACCCGCATTAGGCTCGCAGCGCGTAAGTATCGATTGCGAATACGGTGGATTGTGTGTATTTCTTGTGAGAAAAAGTCCTCCCGGGGGTGGGTAGGCACGATGTATGGGGTGTCGGTGTCGATGTCTGTTGTTAACGACTTACACCATGCGTGGGCGGGGGCGAAGGAGGTGACTTGATGCATGCTTGGAATAAATTATCTTCGGACTGGATTCGATTTATGGGCTCGACGATGGAAAATGTCCCGAAAGTGGAGCAAGGCAATCGATTAGGGGCAGTCATCGGAACGTCTCGGGGTGCTGAGTTGTTGTCGTTAAGTAATTGATTCTTAATTGGAAATGATTTTGGTTGTTTGCTGAGGTTGTCTTTTTTAGAAAAATTAAATTTGATTTAGATTTGAATGAATTTGAAGTTTAAACGGAGCTGCATCTGTTCTAAAGGATACAGGAAACAGGGGGCGAATAAACAAAAAGGAGATTCATACAGGGGAGACCTTAAGAGGCGGGTATTTTCTCCTAGGCTAGAATTACACAGACTTCACATGGTTTCGAGGGCGATATCTTTAAAGTTGTTGGAAATCTCTTGCCGATATTTCTGCCTTAATTTCTTAGAGCTTTATTGGTGTGAAATTTTTGTATTGTAATCTACGATGCCCAAATTTTAATTGTTATTTCTATACATACACTTTTAATTAAAAAAAAAAACTAACCGATAGATGGCGCCACAATCGCTGAAGAGATTTACTGCCATGCAATTCGTTTTAGATCCACCAAAGACAAAATTTGTGGCCGCCGTGGCGTAGTGGATAGAGTGCGACTCTCACACGCCAAAGGGTCTAGGTTCGATCCCCAGCTCAACACCAACTTTTCGAATATTTCACGGTACCACCTCTTTCGAGCTGCTGACAACACTCAAAGAGTAATAACTTTCTAAGAATGCTTCCCAAATTTCGCCGTTCGGAGTCGGCAAAAAACTGTAGATCCCTTCTACTCGTGCGAAAACAGTAGCGCGCACATCAGGAGTAGTTGATGAGAAAGCTAGGCCCTGGTCCCCCTGTGGACTGTAGCGCCAACAGTTATTAATTAAAGACAAAATTTCCTCCCATCGGAATAGTTTTTTGGTTTGAAACCCGGGTGTGAGTGCGTAATTTATAAATGTGAAAAGAGAACATAATTTGTTGACTCTTTTTTTTGCTCAAAAATGAAATCAAGAAACGCATTAAAAAGGCGCCATGTTCAGTTGCTCTTTTGTCTCCACAATTACCGTCAAAAATTGATTAAAGGCTATCGCATGAACTTGCTAGGCAAGGGTCTAAAGAAGCATTCACAGGGCCCGAACCCACATTGGGACTGCCTGCGTGTTTGGTTTAAGCTTCCGTCGATGGTCGACAGCACAGCCAGAGATGACATGACTTTCCAGGACACAGGCTGGCCAAGTTCATGCTTTGAATGTCAGCAAAAAATGCTGTTATTACTGAATAGGAAAAACTGCAGACGATTCGCTGGCGTAGAAATAGGGCACTTCAACTTTGTTAATCACTTAAGTGTGATCTAGACTACTGATGGAATCCCATGCGACGCCTGCAGAGGAAATGAAGACCCTGCAGAGCACTTCCTCTGCCAATGTCCCACGTTTGCTCGGAACGGGTTCCGTCAATGTGGTGCTAATGTGGTGGGGGCTGAAAACGTGGTCTTTTAATTACAGTGCTTGTTGCTATTATTCTGGAAGACCTGGAAATTACATTAAATATAAGTAACTGCCTGGTGGAGTTATAACTGTCTAAGAATGCTTTTCAAATTTCGCCGTTCGGAGTTGGCAAATAACTGTAGGTCGCTTCTACTCGTGAGAGAACAGTAGAGCGCACAACACTAGTGTTGATGAGCAAACTAGGCCCTACCATAGTCCCCTTGTGGACTGTCGCGCCAACAATTATTATTATTATTAACTGCCCAGTGGACCAATTTTCGAATCTGAGCACCCAAGAGTGGTGTTTCCGCTTCTTCAAATGTTTTTTAACGGTTGACGCAAAAAAGTTTAAATAATGAAAATCTACGATAACCTATGAAATGGAGGGCTTGAAAAGGTTCTTAAAACGCTCCACCACAGAGCTTTATTCTCCAAAAGTGCAGTCCGAAGAGCATTAGCGTTGCATAGTAAACGGGGATTCACTGGTAAACACCAAAAGGCGATGTATATCCAATGGACGGGAATGGCGATGGCCAAAATTTTCAAATTCACAAAAACCTTTAGGGAAGAGGGAAGAGCAAAACGGTGAACTGAATTGCAGTCAAGACAAAAAGTTGCTCTTACACCGTGCCTGCATACCGATTCAAACCTCCGAAAATTATGAAACGAGCTGTTGCCCTAACCATCGTATCCTCCAGGATACACCCTTGGGTATGTTGTTTAGGAAGTCTCCGGAAACAAATGCGAACCCAATGAGCGAGTGGTCTTCTTCTTCTTGTGGCGCTACAGTCCGCGGTGGACCTGGGCCTACGAGTGAGTGATCGCCACCACGATTCTCCAGAAAATGTATTTTTCAAACGAATAGAAGGACGCAGGTGCCTTAAGTGGATGGCGCGACAGTCTACAAGAGGATTAGAGTCTAGCTTCCTCATCAACTGCCCGTGTTGTGGGCGCTACTGTTCTCACGGAAGTAAAAGGGACCTACAGTTTTATGCCGACTCCGAATGAGAAAGCTTAAGACACTTTTTCATAGACAGATATTACTTTTTAAGTGTCGGCAACATTTCGGAAATCCTCGTTAAAAGTGAGAGATTCTGGAATCGGCACTTTTGTTGTGTGAATGTCGCACTCTACCTACTACGCTACTGTGGCCAGGTACGTTACTCTTAGCATTTATTCGGTTCACCTCCGTCCCTCTTTCAATGTGGAGTTAGAGAAAAAACAAATATTTTGTTGGACTTGACAGGTAGTCTATGTTCACCAGGTCTTATCAAACTACTTGGCCATACGGAACGAGTGGAATATTAAAAATGGAATATTCTACTCTTCTTCCAACGCCCTAGCGATTGAGCTCTCCACTTTCTTAATATCCTTGGCACTTAAAACATTTCCAGTCGGTATGTTCGGTACATAAAATTACTTTGACGCTCTGCAGGGTAAAAGAGATCAGGACGCAGATTATTCACAAAACATTTGCACACGCGCCATCCTTCTTCCACGGGTATAGGCGATCTGGAGTTGATCACCGACTAAGAACTGCAAGATTTGAAAAGCTTGTCTAAAATTCGGAAACAGGGGTTCCGTCTTAGCATCAAATTTCGAAACTTCGATGTTTGAGTCGATGTACGTACTCATAGCCCACAAATTTGCCCCCCCATATATATATAGAGTGCAAGAAAGTCTTTTCGACAAGTTTTACGCGAACTATTTAATTTCTTAAATTCGCTTAAGTATGTTTCACAAAAACCCACTCATACGAAGGTTGCCTTTTATATTTCGAGATTAGGTAACCCTAGTGTCGCAATCTGACAACTGCCAGCTCTATCGTAAAGTTTGACATTTTTGAGGTTACGCGTACTCAGAATGTTTTGACATACGAGCGCTATTTGTGTTGTTTACAGTAACTTAAAAGATTCTTAAAAAACCCGCTCGCCAAGCTTATTCCTCAGCAAATCGACTGTCACATATGCCGTGTGACTTGACCATAACTGTACTTTGCAACTGAGTTCAAAAGTAGTCACTTCTCATGCGGCCATAGCCACAATGACAGCCCCGAGGTGACCAAATGTTGAGAACTTCGTTTGAGTGATTGATTGGGGTCCTCTTAAGCGCTTGCGGTGACGGTATTTTCTGCACAGCGCACACTTCTATTCCTCACTGACATTGCAACATTGTATGTGAACAGTTTTAAACCTTCACGTTGAAGTGTTGTTGTGACAGGCAAATGATGGCGTTGAAAAACTGTGTTGGTGTTGTGGCTAAAAGTGAATTTTTTAATAGCTTGCAAACGTTGTTCCAATGTGTGCTGCCAAAGACTTAAAACCAAAACCTCGCTTTGTTAATGACACAAAGTTTGAGTGTTCCTATTGCAGCCCCCTTTATAATACTTTCCCAATAAAGACTTTGCAACTGTTTTTTTTTTAATAAAACAAAACCATTTATGACATGTCGAAAACTTCTTTATCAGCTTGTACAGTCAAAACATTTGTTACTCTATTTAGACTTTGTACGAAGGATGCCTTTTATATTTCGGGATTGGGCAACCAATCAACAACCGTGTATCGACGAACTTAATTTAATTTTTGGCTATGCAGCTCCATCAAGGACCAGTGTTCATTGATGGTATGGTGAATTCAACCGAGGTTGTAGTTCACTCCAAGGCGAATTTCGTGAAGGTCGCCAAAAATCAGTTGTTGTTCCGGAAACCATTGATGCTGTTCGCCAACTTATATTGCAAGATCGTCCTGTAACCTATCGTGAGATTGAGATAACCTTAGGCATTAGTGGGTCCAGCATACGTTCAATATTGCATGAACATTTCACCGTCAAAAAAAAATTTGTTTGCGTTGGATCCCACACAATTTGTCAATCGCTCAAAAAAATTTTCGTGTCAATTGGTCGAAAGAAATGCTCCAAAAACACGATCGAGGTGCTTCGAAACACGTTTATGACATCGTGACTGGGGATGAATCGTGGATTTACGCGTATGAGCCCGAAAATAAACAGCAGTCGACTTTACAGGTGTATTTGATTGACCCAAATCTAACAAAATATGCTCGCGCACTAAGCACTTCCAAGCAAATGGTGGCCTCTTTCTTTCAGAAAAACTGAACATGTCCCAACGATACAGCTAGAACAACGCAGAGCAGTCAATTCTGAGTAGTACACAACCATTTCTTTGGCAATTGTCTTCCAAGAAATCAGGAAAACCAACCGCCGAAGACGGATCTCTCTTCACCACGACAATGCGAGCTCCCACACATCGGCTCAAACAACTGCATTTTTGAGCACTCAAAACATTAATTTGTTGAGTCAACTGCCGTATGGTCCTGACTTGGCACCGAATGACTTGTTTTAATTCCAGAACGTAAAGAATAAAATTAGAGGTCAACGTTTATCGACACCTGAAGAAGCGGTTGATGCGTTCAGAATGCATGTTTTAGAGATACCTCAATCAGAGTGGCAAAAGTGCTTCGACAATTGGTTCAAATGCATGCAAAAGTGTATAGATCTTAATGGGACATATTTTGAAAAAAAATAAAGCTATTTGCGATGATTTCTTTTTGTTCTCTAATCCCGAAATATGAAAGGTAACCCTCGTTCCCTCCAACTGTTCTCAAAGGATACGTTTTATTTCAATTTTCGTCAATATTAACTGCCATCCGAAACCCTACTGACATTCCTTGAACTTTTATGTCCTCAATCCTACCCTTTTCGACTATAAGCAATTTGTGCGGCATGTTGCAAAAAAGGGGTTTCAACTCATAACCAATGCAGGCAACAAAATAAAAACATTATGAATTTAGCATAAATTATGTCGTTGACCAACCTTTTCTACCCTGCTGGCGTGATGAATCGAACTTATCTCGTAATCCTTGAATACCTTCGGCCGTTCCCTGTTGAAAGCTCGTCAATTTTTTTCCACCCGTTCGTTGCAAAATTAATGAGATGCCACAAGGAAGATGGTTTAGGCCCTCACACGCCCGCTGTAAATTCAATAAAAAACTTTTCCGCCCACAAAATAACCCATCTCACCCGACAGAGGGTGCCTGCGCCAATTTACTTCAATTATGTCGAATCAGGAAAAAAATTCAGGATGTGTCCTCAGCGCCCTAGAGGAAATAGTGCGAAAGCGTAAAAGGGATAACTTTAAATGCAATTTAACCAAATCCAATAAATATGTGGGTGGATTGTCCTCGGCAGTGGGGCACTAAAGAGGGTTCCTTATGCCCGGAGGGAATTGAATATTCCAAGAGCGACTTTGAGTGCAAAAATTGAATTTCCTTTGAGAAGCAAACGCTCGCCCATCTCAGAGGGCGGGCTGCCGACAGAATTTGCTTCTGTGTGTGCGCTGCTGTCGCTGTCGTGTTCGAAAAGATTTAAATGCGCTCGACCATCATTTATTCGGTTGAAGACAAATAACCAAACGGGGTTGTATATCTACGGGGGGTGAATGCGTTTGAATATTTTACACCGGCGGGGGGGCATTTTATTTGACAGTCTTACGTCGAATCAAGAGAAATGGGGCTGTAATGAGATTTCTCAATTGGATACAATCTTCCTAAGAGCCCACAAACATCCTGCGCATTGTACACGCAAGTTCATTCAATTGAACCTGATGGCACACAAAGACTGGTCAAATTGTGTGCCATGCGGGCCACATCCCTCCCACAAACTGCAGATGCCTGTTGTTGTCTGCTCGCCAACTCAACAATTGCCCCGATAAAAATTCTCACTTCACCCCGATTCTATTGATTTTCATATCGCAGCCAAGGACGGTGTCCTTTTTGGCAAAAAAAAAGCCGCTTCAAGATGGTTCTGCAGAACAGGTTGACCCTTTTCAACAAGAGCCGGGGTGAGGGGTATGTGTGGCCTGGTTGTCATTGGATATCCTTGACGATTTTCAGACATGTGTACTCGCTTTCTTTGTCTCCTTTGGATTTGTGTGACATTCAATATTTTTCTTTTGTCTTTGTAGATCATTTAGCTGACAACAGGACTGCTTTCCGCTCTGCGCAAATCGACCCGATTATATCCGGAAAAGGTATGTATGACTGAAAAACGAATATTTCAATAAAATATGGTAAACTGTAAATAAAGTAAAGTTTTTTGTCCATTGGGAGCATTCATTTTTGAACTGTGCGCTGGGATTACACCGGACACTGGAAAATGTAACTGTTGGCAAGGGAGTGCATCAACGGGAAAATTCAATTTGAAAGATTAAAATGAAACTCACTGGGGCGTATACGTAACTTTTTTTTTTTCGTTTCATTCTATGTGGCGCATTTAGTTTTGGAGTTTTTTTCCACGAGATTGAAGAACAGTCTGTTTGGTACACACACTCATGATTTTCTATTAGGATTTGAATTGTTTTACGCGCTTGACCGCCTTCATCTCTTTCAATTCAGAGCTCATAACATAAGAGACAAATGACTGACTGTTGGAAGGGGCAAAGGAAATATTTCAGTTTTTCTAACTATTTGTTTGTCCTTTGTGAAAGAGGGGAGAAATTTGGTGTTTGGCAGAGAATGGAATGTCTTCATAAAGGTCAGGGTCAAGAAAAAGCGGAGAAGGCACTGTGGCGTAGTGGGTCGAGTGCGACGCTAACACGAGGAAGATTCGATTTGCGGCTGACCACCTCGAATTTTTCACGGCACCACCTCTTTCGATCTGAGGAAACAGTAGCATGTAAAAAAGGAATAGTTGATGAGCAAGCTTAACCCTGGTAACTTGCTCATCAACTACAACAGAGTAGCCCCCTTCACGTGTAAAACACTTGGGTCAGAGTTGTTTTTTATAATCCTCGCAGCAGTTCTGAAATGCACGTTTTGGTATGCCGTTTAGCAAAACATCGCACAATGGTGATCCAGCGGAAAAAAATACGAAAAATGACATAATTTTCTCGGCTAAGTGGTGTTGGTTTTTGGATTGTACGTATTTGAGAACTTAGAAAGTCAAAATTTTGTTGATTCTAGTGAGCTGTTCCGGTGTACGACTAGCTCAAAGTTGGGACTTTGAAATCTTAGAAATTGAGCGCTTTTTCTTTTCAAGACAATTCCATGTGACATATTTTTTAAAATAAGCCACCTTGGAACATGGTGCTATACCTGTTTGAAAGGGCGTACATTTAACCTTCAAACTGCATCAACAGTTTTTCCATTTTGATCACCAGGGATCTAATCATGGATGACGACTATCGTAAGACGATTTTGTTAAAACGAGAGTTTTGCATCGCGTGAGCAAAAAAAAAAAACTATATACTATACTATATAAAACGATATAATTTTGTTGGCTTCGTGCTCTCTCAAAACAGCCTATCGCTATCGTCCTGGCGACCGGATTTTGACGATGGCTATTTTACTATCGTTTTGCATTCAGCTGGCATGGAAATTAAGAAAAATGACCGTAGACGAGACGGCAGTGGTTTTGTTATGTGACGGAAATTATCGACGATATCATTTTGGTGTATCGTTAGAAAGATTAATAATAATTGTTGGCGCTACAGTCCAAAGGGGGACCAGGGCCTAGCTTGCTCATCAACAACTCGTGTTGTGCGCGCTACTGTTCTCTCACGAGTAGAAGGGACCTACAGTTTTTTGCCGACTCCGAACGGCGAAATTTGAGAAGCTTTCTTAGACAGTTATTACTCTTTGAGTGTTGTCAGCAGCTTGAAAGAGGTGGTGCCGTGAAATATTAGAAAAATTGGCGTTGAACTGGGAGTCGAACCTAGACTCTTCGGCGTGTGAGCGTCGCACTCTACCCACTACGCCACGGCGACCACATCGTTAGAAAGATAGTCGATGGAAAAGTTACGTGATTGCAGCCCAGTTCTTTGGACCAGGCTCTTAGTTAAAGCCACCTTTTGCGGGAAGTATTTCCATGTTTGGTGGAGCATAACTTCTGTGCTCCAAGCAACTCCAACGGGAAACTGAATTTTTCTGAAAGCTTGAAATGTTCCCTATTGGTGGTGAAAAAATAAAATTTAATTTCTTTTGCACTTTGGGGGAAAGAGTCGCTTAAGAGGGGTAATCTCGGGAATTCGTTTTTATCTTTCTACGATTTCCCTTCTAATTCTTGTATTGCGCATATACCATGGATATAAACCACTATGTAGTGAAGCGCAAGTCTTAATAAATCTATTTCAAATTTAATTTTTTCTTTCAACGAAAGTTTGTTAGTAAATACCAGGTATACCGGTATGAAATTTGAAATTTTTTGAAAAATCAAACACTAATTATTAATGGGGAAGTAAAAACAAAGTATTAATAATAATAATAATAATTGTTGGCGCTACAGTCCAAAGGGGGATCAGGGCCTAGCTTGCTCATCAACTACTACTCGTGTTGTGCGCGCTACTGTTCTCCCACGAGTAGAAGGGACCTACAGTTGTTTGCCGACTCCGAACGGCGAAATTTGAGAAGCTTTCTTAGACAGTTATTACCTCTTTCAGCAGCTCGAAAGAGGTGGTGCCGTGTCGAAAAATTGGTGTTGAGCTGGGAGTCAAACCGACACGCTTCGGCGTGTGAGCGTCGCACTCTACCCACTGCGCCACGGCGACCACAGTTGGTAAGGGGTAAGGATGAAAAATTTAGGATTGGGGGCTGGAATCGTTGATAAACTTTGCAGAACTATTGAATCCAGCTATGTTTTGTATACGAATAGATTCTTTACGAGCCTGAAACTAGCAGAACACTTGCTAAAAAAGAAAAAAGATATATTTCTGATAGGGACAGTGATGACAAATTGGATTGGAGAAGTAGCAAAAAAATTGAAGATGGACAAAACGCTAAACAGGGGACAGGGGATGAAAGAGTAAGGAGCGATGAAACGTTTGTGTTGTAAAGTGGATTGATACAAAGGGTGTAATAATGCTTTCCACTTATTCAGGAAGTGGCCCTGCAGATACCTGCAAACGTTGGTGCAAGCAAAATAACCGGAAAGTTGACACAGATCGTCCAGCGGTAGTGAAATATTACAACACCTACATTGGTGGAATTGATTTGTGCGATAAATTAATTGCTTACTACCGAACTTCAATGCGAACAAGAAAGTGGACAGTGAGAACCTTTTGCCATTTTCTCGATCTCGTTGTTGTTAATTGCTGGGTGATGTACACCCGCTGTTGCAGTGAAGAAGGCGTACAGCGTAAGGATATATTGGGCTTACTCCAGTATAGATTAAATTTGGCCAGAGCAATGATGAAATATGATGGTGGGATGGAAAATCCCAATTTTTTTGCTTTCTGGCTCAAGATCTTGTCCAACTTGAAGCCCCTCGGTTATATCCAAGTCGAATCCTGAAAGCAATGGCCCACAATGCACAACTGCAAAAGAAACGCCGACCAGTGGTACCACAACCACAACCGGAAATGAGGCTTGATAATGTGGGACATTTGCCACGATTTGTAAACAACAAATTCGCCTCTAAATGTCGCCATCCGATGTGTTCCTCAAGCTGCCTTACCATGTGTGTGAAATGTAATATTTATCTGTGCATTTTAAAAAATAATTGTTTTGAAAACTATCACAAATCTTAAAGCTTAAAGCCAAGGTGCACCACATTTTTTTCACACTTCCAAATAAAAAAAATTCAAAAATACTCCAAAACACTATTATTCCATTTCGTTCATGCCCAGGTCTTAAGAGGCTGTACAACGTATGGAGACCACTACTTCGTCCCGAAAAGTTTTCGAATCCGAGCTATTGGGACAGGCTATCAGAAGACGTGGAGTGCGACGCCCACACGCCGAAGGGTCTAGGTTCGACTCCCAGCTCAACACCAATTTTTCGACACGTCACCACCTCTTTCGAGCTGCTGACAACACTCAAAGGGTAGTAACTGTCTAAGAAAGCTTCTCAAACTTCGCCGTTCGGAGTCGGCAAACAACTGTAGGTCCCTTCTACTCGTGAGAGAACAGTGGTGCGCACAACACGAGTAGTTGATGAGCAAGCTAGGCCCTGGTCCCCCTTTGGACTGTAGCGCCAACAATTATTTATTATCAGAAGACGGTCAAGGCAGAGGTGGTGCACACAAGTGGAGAAGGACATCAACCATCTTGGAAGCAGCTGGCGATGGATTGTGCGAGACAGAGATGTATATTGGTTGAGGCCCAGGTCCACCCCGGACTGTAGCGTCACAAACAGAAGAAGGAATAGTTGCCAAAAAAAACAACTTTTTGATCTGCGTTCATTGCGTTCTGGTTGCTTTGTAAATGAAGTGCCGAAGTGTGCTGACTGAACACTACAGACAGTTCGAATGAATAAGTCGGCGTTCAATATGAGGCAGTAGAAGCTTACAAACTTCCTAACTGTTTTCGAGTCCACTGAGGCTCGAGTCCACTGAGGCTCGAGTCCACTGAGGTTCGAGTCCACCCCGCAATATAGCGTCACAAGAAGAAGAAGGTTTCAATAAATCGCAATGGACAAGTCCACCCCGCAATATAGAAGCTTACAAAGTTCCTAACTGTTTTCAAGTCCACTGAGGTTCGAGTCCACCCCGCAATATAGCGTCACAAGAAGAAGAAGAAGAAGGTTACAATAAATCGTAATAGACAAGGCTGCTCTGGTCAAACAAAAAAATGCGCGGTCGATTAGGATGGTGTGCCTTCACCTATCCACAGAATTCCCAGAACAAACCCATCTTTCATATCCTCAAAATATCCGATGCAAGAACGGGTTTCTTTTGTGCGAAGAAAATCTAAGCAAGCATGGCATGCATATTTGCGCTTCTCTGTCTTTTCTGTTTTGCTGTCGTTCATCTCAAGGGGACTCCATCATCTGCTCTGCTGAATCTTCCTTCATCTTCCATAGTCACCACCCTCTTTCCAAGGGGCTAGAAAAGAGCGTGATGAATATTGCGCAGGCAAGAAATTTTCGCCAAACTTCGGTGCACAGCTTCATATTGCTTTGGACACTAAGAGCCTTCCTCGTCTGAATCATCGATGTCCCAGTTTTTAAACCGATGAAACCATCCGTTTGTATGGAACCTGCCATTCCACATGTTCCTAGTAAATCATAGAACTCTTGAATCCAGACAACATTGTGTAGAAAACCAGGTGCTGTGTCGGCCCCTTAATACCCATTTTTCACCCACACACCCATGTTCAACAAAACTTTGAAATGAGAGGTTATTTGCGTTGCTTCCTCCTGAAGAACATTTCCATTTCTCATGGACGCTTCGTTTCACCTTGCATCTACAACAAGAGTACACTCAATAATTGACACCCTAAACACCCCCTAAGAGCCGTGCTTCAGACAATAATTGGCCAATTAAAACATCGATCTTAGCTAATTGAATACCAGAAACGTGCTTCGATGCTGCTCACTAAAATCCCCTGACCCTAAAGCCACTTTGCCACCCCTGCACCCGCTCCCTGCAGAAAGGTGCTGCAATGAATGGATTCATAAAAATGAATCATAAAGGGAGAACACCTCTTCAGTGCGAGTTCCTATTTCGAAATAATATCCTGCAATCGTTTTTCATTTCTATTCGCTCAACCCTTGAGAGATAAACACTCACCCTCCAGCCACCCACTCCAGTGTCACTTGCAATGCCCATTTTCCACCCGACGAGTGGGGACCTGCATGAATGATCATTTCACTCGACACACACAATTGATGGCGAATCCTTACGAAACGTTATGGAACTCCTGTGTGAAGAGGTACATACTCGTAGTATGTAGTGAGAAAAGGACCTCCAACCCCCTCAGTGAGGCGGTACATACAACTGGAGCTGTTTGCTCCAGTTACCCCCATAACGTACTCGCCTCCCTGCTCTGGTGTATAGCGCTTGGTTTCGTGTTTGCTGTGTGTTGTCCTTTCAATTCGGTTTTCAGGTCTTGCTTCTGCGTGTGTCCATGTGTGTGTGGGTGCGAGTGGATGACTTGAGATAAACAAAAACAGAAAAAGGATACTTCAGCTCAGCAGTAATCTGTGTGTATGCGGCACACACTCTGCCTGCCAACAATGACACACATTATCCCTGTTTGTTCCGAATCACAGTCTTCCAAGGAGCGGGCGAGGGGTAACTCAACAGAATGGATCATTCAGAGCGAAAACGACAGCCCGAGAAGTAGTTCATGAGTTCTCATCAAATGGCTTATGATAGAGCAGCAACCACGCCATTCGGAGGTGCTCGCCGTGCCCCACCCGAAGCAAAAGCGGCATTTCTGCTCTTCCGCCGGACACAAGTCCTTTCTGTACGTTCAATTGCGTGTGTCAAATCCCTTATCTGTGGCGGGCACCATCGCCAGGGTTCGTGTGGACAGCGCAGATAATACGATGAGCGGGTGTGGGTGTGTTCTTGGTGCAAGGTAAATGGCTTACATGAGCATGTAGCTCCCAGTGTCCTGGCAACAACCACTGGGGCGGAATGATTTCACATTGTGTGCCAATGTAGCATTCATTCGCTCGTCTGAAAGGCACTTCGCAAGATGGACGCGTGGAACAGCGGAAAGTGACGCTGTTTTCGAATTCATTCAAAACGCTCGAGGGCAATAGTGGGGAGGCAAAAGAAATATGCCACTAAGGGGGAGCGCACGCACACGTCTGCCCGATGGAACGTGTCAATATTGTTTCTATTCAAAGCAGCGTAGGAGCTGCTGGAGAGCATGTGGTGCGAATTCAAATGGAGCGACGGCGTCAATGGAAATTTGCCTTTTCACTCCCCCATCCCGCAGTTCTCCTTGGCCATTCTTAAAATGCATCAAACGCTGCTTTGCCCTCGCCATGGAACGCTTGCGGGGCGACTCAACGGGTGCGCGAGCATGAATGTCAGCAGAAATGAAAACCTAATTTGAATGCAAATTCATTCTCGCACCATCAGCAACACTCTCCCGCTGAGAAGAATCTTTATAACTCGCGCCCCACTTCGAAATGAAATCTCGTAAATTATTCCACTAACGCCCACTGCGACCGGCGACCCCCGCCGGCATCAGCGCCGTGCCTGTTCCTGTGCGAGTGTGAATAATTAACGGCAAACTTGACGGAATGAGAGGCAGGACTTATTACGAACGTTTAACTCTGATGAATTCAACGAATGACGGCGCCGCGTTCCCATCCTTTACACGTCGACAGATGCGCTAATTTTGAAGATCCACTCACACCCCGACGATAGGCCAGAGAAGGCGAAAGTGCCCCCCAAACTGGTGGGAAGAGATCAAAGCAGAGGTCAACCGAAGAGCGACAACAATCTTCAGGGACTCTCCAGCTGATCCAGTTCGTTTTTTGTGTCCTTCTCCTGTGGGGAAATAATTAAAGCGGCAAACTTTGTTCCTTCAAATTCTGAACAGCACTGAGGACTGCGGCCCATGGGAGCGGAAACATTTTGATAAGTTTATGCAGAAGCTTACAAAGGACGACCTTGGGCATATCGTCAGTTTGTGGGAGAACGTTTGTTTTGCCGATGCCCTAGCTGCGCACTGAGGCATATTCGTTTGTTTTTGTTTTGACTGTGGCGTCTTTAGTGATTCGATATGGCTTTCGAAAATTCATTTAGGTGCCTCAAGCGGGGAAAATTCAGGAAATTTCTGTGGATTCCCATTTGCGGAATTGAAAGGATGAGAGAGTCTCCGTGAAACCAGCTGAGAATTGCACATAAGTATGCGAGGTCTGTTCTGAGAATAAGCTGAAGGTCAAATTACATTCGACTATTATTTTGTTATGTCAGTAACAGTGCCGAAACTGTAAACATAACACATCTCAGAAGTCCAGGGAAAGGGGGGAGGGGATTAGGGGACGCCACTAACGAAAAAAAACAATATTAAATTAATATAAATAATATAAAATAAATTAAAAAAATATAAAAATTAAAAAAATTAAAATCTTGATAGTGGCGCTTTCTGAATGCCCTGGGGCATATTGAGTGATTTCTTACATTCGATACAATGTCTACCAATATAACCAAAAAAAAGGATACCCGGTATACCGGTGTGAAGTGAGCGCCAAGATACAAATGTCTCGATAGGGAACATTTGTTGTGAACGAGCCCTTATTTTTTTGTCTTGTTTGTTTTCTATGACATCTGTGAAAAATATTTAGTATACATCAAGTCATTGAACAGACAGCATCATATTTTTTTATCGTGTTAAAAATGTCGAAGTTTGTCCCAGAAAGTGATGATTTGCCGAAAGCATGAATATTTTGTTTTCATTTGAAGAAAAGTGCTGCAGAGTCGCATCAAATCCTTGTAGAGGCATATGGTGATCATGCTCTATCAGAAGCAACATGCAAAAGATGGTTTCAACGGTTTAGAAATAATGATTATGATGTGAGAAATGAAGAACGTGGAAGACCACCAAAAAAGTTTGAAGGCGCCCAATTGCAAACGATATTGGATGGAGATGACACTTTGAGTCAAAAGCAAATGGCAGCAATGTTAAATGTTGCACAACAAACAATTTCTGACTGTTTAAGATCTATTGGTCGCCGTGGCGTAGTGGGTAATGTGCGACGCTCACACGCCGAAGGGTCTAGGTTCGACTCCCAGTTCAACACCAATTTTTCTAATATTTCACGGCACCACCTCTTTCGAGTTGCTGAAAACACTCAAAGAGTAATAACTGTCTAGGAAAGCTTCTCAAATTTTGCCGTTCGGAGTCGGCAAAAAACTGTAGGTCCCTTCTACTCGTGAGAGAACAGTGGCGCGCACAACACGAGTAGTTGATGAGCAAGCTAGGCCCTGGTCCCCTTTTGGACTGTAGCGCCAACAATTATTATTATTAATGGAGTTTAAATTATGGAATGGCCGCCTCAGTCTTCGGAATCCCATTGAAAACTTTTGGTCAGATGTTAAGACAGCTGTATATGAGGCCAAGTCCAAAAATAAAAAACAGCTTTGGGATGTTGGGCAGGCATATCCCTGTTCAGCGATGTCGGGCCTTAATCGACTCCATGCCACGACATTGTGACGCTGTACTTAAAAATAAAGGTTATTCGACCAAGTACTAACCCAGTAACGAAAAAAAAAACAAAAACTTAACTATTCCATTGACTTTTGCTTCGTATTTATGAAGTTTTGCACTTGGAGCTATTATTTTGCATAATCTGAAATTCGGCGTCATTTCAGATAACGGACATTTTCTTATCTTGTTTCTGGGTTTTATTACTAATGGAATAAGGATTTTGTGTTATAAATATGATGTGCTTACAGTTAGTTAGTTTGACTTTTATTTTCAATAAATGTTTTACAATGTAAAGTTTAACCTAAGTCATTTATGGTTTGGCCTATGGCCGTCTACCAGGTTGACAAAATACATGCATAAGTTTTACATTAAAAATCTCCATCTATGATACGTTTTCTATAACAAAGTGCTGCTACTGAAAAATCGTATAAGGCCCTCCGTCCCTTTTCTCCATTTAAGATGCACGTTACTTCATTTTCGTCTAAAACAGGTTTTTCGAAAATTGTTAGTCGAAATTCTTTTAGAATCGGACAAACACCAATAAAATGTAAGATGTCTTCTCTCTTCCTCATGCAACATAGGTCACAAAGAATTGGTAAATCTGGTCTGTGGAGGATAAAGTTTAACTGAACGAGTTCCCCTCTCAGTTTAAAAATTGTGCTTATTTTTTCGATTGTTTTTTCACTTAAGAAAATGGTTTAGTTTGCTGTAGTAGTTCCTAAACGGTGAATATTCAGCTTCTTCGACATATTTGTCATATGTATGTCTACCGAAATTATCCAAAACTGAGTTAAATTTTTTTATTAAAAGATGAGGAGGCTTGTCCGCCTCAATAGACAGATTTAAACCGCATTCAAAAGCTGTTTTTTTCCATTCCTCGCAAATGTATCCGTTTGTTCTAATTATACTTCTTAAAACTACGTTTGGTAATCTGCATTCGCTCATCTGTAGTATTTTTAAAATATAGTTGAAGTGCATTTTGATGGTATACAAGAGCAACGAAGAAGTTCCCGTTTCAATATGTAGCATATAGTTGGGGGTATTTTGTGGTAACCGAAAGATCTTCTTCAAAAAGTAGCGAAGGAATTTTTCCACACCATCATAGTCTTTGTAGCCTCATACCTGAGCTTCGTAGAGCATTATAGAAACTGCGGTTGAGTGGAATAAAGTTTGTTTTGCACTTTTCGATACATATTTATTTTTGAAGCAACGTTCCCCAATCGAACAGATAGCTCTTTTAGCAACAGCTAATTTTTCCTCAAAGTGTGGTTTCAAATTTAAAAAGGACGATATTAGGATACCTAGGTATTTGTATCTCGATACAACCTCAATCTCTTCGCCGTCCAACTTCAACTTTTCCAAAGATGAGACGCGTCCCCCTGCGTTTCTGAATATCATCATTTTTGATTTACCAAGGTTTATAGTCAGATTCCAATTTTTACAGAAATCGTTAATCCTGTTTATCATTAATTGAATACCTTGGATAGTGTCACGCAGAAAGACGATATCACCAGCATACATCAGCGCGGGAATGAATACATCGATGAATCTTATTCCACCTTTGGCATCATCTGTTATATCATTGATGTATAGTATAAAAAGTAGTGCACTTAGATAACAGCCTTGTTTAACACCCATTGAAGTTTCAAACTCCTTGGAAAATAAGTCTCCATCCCATTTATGTGCAGTATTGTTCTCATACAAGGCTCTCAGAATTCTTATAACTTTGCTTGATGCGCCGATTTTTGAAAGCTTGTAGAAGAGTGCTTCACGTGGTATTGAATCAAACGCTGCTTGAAAATCTACGAAAACGGCGTACAACTTTTTTTCTTTCTTTTATATGTTTCGGCAATGTTTGTTAAGCAGAATATCTGGTCGATTGTAGAATAACGTTTTCTAAATCCAGCTTGAAATTCTTTAAGGATGTTATGTTCTTGTACCCAATCATGCAATCTTTTGTAAATTAATGAGGCAAACAGCTTGGCAGAAGTGTTTAAAAATGTGATTCCTCTGAGTTCTTCGGTCCCTGTAATCACCTTTTTTGTGTAAAGGAAAAATTATTGCTTTTCTGAATATATCGGGGATATTAGCAGAGTCAAATATTCGGTTAAATTCAATTGTAAATTCAATTTATAAATTCATAAGTGCAATTTTTATAGAACTCAAACGGGATGCGATCAATACCAGGTGCTTTACTTGTTTTTGATTTGCTTATTACTTTTTTGATTTCGTCTAGGGTAAATGCAGAATCTAACTTTTCGTCTTAGAGCATAGGGGCTGCCTATTTTAAATTAGCGGCGAGGTTAATGGAGCATTAAGAAGTTTATTAAAATAATTCCTGAGTTGCGTGGCTTTAAGGGTTACAGAGATGTTACACGTGTAACCATTAAGGTATTTGACAGCTTTCCAGAACTGAGCAGGAGATTTAGAGGTGTTTATGAGCGCAATGTTTTGTTGCTCAAAGGCTACTTTTTTTTAAGTAACAAATGCGCTTATATTCCATGTTGGCATCTAGATAGAAAGCTTTAAAAATATTGGAGTTGTTCGATCTAAGAAGTTTGAGGAATTTAAAGGACTTGTTTCTTGTTCTCGCGCAATCAGAATTATACCATTTTTGTTTATATATTGTATGTATTTTTAAATCTTTCTGTTGTGGTATAGATTTATTTATTATTTCCGTTAGAGTTTCTAAATTGGGTGTACAACACAGTGTGCAAAGTTCCATAAGCTTCGAGTTCATGTTTCGCTGATACGAATCCAATATTCATTCATATTCCAATATTCGGTCATTCCAGATAAATTTCGGCAGAAGTCTTAAGGGTTTTATGCAGGTATAGTTTCCTCTAGCAGTACAATTAAGGGATACTTCCAAGGGCATGTGTACCGAGAAGATCTTGCTTCCTACTTGAAAACTGCCTAGAAGCTTGTGCCAGTTTCCCGAAACAAAACAGTAGTCAATTATTGAGCTTGATGTTCCTCTTATAAGGGTCAGATGATGTGCTTACATTATGGCAGGAAGAAGTCATTAGCAATGAAGTGACAAAATTGTGACAAGGTTGAACATGTTGCTATTATTTTACACAGTCCTGTACAAGAACAAAAATCTCTTCCACCAAGGCAATGCACCGTGTCACAAGTCATAGGCTATCATAGTCAAATTGCTTGAACGAGCTTGGAAATGCTTCCGCACTCAGCGTACTTTTCAGATCTTCTCCCAGCGCCTTCTACCTCTTTTCAAACCTCAAAAAGTTGCTCTCCGGAAAAAAATATGGCTTGAATGAGGAAGTGATTACCGAAAATGAAGTCTACTTTGAGGCCAAAGTTAATCGTTCTAGAAAAAGGTATCGAAACGTTAAATTCGAATGTTTATTCTTACTCAAAAAAATATGGATTTTTTTGTTAGTGGCGCCCCCTATATGTCAGTTCCGGAACTCATTGAGTGATGTGTTATATGCGACTATACTCAGGCATTTCCAACTGTTTCAGTCAACATGTTGCACACTTTGCTTTTATTGATGGTTATATTTATCTCCATTAAGAAACCATTCCGTGTTCGGCCCAGAAACCGTTTTGCGTAACTTTACTGTATTGCTGAAAATTTAAAGAATTCACAAATTTTAGAACTCCAACTTTATGTAAAACATCACCAAAGACAAGACAACGCAAGACAGACTCTTAAAGTGTCTAAAATTGTTTAGGTCAAAAGTTTTATTTTTGGATGTTGGAATGAAATACAAAAGTGTTAGATGTAGAAAAGCTTTATTCTAAAAAAAAAAAACAATTTCAGGTTTGACACAATTTGATAGAAAGTTCAAAAGTTTAGGGATTGTGACGACTTTGTGGTTTTCCGGATTCTTAAACGAAAGAAATTTCATATTTTTGTCAAAACTGGTTGCACTTTACGAACACGGCATCATCCCGGCGAACCACTTAAAGCAGACTCCATGCAGCTGCTCACGATTCAACCCTGTGGCACACAAACACAATTATTTATGACCATCGTTTACCCAGACTGCGGAAAACATTCCCTATGACATTAAAGAGCTTAGTTATATCCCCCACTCGTAAAGTCATCAATTTTCATTCCCCAACTTAGTTCCACAATCACTCGGCTAAATCATTGACTGTGTGTAACTTTTCCAATAAAACTTCCGCACCAGCACCCCCTGCGGCTATTCTCTTGATAATCCGAAGCGAGCAACTTCAAGGAAGCCAAGAAAAAACGAGCGAAATTCTTATCCACAATCGCCAGGCCGGCCGAAACCTTATTAACATGGATCTTTCCGGCACCAAATAAACGCAAGGCGGCGCCGCCGTTACATTATCCTGGCACAATTGCGACCTAATCTCCACAAGGGAGCCCATTCACACCCGTTTCAGCGTCCGCTGAATGACGGCGGCGTTTGTTTGTGAAAGTACCCTTATCATCAGCGTCAGCGTCAACGTCATTCAATCGGATACAACAAAGCTCTCCGCCCCTCGTCCTTTTCTTTGACTATGTTCGTCCCGTGCTCGAACTGAATCACAAAGAACGAACCTTTGCGTGCCAGACTTGAGCCGTGAGTTGTGAAACAAGCCGACAAGAGATGGCTGGGTCAGAAGTGCACCAATCGAGAGGGAGTCCCTCTTCTTCTGAGAATGCGGAGAGGGCACTTTAATCCGACTGAGAACTTGAGGCGAGCACCTATAATTCGTTTCACAGAGACGCTAGTGGCGCGTAAAATTAGAGCCAATTCAACGCCCTCCCCTAGGGGTTCACAGTTATTTTTGAACAAAAAAAAAATAAATCGATTTCTCCCCAGCTCGGGAGTGGGAGGCGGATGATGGCAATAAGGAATCAGTCGATCGACGGATAGCTATCGAACGGGGTGGCTGACACTCCGGGCAGCGAACGTGTGAAAGGATATGTGAGCACCCTCGGCCGCAGGGGAGCCAGGATATAAATAGGAAATTAAATTTATCTGCGAGGTGTTAAAGATGTATCGCAGTTGATGGTGCAATTTTTATGGGCGCGGCAGTTAAGTGCGCTGTGTGGAGGTCGTAAATGTTGGAAGGCTCAAAGGATACGCGAACGTTTTCACGTATGCAAAGCAGGAGGCTAAAGCTGGGGATTATCTTGGAATAAGTCTCATATTTGAACGGGAATGTTAATTGTGTTGAAGCTTCTCTCTTTAAAGTCGGTTTGTAGCCCACAAAGGATTCATGTATTCAAATCGTATAATCCACCGGTGAAAGGGAAAGAATTCGACCTGAGGCAATAAAGCTGCTGAAGATGGGGTCGTGGAGAATTTTCGAGGAAATGATTAGAAATACGTGTGCTTGTGATTCACGAGTTTGAAAGAAAGTTCTCCCTGGGCTATATGTTGGCAAACATAAACCCAATCACCTTGAGATTGTTGGCTTAAATTCAGTAGAAAAATCCTTCATGAAGTGCAACATTTCTTGTTTCCAATTGATTGAATCAACCATGGCACTTGGGAGACTTATCAGGGCACAGCGCACGTCGCACCACACCAAAATCACCCTCCAAGTCAATAAAACGGAACATGAGCATCTGACACTAGCAGCATGAGACGTCTACGTGCAAGCAAACAGACGTGCAGAGCGGGGACAGCTAGAAGAAAGTATTTCGCGGCGCACAGAAGGACCATTTCTTCTTTCTTTCTTTTCTAACCAACAAGCCTTTTCAGCCACCACCATCTCTTGCCAGCTACCGCCACTTACGCAACTCAATTTGGTTGAGGTCCTTCTTCGCTTGCGGCCGCCACCTAAGCCTAGGCCGTCCTCTGTTGCGTTGTCCCAATGGGTTGGATTCGATAACAAGAGTCACTTAAAGAAGAAAAATGGAAACTTCCGGTCATCCCGGACAAGGCAGCGCGACGATTCAGAAGGACCGATCACAGGTACATACTTTGCGTGGTCTGTGTCTGCCGAGGTTTGGTGATAGATGGGAAAGCACATTTCCTCGCTCTAATTTTGTCATCTTTGTAGTCAGGACCAAATATGTAGCGCAACAACAAAAAAAGTTATATGCATATTTTTCAACATCCTCTAAGGTTAGTTCCGCTTTTCCAACCATCACATAATAAAAACATAAGGTTGCCAAATGTCTCCCTTCCAAGTTTTTGTCTTTTAAATTTTCTGGCTATGTACAAAGCGCTACAGAGCTCGTATCTGGCAACACTATACATCATTTGAAAGGGCTTGACATAACCTATAAAACGACGCTATGCATGATAAGTTTGGATATTGCGTTCAACAGTTGTAGACGCGTAAACATGGAGTTCACTAACGCCGAAATTCGCGCTATTTTAAAGTTTTCCTTCGTTAAAGGCAAATCCGCTTGAGAAACGTTCCGTGAGATAATGACATTCTGGGGGATAGTACTCTATCACTTCGAACCGCGGGGGAATGGTTTCGACGATTCAGAGCCGGTGAAAACGTCACCATGGATAAGCCAGCCAGCAGAAGACTTGTGATGACGAATCCCGATCGAATCATGGAAATCATCGAGTTAGATCTTGTGGCATCTGGTGACATCGCCCAGGAGATGGGAGTTAGTCACCAAACCATTTTAAACCATCTGCAGGAGGCTGGATACAAAAAAAAAAGCTTGATGTTTGGGTGCCGTGGTCGCCGTGGCGTTGTGGGTAGAGTGCGACGCTCACACGCCGAAGGGTCTAGGTTCGACTCCCAGTTCAACACCAATTTTTCTAATATTTTACGGCACCACCTCTTTCGAGCTGCTGACAACACTCAAAGAGTAATAACTGTCTAAGAAAGCTTTCGCCGTTCGGAGTCGGCAAAAAACTGTGGGTCCCTTCTACTCGTGAGAGAACAGTAGCGCGCACAACACGAGTAGTTGATGAGCAAGCTAGGCCCTGGTCCCCCTTTGGACTGTAGCGCCAACAATTATTATTATTGTTTGGGTGCCGCATGATTTGACGCAAAAAAAAACCTTCTAGACCGAATTAACGCCTACGATATGCTGCTGAAACGGAACGAACTGGACCCATTTTTGAAGCGGGTGGTGACTGACGAAGAAAAATGGATCACATAAGACAATGTCTAGCGAAAGCGGTCGTGGTTGAAGGCTGGTAAATCGTCCTAAGCAATGTCCAAGTCGGGATTGACGACCAGGAAGGTTTTGCTGTGTGTTTGGTGGGATTGGAAGTTAATCATCCACTATGAGCTGCTCCCATATGGCCAGACGCTTAATTCTACCATCTGGGAACAATTAGAGCGCTTGAAGCAGGCGATCCACTAAAAGCGTCCAGAATTGGTCAACAGGAATGCTGTTATGTTCCACCAGGACTACACCAGACCACACATTTCGTTGATGACTCGTCAGAAGCTACGGGAGCTCGGATGAGAGGTTTTATCGCATCCACCCGTCATCTATCCATATAGCCCGGACATAGCGCCAAGTGTTTACCACCTGTTCCTGTCCATGGCGAACGCCCTTGGTGTTGTGAAGTCGAACTCAAAAGAGGCTTGTGAAAGGGGTTGTCCGAGTTCTTCTCAAATAAGGAGACGGGCGTCTACGAGTGGGGTATTATGAAGTTGCCGTCTAGATTGGAACAGATTATCGAACAAAACGGCGCATATTTGAACTAAATCCGATCACGACCACCAACTACATTGTGAAGAATAGGTAGAAGGGAAGAAGTATCTGCGTCTGCAGCGACAGTCAAGATGTGCTCAAGACCTTACACTTTCAAGATAGTTCAAGAATGCAAGTCTTCCCTTAATTCGGTCGGCAGGCTGAATTCGCTAAGACTTGTCTGGGTCCCGGGTCATCACGGGATCCTGGGAAACGAAACTGCCGATGAACTGAACTAGGCTAGGGTCAGCAAAGGCATTCGTAGGGCATTCTTAGGTTCAGCAGAGGCATTCGTAGGGCCACCTTGGGATTACCCGCGTCTCTGGTCAGGGCCTCTGTCGATGGTTGGGTCTCCCTATAGCACAACCAGAGATGGCGTGACTCTCCAGGATGCAGGGTGACCAAGAGTATGCTCCCAAACGTCTGCAAGAAATCCGCTTCTTTTCTGCTATCTCTGGACAGAAACGAGTGCAGAAGACTTGTTGGCGTATTAACGGGACACTTTACCGTCGTTATGCACCTGAGTCGGCTTGGGCTTAGTGATGTCACGCTCTACGACGATTGTGGAGAAGGTGAAGACACTTCAGAGCACTTTCTCTGTCGGTGTCCTGCTTTCACTCGTATCAGTTGGCGCCTATTTGGCACTGATGTGGTGGGAACTGAAAACCTAAGTTCTATATCACAAAAGCGCATCTTGGTTTTTCTTCGGAAAACCAAGAAATTACATTAAATGAAGGTTACTGCCTGGTAGTACAATGGACCAGTATTTGAATCTGAGCGCTCCAGTGTAGTTGAACCCAACCTCCAACAAAAAAAAAAAAAAATCCGATCACTGTAACACTTTTTGAAGCATTGACTGCAGAACAAACAAGCGGGAAGGGAGATATTTGGCAACCTTATAATTGGATGGCGAGACAGTCCATAGAGGGATCAGGGCGTAGTTTTCTCGTGAACTGCTCGTTGTGCGCGCTACTGTTCTTTCAGGAGTAGAAAGGACCTACAGTTTTTCTGAACCGCGAATTCTGAGAAGTTTTATTTTTTTAGACTTTGCTCTTTGGGTGTTGCCAGCAGCTTAAAGGAAGTGGTGCCGTGAAGAATACGACATGTTCAGCCGGGAATCGAACCTGTACCTTCGGCGTGCGAGCACTCCGCAATCAACCCACTATGCCTCTGCGGGCACGATGTATTTTTAACGTGCTTTAAAAAATAATCCAATAATCGAAAACTATTCCTCACGAATCGTGGTGTAATTTTATAACTCACAAACCTGTCACGGCAGCTAGCGAATATTTTACACTCAATTTATTTCTTATTTTGTGTGTTATCAAAGTAGAATTCTTAACAAAGAAGATCTAATGCATCAAAAGCTCGTGTTTTTGATCCGAACACCAATTCAGAACACTGACGATAAGGATTAGAAAAGAGATCAACAGGGTTCACTACTAGGCAAAAAACGCAATAAAACGTGACAGCTATTCGTTGAAATAATTCTCTCAGGCTATAAGAGGACTTAAGGTTTGTCAATTGTATTTACTCATCATCGGGCTCTAAGTTAGAAGTTTAAAGCAAAGATCAACTGAATTCAGAAGAGTCACTCTTTAGTTGATCTAACTTTCAGTTAAAACGATCGAATAGACAAACAAAACCTCATAAGACTGCAGTCTACTAGTGTGCACGCTCTTCTTTTCCAGGAGCCCCACGAAACTTTAGTTTGTTGCCGATTTCAAACGTCGAATTTTAAGAAGTTGCTCTTGATCACTCTACACTCTATGAAAGTCTTCAGCAAAAAAATATTCGAAACAGAAGTCAAAGCCTTAATTTTCGGTGTGGAAATGAACTTGCCCACGGTAGCAGTATTAAATGAAATGTGAAATTAGAGGCCGTTGAATAGAAAAGATTGCGCAAAGTGGATGCCTTTCACGCAGATAGTGGGTATGCAATTATAAGTTAACAACTGCAACGATCCCAGTATATCAGTAGGTAGATGTCCGATCTGTGTGACCGTTGTGCTTTTTAGGTCAACTGACATCATCAGAATTCATCATCAGAAAGAACGCCTATTCTTCAGCCTCCAGTTAGTAAAAATAATAATAATTGTTGGCGCGACAGTCCACAGGGGACCTTTCAGCAGCTTGAAAGGGGTGGTGCCGTGAAAAAATACGAGGTGTTCAGCTGGGAATTGAACCAAGATAAGAACATTTTCGAAATGACTGAAATGATTGTTGCTTTCACACTATTTACTCAAATTGTCGAAAGAGTAATCGTCTAAGTGTATTCCCCTTCAACTATAAAAAAATGAACAACGCCTTTTATTCCAATCCCCTGACATCTGCTGTGTTGGGAAGAACACTTGCATAAACTGCAACGACGCAGGTTTTAGAAATTACGCCAGCAAGAACAGCTTTGAACAATCCAACTAATTATTAGTACTTATGTAAGTGCTAAAATTTAGTTTAGTCCGGATCAATTTGGGGATTCCATAAACCTCTCTCATATCTCTATATATATGACTGTAGCCCTGATTCTGTTCAAAGAGAGTAGATGATATGGGAGACAGCAGGATTAGCTGTCTTGTCATCTGTCTCCTGTTTCCTACCTTCTGTCTTCGGTCTTCTGTCACCTGCCTTCTGTCTTCTGTCTCTTGCCTTCTTTCTTCTATCTCCTGTCTTCTGTCTCCTACCTTCTGTCTCCAGTCTTCTGTTTCCTGTTCGGTCTCCTGTCTGTCTTCTGCCTCCTACCTTCTCTCTTCTGTCTCCTGCCTTCTTTTTCCTGTCTCCTGTCTTCTATCTCTTACCTTCTGTCTCCTGTCGTCTGTCTTCTGTCTCCTACCTTTTGTCTTCTGTCTTCTGTCTCCTGCCTTCTTTTTCCTGTCTTCTGTCTTCTGTCTCCTACCTTCTGTCTTCTGTCTTCTGCCTCCTAGCTTCTGTCTTCTGTCTCCTGCCTTCTTTTTCCTGTCTCCTGTCTTCTATCTCTTACCTTCTGTCTCCTGTCGTCTGTCTTCTGTCTCCTACCTTTTGTCTTCTGTCTTCTGTCTCCTGCCTTCTTTTTCCTGTCTTCTGTCTTCTGTCTCCTACCTTCTGTCTTCTGTCTTCTGCCTCCTAGCTTCTGTCTTATGTCTCCTGCCTTCTTTTTCCTGTCTCCTGTCTTCTATCTCTTACCTTCTGTCTCCTGTCGTCTGTCTTCTGTCTTCTGTCTCCTACCTTCTGTCTTCTGTCTTCTGTCTCCTGCCTTCTTTTTCCTGTCTTCTGTCTTCTGTCTCCTACCTTCTGTCTTCTGTCTTCTGCCTCCTAGCTTCTGTCTTATGTCTCCTGCCTTCTTTTTCCTGTCTCCTGTCTTCTATCTCTTACCTTCTGTCTCCTGTCGTCTGTCTTCTGTCTTCTGTCTCCTACCTTCTGTCTTCTGTCTTCTGTCTCCTGCCTTCTTTTTCCTGTCTTCTGTCTTCTGTCTCCTACCTTCTGTCTTCTGTCTTCTGCCTCCTAGCTTCTGTCTTATGTCTCCTGCCTTCTTTTTCCTGTCTCCTGTCTTCTATCTCTTACCTTCTGTCTCCTGTCGTCTGTCTTCTGTCTTCTGTCTCCTACCTTCTGTCTTCTGTCTTCTGTCTCCTGCCTTCTTTTTCCTGTCTTCTGTCTTCTGTCTCCTACCTTCTGTCTTCTGTCTTCTGTCTCCTGCCTTCTTTTTCCTGTCTTCTGTCTTCTGTCTCCTACCTTCTGTCTTCTGTCTTCTGCCTCCTAGCTTCTGTCTTATGTCTCCTGCCTTCTTTTTCCTGTCTCCTGTCTTCTATCTCTTACCTTCTGTCTTCGGTCAACTGTCTTTTTTCTTCTGTCTCATGTCTTCTGTTTCCTTCTGTCTTATGTCTTCTGTCTTCTTTTTCCTATCTTCTATCTTCTGATCTACTCCCAATGGAGAAGATTATCTTTCTTCCATGTTCTATGTAGCGTGTGGCGTAGAAGACAGATTTCTAAAGTAGTTAGCGTTACCGTGGTGTTACAGTTAGCAAATAAGCATTAAATGCTCGGAAATGCTGTTTCTTGGCAGATGAATTTTTACCGTTTTTCTGTATATTATCGTACGATCATACGCGTTCTTGGTATGAGCTGATCTTCAAACTTTTGCATATTCTGTTTCGGTACGGTCTTGCAGACACAAAGTTAAGGAAGGCTTGCTTAGGTAAAACACGTGGACAGTGCAGCTCAAGTTAAAATAGTCTTTGATGATGGAAGCAAATTCATAAGGGCTTGAACCTACATGTTGTGCGAAATTTTAGGCAATAGACAGGTAAGTGAGCTAACTGGAGAGGCATATCAATCGAGAACTTAAGTAAACGAAGTGTCTTCAATAACCTCTAAAGGAGTCCAAACTACCGAAAGTTCAGGTCTGTATAGTAAATTTGAGTATTTCGCCACAGTTTAGACTTTCAGTAAATATTTGGGATCTGAATTCGGGAGCTTCGGAATTACGTCCTTTGTGATAATGAAACCTTTACGCGATGTCTGAATAAAGTCACTCAAGAAAGATTCATAAACTCAGCTAACTTAGATTTTCAACCATTCGTTCAAGTAACTATAGTCCTAAAATAATATTCACTGTTTAGGATGCATGTAGAGGAGTTTGAGAAGACTAGAAAAACTCATCTTCAACCTCAGAATGCACGGATAGACATTTTGCGAGTTATTCTTAAAAAAAATTTTTTGCGCCAAGGACCCTCTTCCTATGGTCGCGACTCTTGACACTCGGAAGACATTGCCTAATTGTAGGCGAAAACCTTGCACAAGGAAGAGTCAAAATAAGTTTTGCGACAATGTTAATATTTGATGAACATATTTGACTCTTTCCAAAGAGACAGTCAAAACTGTCAAACTATAACATGTCAGTACATATACAACGTCATTGAAAATTTTATCAAATTCAACCAAAATGGCGCCCGACATGCTGCCAGTCAAAAAGAAAAATTCTGGAAAACCCACACTGCAGAACATTTTTTTGACACTTAAACAAGGATTATTTTCTGAGGTCAATTTAATCCCCTGTACCATCAACTGGGACAAAATTTCCGGGCCAAGGCACTCAATTGACAAAAGCAATTTTTAGAAGCGAACCATTGTTTGCACACAGCCAACAGTTTCATTGTCCTCGATGCTCAGATTTGAGATGAACCAATTTGTCTGTTCTCTGTAAATGCAAATTTACATCACTCCAGCGACAGGAGAAAAAAAAACTTTCAAATTCACTTCATGCCAGCATCCATTGAAAAGCGACTGAAACGAATTCCCAACAGAGAATAGACGGCAAACAACAGCAAGCAGGATTCCCCCCTCAGCAGTTCCAACAATTCATAAGCCCCCGCCTATGAGGCGGGAGGGAACATTCCAGCAACAGTGCAATGACAGCAAAAACCTTCGGGCCAGTGAGCAGCTTTTATCCGTTTCAAGGACACAGCAAAGCGCCCATGAATGCCGCGGCACAAGATATCGCACGTATCTCTCCATCAAAGCGTCCCTAATTTACGATAACGTTTCCATTTAGTTCACTTATTATGCAAAATTCACAATTTATTTTTTTCTGGCAGCGGAAAAGAGCGGCGTCGTCGCCCGCCACCATCACGTACGAGGATGGGGCATGCTTAGCGTGAACGGGTACGGGGAGAGTAGCAGCTCGTCTGCCTGTCCACTCAGAGAGTGTTACTTTTTTTTTTGGAAAATGAGCTATTCGTGTGTGGCATGTCGCCCACACTCGTCCTGTTTGAAAATGCACAATTAGGTGTGTGCACGCTAGGGACATTCCAACTATTAAAGTCGGCTTTAGCGCCGAAAGCACGCACACACACAGCAGAAAGAGGGAGGGTAAGGATTCCTAAAATTCTACAACTTGCATGTCCTTGCATTCCTCTCGAACGGCATGCGGAGAATGCATGTCGCTGTGCGATGCAGTGCTGGGCTTTTGCGCGCCAGCAGTGGATCAGGAGAATAAATTAAAAACGCAATTAAAAAGGATTTCCCGCCCCTTTATGATGTTCCCGGACGGCCTCGGGGGCTGGTTGTGTGTTGCCGGGTCTTGTTATTATGAACCGCGCACGGAACATAGTCTCGGTTCTGCAACAGACCCCAAATTACTCCTAATGAATACCCAGAGTTTCGTGTTAGACTGCACATGGACTTTAGCGGTTTCGTTGCATCCCCACGGCTGGTAGTCGCGAGTCCAATTACTCGGCCCGTTGGCATTGGAGTTCAGGGACTTGCCGAGGATTAAGCAGCGAACCGTGCATCTTGTCGCCTTGTATTCAATTGCTTAAGACAGCGGAGGAATATCATCATAAATCTCCGGTTTATGCCTACTAGCCCGCCTCGAAGTCATCCCTGCTAAAATCATCAATCATAGCTGTGCTTTTTCACACCGTCCGGGTCGCGTTCACGCCTTGGTCGTGTCATTAATCACGCTGAGACGTTGTCTCGATTTCCCGGGGGATGCACAGATCACAGCGAGTGTGCTTTGAGTATAATTCTACTTAATTTGGCCTGGATTGATGGGAAACTCACTCACCTGACACTCGATGGGCCATCTGGCGGCCTGCTGTGAGCAGTCATTGTCCTTGTCCTTAGGCAGGGCGAACAGGTCTCTGGGTTCTTTTAGGCGAGCAATCGGACGGAGGGTCTTCTCATCGGTGTTCACCTCCAATTGATTGGTTTTTAGTCCTTTCGATATGAAGCTGCTCAGGAATCCTGAAAGAAATGTGAGAAGAAAATGTGAATTAGAATGGCACTGCTTGTGGTGGAGAAACTGGAATGTGGGGTGAGAAAACAGCAGAAAGTAGTAGATGGCGGTTTTTCCCCTGTTTCTGCCCAACGACTAATTTTTGCCTCTGCTGATGTTATCGTATGGTCTTTGGAGCTTAAACAAATTCCTCTTTGTTTCCTTTGTTTCGATTTTATTGAAGTTTTCCCGTTTAAGGCGACCGTGAACTATAGACCCCACAGGTGGTCGAAGGTAGTCGAAGTTGGCTTCGAAATAGTACTGTTTAAACTGCTGCATATGTACATCGCTACTTAGCTCCTGGACATATGCGACTTCGTGTCCCAAAGATCGCCATACTTCACCACATCACGTCCCGCAAAACAGTTCACTTCAAGCAAGAAGCTACCTCCCAGCACAAAAATCTTCAAATTCAAACAACATTGTTCTTTTTGATTCTCAAGCATTTGACACCCCAACATGTTTGTCTCCCTTACTTCTTCACTCAAATTCACTTCCTTCCATTTTCTGACCCACTTTCTCCAAACTCATACAACGCACCATCTTCCAAACGGTAATAAATAACTGTTGTAGACCCCAAAAAAGGCAATTTGTAAATGCGTTGCAGTTTGGGTACAAATTTTATCTAAGCGAATAATTATGCAAATTCTGCTTGTTAGTGGAATTGTTCTCGTGATGTGCGTGATGCAGTTTTCGCACGCAAGGCAACTTAACGATGCACGAAGCGCTTTTGAATTATTTATCATATTATTGGTTGCGTTGCAGCAATTGCTTTGACCAGCGAACAAGAGCTATAAATTGTTAACAGGGTCCATAAAATGCAGAGTGTTTCTTTGAGGCTTTAATTAAGTTTCTACACGAATTCGTTTTTTTGTTTTTTTCACATCAGATTAAAAAGAAAAGTAATGAGAATAATTATGCCATTTCATTGACAAATTTATGTGGAAAATAAAGGAAAAATTAATAACGATGTAGACTGATTCTGCGACTCTCATTTATTGTGCAAGATTTATTTTTTTTTTCGTAACGTTTGCGTTCATCTAGTTGTGGTTCGTTATCTGGACCGAATATTAAAACGCGAAGAACGACTAACAAGAAAATGCAGATAAGCATTTAAGGTTCTTTATAAGAAACCGTCGCGTCTGTGACGTAGTGGCTAGAGTGCGACACTGACACGCCGAAGATCCAGGTTCGATTAACTCCTGAACACCTCGCATTTTTCACGGCACCACCTGCTGGCAACACTCAAAGAGTATTAGCTGTCTGACAAACAAGCAGAAGCGCGCGCAACAAGATAAGTTGATGAGCAATCTAGGCCCCGGTCCCGCTGTGAACTGTGGCGCCATCCAATTACTCGTATAATTACTATAAAAAACGAAAATGAAGGTCATCTTCAAAACGAGTGAAATCGGAAAACTTTCTTCCTGATATGAAATATTGAATGTCCCGAAAATTTGCAAACAATAATTTTTTTTTATTTTATTTATTTTTAAAATATTGGCATTATGCTTCGAACTCGCGCAGATTTCAGGAAAATTAGCCAAACTGCGCAACACGAAGTGAGAAGCCATTCAGAATGCAGGGTTTTGTTCCTGAAAATAGAGAGTGTGAGGAACTGAAGGGAACGTATAACGTTTTGGGTGTAGTTTCAGTTTCTGCAAAAGGTTCAAGTCTGCATCGGGCACTAAAGACCGACTCAGTCAATCATAAAGAATAACTGAAACTGATAATATGAATGTGTATCATAATGCACGCCGTGATTCTCTGAAGAAAGATGTCATTTCGCGTAAGGCGACGAAGAATTATAAAAATCTTGGAAATGTGCAAGCGACGAAAGTCTATAGAAATCGTGGAAATGTGAAAGCGACGAAGATTTATAAAAAATCGTGAAAATGTGAAAGCGATGAAGGTTTATAAAAATCGTGGAAACGTGAAAGCGACGAAGGTTTATAAAAATCGTGAAAATGTGAAAGCGATGAAGGTTTATAAAAATCGTGGAAACGTGAAAGCGACGAAGGTTTATAAAAATCGTGGAAACGTGAAAGCGACGAAGGTTTATAAAAATCGTGGAAATGCGAAAGCGACGAAAGTCTATAGAAATCGTGGAAATGTGAAACCGACGAAGGTATATAAAAATCGTGAAAATGTAAAACAGGACCTTGAGCTTAAACCTCAGTTCGCGCTGTAATGTACTTTCCGTGTTGCCTTCTAATACTAATTAATAATATTTGATTTACGCGACAGTCCACAGGAGGACCACTGCCTAGCTTGCTCATCAACTACTCATGTTGTATGCACCACTGTTCTCTCACGAGTAGAAGGGACCTACAGTTTATGCCGACTCCGAATGGCGAAGTTTGAGAAGCTTTTTCTTGGACAATTAATACTCTTTGATTGTTGTCAGCAGCTCGAAAGAGTTGGTGCCGTGAAAAATTCGAGGTGTTCAGCCGGGAATCGAACCTAGACCCTTCGGCTTGTGAGCGTCGCACTCTACTCATTACGCCACGGCGACCACATGCCTTCTAATACTAATTAATAATAATTGATTGACGCGACAGATTGAGTGTTGTCAGCAGCTTGAAAGAGGTGGTGCCGTGAAAAGTACGAGGTGTTCGGCTGAGAATCGAACTTGGATGAGTGTCGCAGTCTACCCACTATGCAACAACGTCACCTAAATATGTTTTGTGTAAGAAAAATTTTATGTATCAACCAGCAGCCGTGAAGAAGTGCGAGGCTCACATGAAGAAAGTTCCAGGTTTGTATACGAGGCTGAACACTTTACATTTTCCACCAAATTCTATTTGCTGCCAACACTCAAAGAGTACTAACTGTCTAGGGCTTGTCACATTTGAATCAGCAAGAAGAAACTGTTAGTCCCGTCTACTCATGGCAAACAATAGCATGGACGAAACAAATAATTCCGGCAGAAGCTAAGCCCCAAAGCGCCATTCAGTTTGTTCCTTACATTTTCTACTAATTCAAATCATCCAATTAAAAGTCACATGACAGTTCGCCAGAATCGAACTTAAAAATGATTCCTCACCACCACCTAACACGGGGATTAATTGAAGATACAATCTTACACTTGTCTAAGGCCTCGAAGAAGTGATGAAGTATTTAATGGCCCTAACGAAACCAGTTTTTGCCTTAAGCATTGCTCGGTGTTTTCAGTCACTTATAAGAAGTTCAGGCACTTTTTTTCTTTGAGTCAGCATTCGCAAAACTTGTTCCGTTTGTTCCGTGGCAAATTAAATCACCGATGGACCCGTCAGACAAATATCAGTAGAGGATTCGAAAACGAATGCCACCGTCCTAGGTTAGAGCTCCTTTGATGGTGGGGCAGGCCGGCATCACATGGCCTTAAGCAAGTGGGCAAACTAAACCGAATGCTTCTCCAACGTTGTGTAAGAAGGTCTGGGATATTTTTTTTTATCTCTTGACCAGCTACCTTGGTGACGTAATTTTAACTAAACTTGAACGTGCTTCGGTAAACTCTGAAACCCTCTGTGATATTCGTAGGGAGAGTGACATTCTATTAGAGTATTCCCTCGGCCACAGTTCCATTCTTGTTCTGATGAGGTGGCAAATAAAATGAGAGCTGGTGAAGCCTGTTCTTTGTCAAAAACAAGGTTGGTTGGAAAATACCAATTTAAGAAATAGTAGATAGGCATCGTTAACGAAGGAAAACATTTTAATTTACACTAACACATCGCTCAATAAGTCCCGAGACATGAAGATGGCGCCACTTACAAAGAAAAAAGTTAATATTAAATTAATATTTTCTTTTAGTGGCGCCCTCTATGTACCACAGGACTTATTGAGTGATCAGTTGAACACCTCCGTGTTAAAATTTTGCTTGGGACGAGAAGTTTAGTGTCCCCTCTGTGTGCCTCAACAGAAGATAATATTCTATTTCATAACCAATTGCTTACAATTATATTGTTTGCAAGCCTTTTAAATGATTTGCGTCTCAGTTCTGTTGAAAGATTCTTATCCGCGATAGAATTCAAACGTATGAACGTTTTTCTGAAAGGAAAACCAGAACCTTCTCCCCTTCGACCCTACAGCACAATAATGTCGGAAAATCATTAAGGTCTCGAGCCATAGCTTATTACCGTAAAACTGGGAGTGTTCCAAAACGTCAAATGGATGTAAAAAGCAGGAACTTTCAGCAGAAATCATTCGAGAAGTGAAGGCTCGAACTGATCGAAGTCCGTTTCACAGTGGAAGCGTGCTATGCTTGCACGAATTTTCGATTTTCTGATGAGTCGCCATTTGCTATTGAGAAATAAGTCAACAGACAATATGATCGAGTTCACTTGCTAAAGAAGTTCTTTGAAAATTGTACACCTTTGGGAGGCCACCAGAATGCGGCTGAAATCGGATGGTGACGGTTTAGGGCACCCGTAACCGCCAAAATTTCCGATGATCGCTCTCCGCTCCTTTATTGCGACAGTTTACCGTGAAACGGTCTTAGAAACAACATTCAAGTTTTGGGCAAGCAAACCTTTTTGGTTGAGGAACTTAGGCTTTTCCTCAGGACTCGAAACAGTCTCACACGACACACGTCACCCAAGATTGGTTGAAAGACACTGTTCCACACAATTCATTGCACGGGTGCAAGTTCGTTGAGTTCCCTGTCTTAGGTCTTCCGGCTTCCAGGCTGAACACACCTGGATTTTTTCACAGCACCACCTCTTGAACTACTAACAGCCCCCTAAGCGTAGTAACTGTCTAAGAAAGATTCTCAAACTTCGCCGTTCAGAGTCGGTAAAAATCTGTAGGTCCCTTCGACTGGTTAGAGAACAGTATCGTCCACAACACCCGTAGTTGATGAACAGGCTAGGCCCTGGTCCCCCGTGTACGGTCGCACCATACAAGTCAAAATTAAGGTATTTTGAAGGTGAAAGTGTGGACCTGAAACAAGCAATTCGCTGCGAATGGACCAAAAGTGCCACGCAAGCAAAGCCACTAGCATGCAGCGTTCTTTCTTCGACGATCTCAAAGGCTCTTTTTCGCTCCGAAGATGGTGCATTAGAAACTACTAAAAAAAATGAGACATTCACAATCATTTCACACTCTATTTCACAACTTGTCGAAGAACTTCAAAAAAAGAATTAACCCAATCACCCTTTATTCAAAATGGAAGACCTACTGAAATTCTTTCATCGTTCTGCCCGTGGACAAGCTTTGTTCCCGCATACTGAACCGCAACACAGGATTTCGTTGTTCACAACCATCGACGTTTCACACACCTCTCCCGATTTAGCACCACATGCGACGGAAATCGATTTAATTTCATTCCAGAGCAACCACCCACCACCACGGCGCCGTTCCATCGGCATTACCTCCTTTGATTTCAATTTCAATTTGATCCCCAAAACCATCCGGACGTAGTCCGTAAAACACGAGCGCAGTCCATCTACCCGACAATGTCTCTCGTCCTCCCAGAGTTTAGTATTAATCTTTGATGTCTCCCCCCAATTCAGGGACTGTCATAAAATTAGGACATGGAGCACGTTTTAAACGCCCGGTGACGCTTTCTCCGTTTTTATTTCGAACCGTCTACAGCTGCACCATACGCTCGCCGTATCCATTTTATTCTCGGGCATTAATGAATTATCCCCTGCCATAAAACCGAATCCAATCGAACCGCAATTTTCCTTCCCAATGATTTATTCCTAAGGACATCTTTTGCCGCCTCCTCCCCCCTCCACCCACTCACACCAACGCCTTGCAATGTTCATGCTTGCTTATGGCTCAGCCAACCCACTTACAGAGCTGTGTAGTAGGCGTTATAAAATCCCGACATTGATTGAGTAATAAACTTTTTAGCTTTCCTTCCCAATTGTTCCGCGTGTCCCCCGAGGCTCCACCGCGCGTCTTCAATCTGTTTACATCAACAGCATGTAACCTGCGCCCCAAATAAGGACAGCACACAGTGCACGCGTTCACGTGTTTCTTGTCGAAACAACACCGCCCGCAAAAGGGGATTCGAAATGAATAAAAAAACGAAATGAAACCCTAAGAAGTACTTCTTCACCTGCCGCCACCGCCGCCCCCACCTGACATGTGAATGGATATGTAGACAAAGACGATTCAACGAAGAGGATAACACACACTAGCGGTAATACGAGCTGAAAATACTTAATGTGCTCTAGGAGGGTGTAAAACTTTCTCATTAAGAGCACCAAAGGCAGCAACCGACTGCGTGGGGGCGAGCAGAAGAGCCGAAGAGCAGAGGCGGATGTGCTCACAAGGAAAACGCAGATGAAAGCGCAAAAACGGAGAGAAAAGAAGAATAAATGAACGGAAAATGTTTCGAAATTCTGAAGAGGAACAAAACAACTAGAGACAAAGCAGAGCAATGACGACGAAAAGGGGGTTACAAATTACAACTTTGATTAAGAGTAAACTTTTTTTCATTTCGAGTCTGCTGTACTGATGTATGTTGATGTGGCATGGTGGAGGGGGACGGGTTGCAAAGGAGGCAACCAAGTTTGACGCGGTTTTCAACACTTTTTTTCACTCCCGATGGCACTGCGTTTTGCGGTGAACCGAACTTTCATTTGGAATGCGAAATTAAACCCGTTCTTCCTTCAAACATTTCAAGAAATAGATGTTCTTTCAGGGGACGTATACATTTTATGAACGTACTGTTGGAATGTAAAATGTAATTGAGGAGGAAACTAAAACTGAACTCACTGCTGGGATTTAAGATGTACTTGAGGTTTCAAAAATTCGACAAAAGTGTCAATTTAAGGGATAAAGTTAAGGATGTAAGGAAGAAACTGAGTTTCCTCTAGTTTTTATATTAATAATTGTATGGCGCTACTGTCCGCAGGGGGACCAGGGCCTAGCTTGCTCATCAACTACTCGTGTTGTGCGTACCACTGTTCTCTCACGAGTAGAAGGGACCTTCAGTTTTTTGCCGACTCCGAACGACGAAGTTTGAGAAGCTTTTTGTTGGACAATTGATACTCTTTGATTGTGAGGTGGTGAAATTTTTGAGGTGTTCAGCTGGGAATCGCTTGTGAGCGTCGCACACTGCCCAACACGCCGGCCTCTAGTTTTTAGTAAAGTTTAAAAGAATAAGCAAACTTTGGTAATTTTCGGAGGTTTCTGAACACAAAACTGATTCACATCGTGTTCGATTAGCTGGACAGTCTAGAGAGCGTTTCATGCCTTTTCAGTTTAATGATAACTTTCCTCCAACATTGCACACCAAGCCGATTGATGTCCTTCTCTGGATCATCACGCCTTTTCAGCTTAAAGATAACTTCCCTCCAACTTTGCACACCAAGCCGATTGATGTACTTCTCCATTTGAATGTGTCGCGTTAGACGTGGACCCTCACGCCTTTCCAGCTTTCCTCACGCTTTGTCCAGTTCCAGACCATCACGCCTTTCCAGCTTAAAGATCACTTTCCTCCAACTTCGCACACCAAGCCGATTGATGTCCTTCTCTGGACCATCACGCCTTTTCAGCTTAAAGATAACTTTCCTCCAACTTTGCACACCAAGCCGATTGATGTACTTCTCCATTTGAATGTGTCGCCTTAGACGTGGACCCTCACGCCTTTCCAGCTTTCCTCACGCCTTGTCCAGTTCCAGACCATCGCGCCTTTTCAGCTTAAAGATAACTTTCCTCCAACTTTGCACACGAAGCCGATTGATGTACTTCTCCATTTGAATGTGTCGCCTTAGACGTGGACCTTCACGCCTTTCCAGCTTTCCTCACGCTTTGTCCAGTTCCAGACCATCACGCCTTTCCAGCTTAAAGATCACTTTCCTCCAACTTCGCACACCAAGCCGATTGATGTCCTTCTCTGGATCATCACGCCTTTTCAGCTTAAAGATAACTTCCCTCCAACTTTGCACACCAAGCCGATTGATGTCCTTCTCTGGACCATCACGCCTTTTCAGCTTAAAGATAACTTTCCTCCAACTTTGCACACCAAGCCGATTGATGTCCTTCTCCGTTTGAATGTGTCGCCTTAGACGGGGACTATCACGCCTTTCCAGCTTTAGGATCACTCTCCCCCAACTTCGCACACCTAGCTGATTGATGTCCTTCTCCCATTGAATGTGTCGCCTTAGACGTGGACCATCACGCCTTTCCAGCTTAAAGGTCACTTTCCTCCAACTTCGCACACCAAGTTGATTGATGTCCTTCTCCATTTGAATATGTCACCTTAGATGTAGACTTCCCAATACTTCGGGTTCGAAGACTCTACAGGTAGGAGCAGTCTTATTCATCCCTTCCTCCACATGACCCAGTCGTCTCACGCACCATATCCAAACACAGTTGACTGGACGCCAGCTGCCGTAGAGCCAGAAACTCCGCCGGCGAAATTTTTTCTTCAGATGCCTTACAGAGATCTTTTCTCTCGACAGGATCAAGGTCACCCTTATCTAAATTTCGAAACCTCCACGTTTCTATGTCCTTGAATAGACCATGAACAGTATGATTTCCTTCTGCTATACCCTTAAGTGACTCTTGGTAAATGCGAGACGACTCATAACATTTTTGCGTGCGCCTTGAGCTTCTGAAGCAAAAAGTTAAACGCCATCCATTTTCGTATTCAAAGTCTAAAACTTCCAACAACGGCTGCAGCGAAACCTTCTTGGTTCCGAAAATCCAGGAAGTGGCGAAATTCAGTCTTCGATCCTCAGTTTTTTGTGTCTTTATTCAAGTGCCATCCTTAGGCCGCCAACGTTGTCTGTTCCCCTCTCTCAGACGATGCTAGCCTCTCAAATCGATTATTTTTTAATCACGTTCAGCGTAATTGCAAGCTTTCTATCCTTCATTCGATGGGACCCTTTACCATAAGAAGCCTATCAAAGGAAGTTTCCTTTCAAATTAAAGTGAAAAAGTTGCAAACCAGCTTAAACCCAGATCTTTGAGTTTACAGGCATAGACTCGAGTATGACGATGTACTCTGAATATTTAAAATTTCCCCGCTCCATCAGACTTCCACCAAAGGGCAGTTCCTTTCAAACAGAAGTCCTGCCAGCAAATGAAACCCCTCAAAGAATTTCAACACAACCCATAACTATCTCGATTTTTATTGAAATTTGAACTCAAAATTTGTCCCCGTCTGACAAAAGAGATCTCAGTGTCCTAGGACTGGCTGTTAGAAGAAATCTCAGTGACTTGGGATAAGCGATACAACCAACGAAGTGATAACTGATACTGATCCACAGCTGGCTTTACGAGAAATTAAGTCACATCACGCAAAAGAATGTGATTCTTAGCCCAGCATCAAATTAGTGACAAACTTTGAGGTACCAGAGACATCGTTTAGACACTCAGCTCCAAACAAGACTGTGTCAAACTGGAAGCCATCAGCCAGCTTGGCAATTAAATATGTCAGCTCATATAGGGCATCAATCCATCTGCAGGGGTTATAGCGATGAGGAGAAACTGGAGTGATCCTTTCACAACAGTCTTGGTGGTCTGAGACACCTACCATTGGAACAAATTTGAATTAAGCCTCTTAGTTCAGTGGCGTTAGAACCCAAAGCTTACCAACCAACAAATTTTTCCAGCTGGTACGAACTTTGGTGATCAACCGCCAATGACGCACGCTATGTTGGTGGTTGTTGGTTGGTGGGCTTCTTCATTTTTCAACTTCAACTCAAAGGCTCGGAAGAAAATTGAAGTGAACGACGTACATTGGGCACAAATGCAATAATTGTTGGCGCGACAGTCCACAGGAGGATCAGGGCCTAGCCAGCTCATCAACTACTCGTCATGTGTGCGCTACTGTTCTCTTACGAGTAGAAGGGACCAACAGTTTTTCACCGACTCCGAACGGCGAAGTTTGAGAAGCTTTCTTAGACAGTTACCACTCTTTGAGTGTTGTTAGCAGCTCGAAAGAGGTGGTGCCGTGAAAGGCACAGATGTGGGATTTGATTTTGTGATCACGGGGTCCATTTTCCCAAGAGTCGTAGATAGCGCAAGACTTAACACCTTAGTTACTCAAGTACCAATTTCAGATCATGTTTGAGGGACAACCACTCCACTTTGGTTCGATGCGAGGCCTTCCCAAAATCTCTGCCGTTCTCTGGGTCGCAGCGCCCGGTTGAAAATTCAACTTCACACTGAGCCGGGAAAGTCAGCTAATCGCTTGGCTTTTGGGTAAACAAGCAACTAAACGTGTCAGCACAGTACACTAATCTCGACTCTGTCCGCGATGTTGGTTGGTAAACCACAGTCAACACTCCGATACTCCCTCTCAAGTGGGCCTACCGCTCGGTCAGGCTAAAACCGAATGTCCAGGGGCTCCTGACCTCCCGTTGCGCCAGTCCCAAGTCAAGCTGTCACTACCAGTCAGGCTTCTCAAAACCTGGGTCTGTTAGCCTCGATCCCGCCACAAGATGGTCTTTTCTCCGTCAATGTTTCCGTTGACACTATAAATAGTGACACGGATGTGGTTTTTGAATTGTGTGATTTTTGAATCATGTGATTCATAAATTCAGTCACGTCACCTGAGTGCATTTGACACATTGACCCTGGGCTAAGCAATGTCAAAAACCAGTGCTCTCAAATAATTGAATAAACTGCGGTCTCTCCCTGTGACAACTTGCCGAACTGCTGAACAGAAATCTCTGGTTAAAGTGACTGTAAGAGTTTTTCTCTTGATTTGAAATCTGTTCCAGTATGTACCGCTTTTGCTTCAGAATAAGCCGCACATCAATGTGTCTACTCCAAGACGGATTCGGAGCTACAAAGCCCCACAACATGATGAAAAGGTGTCCAAAGATGTTTCCCAGCGGCTTGGCAACATTTTGAAATATTTGTAAGTTTACTCGAAATTTGAAATCGCTCTAGGTTGAATCGAAGTCATAACACTGTAAAGTTCTCTTTCTACGAGCCAATAGCTCTAGGTTCTTTGGAGAAATTATAACTATCCATTGCATGCATTTGTGGTCGCCGTGGCGTAGTGGGTAGAGTGCGACGCTCACACGCCGAAGGGTCTAGATTCGACTCCCAGTTCAACACCAATTTTTCTAATATTTCACGGCACCACCTCTTTCGAGCTGCTGACAACACTCAAAGAGTAATAACTGTCTAAGAAAGCTTCTCAAATTTCGCCGTTCGGAGTCGGCAAAAAACTGTAGGTCCCTTCTATACGAGTAGCTGATGAGCAAGCTAGTCCCTGGTCCCCCTTTGGACTATAGCGCCAACAATTATTATTATTATTATTGCATGCATTTATTATCAACACTTAGCCGTCAATGAGAATTGGTAAACAGAACCAGTACCTTAGTTTTGATGATTTAAATCAGATTCTAGAAACATGAGCAGCTACTTATACAATAGTGTCCATGAATAAGATTTTTAAATTTCGACCTTAAAACACTGCAACTTAAGTACCAGTCAGAGCACATCTGTCGCTAATGCTTAAATGGAAATAGGCGAACAATTCCTTCTCTCACTCTCTGCAGTGGAAGTAAAGCAGATTTGATCGGCTGTCTGTCAAAAATATTGTTCCTTAATTGTTTGTGTTCTAATTCAAAAATTCAAAAAATTTGTGGCCGCGGTGGGGTAGTAGGTAGAGTACAACGCTCACACACTGAAGGGTCTAGGTTCGACTCCCGGCTAAACACCTCGAATTTTTCACGGCACAATCTCTTTCGAGCTGCTGGCAACACTCAAAGAGTAGTAACTGTCTAAGAAAGCTTCTCAAACTTCGCCTTTCGGAGTCTGCATAAAACTGTAGGTCCCTTCTACTCGTGAGAGAACAATAGCGCGCAAAACGCGAGTAGTTGATGAGCGAGCTAGGCCCTGGTCCCCCTGTGGACTGTCGAGCCAAAAATTATTATTTTTAATTCAAAATTTTGAATAAGTTCTCCAGAAAATTGTCTGGACGTATGCACGAGTGCCGGTGCCCACTTCATATTTTAAATTTTATTACTTGGAGACGAAGTCGCAAGTTTCTCAAATTTAGGGAATTTTTTTTCCTTCTGGCGACGAGTAGAGAGTAGAGTGCGACACTGACACACCGAAGGTCCAGGTTCGATTTCCGGTTGAACACCTCAAATTGTTCATGGCACTACCTCGTCCGAGCTGCTGACAACACTCAAGAGTAACAAATGTTTAAGAAAAAGCTTCTCAAACTTCGCCGTTCGGAATCGGCAAAAAACTGAAGGTCTCTTCTACTTTTGAAAGAACAGTAGCACGCACGACAGTTGATGAAAAAGCAAAGCCTGGTCGACCTGTGGACTGTCGCTCCACCCAATTCTTATTATTATTAAGGTATTCCTGCTAGACGCTGCTAAGGGCATTGTTCCTGCACGTACAATGACCTCAATGCTGATAGAATCATGGAATAATTCGAGAGTTTACTTTAGAAGATCCACACAACGTTGTTTTCGACGCACTCACCCGATGTATAAACTCAAACAAAACCAAAAATTGGATGAAGGGTGTTATTTCAGAACTCAGGTGATCTATAACAAGTGTTATCTCACACACTTGTTATAGATCAGCGAAAGGATAACTGAGAAGTAAGGAGAACTGAGAAGTAAGGAGAACTGAAAAGTAAGGAGAACTGAGAAATTAGGAGAACTGAGATGTAAGGAGAACTGAGAAGTAAGTAGAACTGAGAAGTCAGGAGAACAGAGAAGCAAGGAGAATTGAGAAGTAAGGAGAATTGAGAAGTAAAATTTCGATTGTTTCAAATCACCTCGGATGTACTTTGCCTTTCAGTTCGAAAATAGGAAAATTATTGACAAAAGCAGTGGTAGTAATCATCTGAGATGTGAAGGACCTTGCAGCAGCCATAGCCTGACCAGGGTCTGCGATATTCTATTGTCATAGAAGGTAAGGCGGATGTGGTGGCTATAGTTTACAAATCTCGAATGCAATAAGCGAGAAGTCTGGTCACCGTGGCATAGTACGTGGATTTCGACTCACGTCGAAAATTTCAAGTTCGATTCCCGGACTGAACGCATCGCAGAGTATAATAATAATTGTTGGCGCGACAGTCCACAGGGGGACCAGGATCTAGCTTGCTCATCAATTACCCGTGTTGTGCGCGCTACTGTTTTCTCATAAGTAGAATATAACCTGTCTCAAAAAAATTCTTTTCAAACTTCATCGTTCGGAGTCGGCAAAAATTGAAGGTCCCCTCTGCTCGTGAGAGAACGGGCAGTTGATACCAAATCAGGCCCAGGTCACCCCTGTGGACTGCCGCGCAAAGGAGGATTGAAGAGTAACAGACACACTTTTGTACAACCTTCTGTGTCATCGGATGTGACTACAGGATGATTTAGAAAGTTGTCTTCAATCCAAGTAGCGAAAAATAGAAGATGTGAAGGAAACCCTTCCATTTGCATGGGAGAGTGCACCGTCATATTGCGGTGTTTTTACTTTTTGATTATTGGGATCCATGATATGAAAGAAGAAAGAAATTTAGGGATCCTTTAATGAAATGCAATATTTTTCTGTACAAAAAGTCATGAAGAAATGGAAGGAATCCAATGATGAATATTCGAGGAATGCTTCAAATCCAGAAGGGCCTCATAGTCTAAAATTAAATAAAGATCAAACTCCCGAAATCATAAAACTTGAGAACATTCTTAAGGAAGAAAATGATGGAAGTTTGCATTAGCTGAGTTCAGAAAATTTTCTTTATACTTTAGGAACTCCAAACAAGAGAGTACTGTTGCTGAATTTTTGCTTTCTGGTATTACTTTTCCGAGTTTTTGAATTTCAAAATTTTATCCCCAACTTCAACTTCTCCTATGAAACAACTTTCAAAAATGTCTAAATTTGGACTTTTCTGACTAAGGAATGTTATAACGACAAAACTTTTAAACTCAGACGAACATCCAAAATTCGTTGAACAAAATTGTCCTCATTTAATTGAATATATTTGTAACCATGCACTTTGTTTCGAACAAATGATACAATAGAAAAAAATTAAATCTCGCGGAGTTTTTTTAAAACTCTCCTATTGGGCAACTGTTTGGTTTTTTATATTTTTATAAGTAAATCCTTTAAATTCTCGACTAAAGAATACATCTGTTTTCTTTTCAAAATCTCACTCTTTAAATCTTAGCCAATATTCTTTTCACCCCAAATATAAACAAGATTCCAATCAAATATAGCGGTAAGTTGCAAAGAGTGTTCCCTTTAATCGACGCACAGATTGTGTGCGGAATCTCGGGAAAATTGATTTTTACTCTTAAAAAATAAAAATCCAGAGTCTTGCTGCTGCAGGTGCTTCGGTTTTCCAACACATTGAAACTTCGAAATCACTTTTCTTCTTCCGAAAACGAATACCGCAAAACACCCTTATTGCCTCACAACCTCCTCTCCCCCAGTTTATTGCGAACACACTCAGTCTGTCGTGCATGAAATATGCGATTCTTATTTTTTACCCATCATAGAACAGAGAGCAGCTTCTATTGTTGTTTTCCCAAACAATAAACACTCCGAAGATTTCAAACTAATTTTCTCATATGGAACTTGTTTTCTTTTCTTTTCAGTTTCATCTCACCGCAGAGTTCGAAATCGGTTTGTATACTTCTTTTGTGGCCTGGAATACATTTTGAATTTAAATTTTTGTCAAAAATAACAAACTTTCACAAGAATTTAAAATTCTTAAACGGGACCATTTCTCTTTGAATTTATTTGACCGTTATTCAAACACTTAAAACATGGCGTAGTGCCTTTTTGAAGTTTCATGTAGCAAGTCACACAATTTTCAAATTTTTCAACTTGTCGAATTTGAGAAGATTTGCCAATTTTTTTCAAAAGTTCAACACTCTGCCTGCATTTTTCAAAACCCCTCACTAGCATTTTAATTTCAAAATTCGAGCAAATTTTATACCTTTTCAAACGATGAATTTATTTGACGATTCCGTGAATTGATTTAAACTGATAAACGATTGCTGTCGTTCTCCGAAACCGTTTCCGACACTCTTTTCGAAAACCCGCTCAAATACGTATTCCTTTCCGTGGTTTAAAACCTCCTTTTGTTCAACTTTCTCGCGTTGTGAAACCGTGATGATGCAAAGGAAACCCGTTTTTTTGCACGCAAAGTCAACACGACGCACCGCACAACGCTCGTGAAATAATCTTCTTACGAATTATTTCGTTCAAACTTCTGGCTCGGAACTGTTATGCCGCGCACTCTTCGGGGGTTGTTTACGGTGGCTCGATTTGTTGATAACTGAAAAATCATTCGAAAGACAGTGTGCGGGAATCTTGGACGTTTTGTGGCGTTATTCAACAATCCCTGCTGCTCTGCTCTGCTCTGGGGTGCTCGCCTGCTTGCCTGCTGCCACCTTGCTTGTCGTCGTTGTTGTTGTTGTTGCTGTTAGCATTCGCTTCGATTTTTTTCTGCTCAGTCAGTATGCATTCACATAGCGCTCTTTTCTGGCCGAGTGGCAGCTGTGTGTGCGTTGTGGGCGGCATTGAGGAGCTTTTTTTAGTTTGTATTCTCAACAATTTTGTTGTTTCTTTTCAGTGTTTGTCATTTTGTTCGAAAGCTCTGTGTCGCTCACTCCCCAGCCAGGGTGGCTGAGGGGTGTGCTTATGCATGATATAAACAGAGGCAACAGCTTTTCATTTGTTTACGTCGCTCTTTCGGTGATTCGAGCAGTTTCGTGCGGTTTTCTGATGGGGGCGATGGGAGAGCTGGCATTTCTTGCTCTCCCCGTGTATGTACTCGCCGATGAGAGGTCGAAAGCGCTTTTAGTGCCTCGATTAATTTCTGGGTGGGCGGTTGCGCTGTGAGTGGATTAGATTCGATTTCATTTGCGTGGGGTGCAAAGTAAGGCAAAAGGAAAAGAGACGTTGACGAGAAAGAGGGAGCTTTTGCTGTGTGTCCTGTATTTGGGCGGCTGATTGTGGTGGTGTTTGGGACGGCCGGTCACCAGGGATGAGGAATCGTTGGCGAGCGGGTGAGTCAGTTACTTGTTTGTTTTTGTTGGAGAAGATGAGGCACTCGATGAATCATTAAAAAGATGCGGAACTGGAGGTTATGTAAGAAGAGGCATGGTGGAGTAGAGCTTAAGTTCACAACTATTTGCAGGCAGTTAACAAATACGTCTAAATTGAGAAACAAATGAAAGACATCGGAAGGCAGGAACTGCTAGAAGATATTATAGAGCTTATAAAACTGAAATCAAAAGAAACGTGATCCAAATTGAGGTTCAAACTAAACAAAATTCTTTATTTCTGTTAATACTACGTCCCGCTGCTAGAGGGAACTCTGACAGATTTGTTGAGTTTGCCAACCCGATTGACTTATCACTTACGTAGGGATAATTGAATGTCTTCTTATTTTGTCCCAAATTTCATGAGAAAGGAATCAAAAAGTGCTTCATGCCCTGTACGAAAAGCTTTCAATGTTATTTTTTATTTTTTTTATCAAATGTGGGGTTTCCTTGTTCTCGAATTTAATGAACAACTCGTCGCCAGCGAATTTTACCGTCTAAGAAATCTAAGGTGCCAGTTCATGAAAGCGATGACTGCGCCATCTGTGGGAACCACAAAAAAATACCGCAGATGCAGCTGCTCCCTGCTTCGGTGGTTGTACAAGATGGACAGAACACCGTTTTCTGGCATGTGGTAATGGCAGGTTTCGGTTTGTATCTTCTCAATCGTCGCAAAACACCGTCTTTCTTTAGTCTCTTCAATCCTGAGAACAGGAAAAAGGTACAGAAAGAGAGATTCTGGTGAATACAGTGACTAAGGCATGTTGTTTTTGGCCGAAAAATTACGAACAAGCAATGACAAGTGAGCAGGTGCATTGTCTTGATGCAAAATCCGTGAATTGGGTTTTCACAATAAAGGACGTTTTCTTCGCAAGTGGCACTAAGCTTTTAGACAATACTCCTTAGTGACCGTACAGCTACAGCATCGCGCAAATTAGTAGCACCATGTTAGACTTTGTCACTATTTTGTTACTATTTTGGAAATAACTTTTTCCAACCGTCAAGCGAACACTTCATGTTTTCTGCACAACACATCCTTATTCCATCAGTTTAAATAAAAAAAATTGCATGGCGTGACAGTCGACAGGGGACCAGGGTCTAGCTTGCTCATCAGCTACTCGTGCCTTGAGCTCTATTGTTCTCTCACGAGTAGAAGGGACCTATAGATTTTAGCGAGCTCCGGACGACGCATAAATGTGTATCCATTTAATTCAACAGGGCGTTATGGAGTTAACCATTATTGTGCTCTACACTCCATCAAATGCAATCTCTTTAAATTTAATACTCCACTTAGCTCTAGTCGTGTGTATTTGCACTTCAAGCTGTCGTCATTTACGCACTTGACCTGGCGCATGCCGCCGTAATTCATTGGTAATAATAATTGGATGGAATTTCGACAAGCGCAGAATCACTCTTACCAATCGCTGATTCTTTATCCTCAAGAGGCAATCGAGTAATAAATCCCTCTCTCGAAGGACGAAGATCGCTTTATATAATATCGTTACAGTCCTACTCTATAGCGCGGAAACCTGGACGTTACTAAAAGCGAGACCAGGGCCTTGCTTGCTCATCAACTACTCGTGCTGTGCGCGATCATGAGTAGAAGACACCTACAGTTTCTTGCCGACTCCGAATGGCGAAGTTTGAGAAGTTTTTTTCTTAGACAGTTATTACTCTTTGAGTGTTGTCAGCGGCTCGAATCTCTTTGTTGTCAGTAGCTCGAAAGGGGCTATGCGTAAAAAGTTCGAGGTTTCCAGCTCGAAATCGAACCTAGACCGTCGGCGTGTGAGCGTAGCACTCTTGTGGCTTGCCACAACGCAACCACTACTTCAGGAACACGAACACCTCGGTATCCCTCTCGCCACATGCAACTCAGAACTGCACTTGAACGCGATCCATCAGACTACTCAAAAGTGGTCTAACCATAACCTTTGTCTCGTCTCCAAGGAGTTGTGGCCCTCTCTTGAGCCCAAACACTCCAGACTGCTACTATCGCTCACAAGATCAGACATAAGCCTGGTCATGGGAGCCACAACCGGGCACTGTCTAATCAGTGAGCATGCTAGCAGACTAGGGGCTCCCTCAAATGATTTTTGCAGAAGCTGCAGGGATGAGGAAAAATCAGAAACTGTCTTACACCTGTTATGCACATGCCTGACGCTCTCGCGCCTCAGGCACAAGCACCTTAGAAGCTATTTCCTCAATGGCCTACTTGACCTCAATAAAACCCCTCCCGCCGACCTTTTTAAACTTTAATATCGGTTCCAGCTGGTTTTAGGTTCTTCCCACATGGTGTGGTAGCATAATGGTCCTGTATGGGAGTAAGTGCATTCATCAGCCACCTTAATCTACCTATCTAATGAGGAATATTTTGAAAAACCTATTTTCGATGATTAATATTTGTTTTTGCTCTCTAATTACGAAATGTAGAAGGCAACCTTCGTGTGACTGTTTACAACAGCGACCTTTTACAAAAGTGTTCATTACAGGAGTCAAGCACCATTAAAGCTTAGTCAAAGCACCATAGTCGTTCTTTGGGGGAACACACACCTTAACCTACCTACCTACCTACTCAACTGTCTCTTGAGTCCAAAGAAACAGCGATCGGCATGAGTAACTCTGCGTTTGAGTTCGATACTGAAGTTGCTATCTCTATTTACCCCTGAGCGGAGGACGACGAAGTCCTAGACCACCTTGAAGTTTCTGCTGTCTAGTGTGACATTCTGTCCGAGGCGTCGTTATTGTGGGCCTTTCCTTGATTACATTATGTTTTTTTATTTGCCCTCATTTATCTAAGCCGTTTTCGCTTCATTGCCGACACACGTCTCACTAACGGCTCGCTGTTTTCGTCCAATCACGTCAATAGCGTCGGCATAAGTTAGCAGCTGAGCTGAATTTTGGAAGATTGTGTCTTTGACGATCAGTTGAGAGTTACGTACGATCGTCTCAAGAATGACAGCGCGTCGCCTACTGGTATTGTTGTCCCTATTTACCGTGAAGATAAGAAGGTAGACGAAGTCCTTTACTACTTTGGAGATTCTGCTAACTGGTGGGACGCTCTGTCCGCAATGTCCATGCTGTGTGTCTTTCCTTGACGACAGTATGCACTTCGTTTCGCTCTCATTAACCACCAGACACATGTTACGAAAGACGTTCAATATAATCTCGATATCGATATGAAGGAAACTGCGAATTCAATTTAAATTGTTTTTATTTTCCAATATTATCTCCCCTAACATCAATGCACTTGTTACACCTTGAGATAAGTTTTTTTAAAACCTCAAAAAATAAATTTTCTCGTGTTCTGCAAAATACAAATTTATTGCCGACTTGAGTTCTTCATCATCCGAAAATCTTTTTCAACGAAGACATTTTTTCAAATCCGGAAACAGGAAATAATCACTAGGGGCAAGGTCTGGACTATAGGGTGGGCGTTGGATTTCTTCGAAACCACAATCTCGCGCTGCAGCCTTGGAAACTCGCGCCGTGTGAACAGAAGCTTTGCCATGAAACAGCAACACACCCGCTGCGAGTGTACTTCGTCTTTTCTTTTTAATTTCCTCCTCCTCCTACAAAGTGGAAGCGTAGGATGTGGCGTTGATGGTTTCACCTTTTTTCTTGTACTCAATGAAGATTCCCTTTGGGTCCCAAAAAACTGTGGCCATGAGCTTCCTGGCAGACGAAGTGACTTTGAACTTCTTCGGGGGTCTATTCCTTTTTTTGCCACTGCATGGACTCTTGTTTGCTTTCAGAGCCGTAGTGGTGAGCCCATGTTTCGTCTCCAGCAACAATTCGTTCCATAACACCACCCGCATTCTCACAACACATCTCCAAAAGCCCCCTACAGCATGCGATTCTCACTTTTTTCTGAGGCGCTGTGAGAATTCGTGTCACCAACCTTGCACGGACCTGTGAAAGGTTAAGATGATCGTGAAGAATGGTGTGAATGGTACCAGTTAAAAGCTTGGTGATCTCTGCCATCATTTTCACCTCTATCCGAGCATCCTCACGAACAAGTTTTTCGACTTCTTTGACGCTTTTTCCCGTACAAACACTAGCCTGGACGCCGAAGCGGGGGTCGTCTTCAATGTTCTCTCTGCCTCTCTTGAACTCATTTGGCTCCTTTCACACACTTGATAATGACGGTGCGGAAGCCTGGTAAACAGTCACCATCTCTTCGTGAATATTTTTTTGACTTTTTCCTTGCATAATGAGAAATTTAATTACAGCGCGATGCTCAATTTTCACCATTATCGCCTCAGTTGCCATTATGATTCTGTTTAACTTGAGATAAAACGCGAATTAATAATCACATTTATATGAAATTTTACATGAATCCACTAAAGTAATAGTATTACTATAATACGGTATGGAATGAGCGTTTTTCTTTTTTTTTTTTTTTTTGAAAATAAAACACTAATTATTAATGGGAAAGTAAATAAGAAAGTTATTCAAAGTATTGGCCATTGCTTTCTACACATTTTGACCACCTTTCTGGCAACTTGTGAATACCACGCCAATAAAATTGTTCGTCTTTTAAAGCAAACCAATCAGACACCCAATTTTTGACCTCCACGTAGGAATCAAAGTGCTGCGCAGTCAATGCGTGTCCCATCGATGAAAACAAATGGTAGTCGGAAGGAGCCAAGTCTGGTGAATACGGCGGGTGGAGTAGCTGCTCCCAGCCAAGTGTTTTGATTGTATTTTGAACCGGTTTTGCTTTGTGGCAGGTACATTATCATGAAACAAAATTACCGTGCCGTGTCTTCTGGCCCATTCTGGTCGTTTCTTGGTCAATGCATGGTTTAAATTGATCATTTGCTGTCGGTAGCGATCAATATTAACGGTTTCACCAGGTTTTAGGAGCTCGTGGTACAGCACACCTTTCTGGTCCCACCAAACTCACAGAGTTGTCTTCTTGCCGAATCGATCTGGTTTTGCAGTCGATGTTGATGGTTGTCCCAGACTAACCCTTTTTTCCCATTTAGGATTCTTAAAATAAATCCATTTTTCATCGCCAGTAACAATCCGATGCAAAACCGATTTTCTTTCGTGTCTTTGAAGCAAAATTTCAGAAGTGTTTTTTCGGTCTTCCATCTGTCTTTCAATCAATTCATGTGGCACCCATTTTCCACACTTTTGGATCTTTAACAATAATAATTGTTGGCGTTACAGTCCAAAGGGGGACCAGGGCCTAGCTTGCTCATCAACTACTCGTGTTGTGCGCGCTACTGTTCTCTCACGAGTAGAAGGGACCTACAGTTTTTTGCCGACTCCGAACGGCGAAATTTGAGAAGCTTCCTTAGACAGTTATTACTCTTTGAGTGTTGTCAGCCGCTCGAAAGAGGTGGTGCCGTGAAGTATTAGAAAAATTGGTGTTGAACTGGGAGTCGAACCTAGACCCTTCAGCGTGTGAGCGTCGCACTCTACCCACTACACCACGGCGACCAATAGATCTTAAACAGTCAGAAATTGTTTATTGTGCAACATTTAACATTGCTGCCAATTGCTTTTGACTCAAAGTGTCATCTCCATCCAATATCGTTTGCAATTGGGCGCCTTCAAACTTTTTTGGTGGTCTTCCATGTTCTTCAGTTCTCACATCAAAATCATTATTTCTGAACCGCTGAGACCGATTTCTGATCTTTTGCATGTTGCTTCTGACAGAGCATGATCACCATATGCCTCGACAAGGATTCGATGCGACTCTGCAGCACTTTTCTTCAAATGAAAACAAAAACTGAATGCTTTCCACAAATCATCACTTTTTGGTACAAAATTCGACATTTTTAGCACGATGAAGAAATATGATGTTGTCTGTTCAATGACTTGATGTATACTAAATATTTTTCACAGATGTCATAGCAAACAAGAAAAAAAATAAGAGCTCGTTCACAACAAATTAGGGAACATTCACAACAAAATAGGGAAATATTTATATCTTGACGCTCACTTCATACCGGTAGACAGGGTATATAACCACAGCTTCACCCCGATACCGAGAATATATTGAAAGCCCCTCGTAGTTACCTCTCTTCTATGACAGCACGTACCTTATTGATGGCTCGCTTTGTTGTCCAATCTCGTCAATGTCGTTCGCGTAACCGAGAATTTGAGCTGACTTTTGGAAAATCGTGCCTCTGGTGTCTTCTGCTCGAGGATGATGTTAAAGAAGTCACATGACAGTGCGTCGCCTTGTTTGAAAGCTTTTCTGACATTGAAGGTCTTGGTGAGTTCCTTAGCAACCCTAACAGAGCAGCGAGAGATCTCCATCATGATCCTACATAATCTGACCAGTTTGGTAGGAATGCCAAAACTAGATATGCCACTGAACCTATAGCTCATCTCTATGCACATTGTCATATGCGGCTTTAAAGTTGACAAACAGGTGGTGAACGTCGATTTGTATATCTTGGGTCTTTTCCAAGATCTGCCGTAAAGTGAAGATATGATCAATCGTGAACTTTTCAAGCCTGAAACCACACTGATAGGGACCCTTCGATCGCTTTCATGATCTACCGACACCGAGCCCAAAAATTTGAGTCGTTCATTGACAATTTGTACTGAGAGCTTAAAAAAGATGACGCCGGAGCAAAATTTGCATTGAACATTCTGTTTAGGTGGTCGCCGTGGCATAGTGGGTAGAGTGCGACGCTCACACGCCGAAGGGTCTAGGTTCGACTCCCAGTTCAACACCAATTTTTCTAATACTTCACGGCACCACCTCTTTCGAGCGGCTGACAACACTCAAAGAGTAATAACTGTCTAAGGAAGCTTCTCAAATTTCGCCGTTCGGAGTCGGCAAAAAACTGTAGGTCCCTTCTACTCGTGAGAGAACAGTAGCGCGCACAACACGAGTAGTTGATGAGGAAGCTAGGCCCTGGTCCCCCTTTGGACTGTAGCGCCAACAATTATTATTATTATTCTGTTTAGGAACCGAGTATGGAAAGTCAAGGCACCAATCAAAGAAGACATAACGCGGTGGTTGATATCTCTTCAAGTGGCTAAACGGCGTGCGACATCTTTCGCTTTTAGAACATATTCTCTCGTTGACCTCTTATTTGACTTGTTCTCTTGTTCAAAGGACGAAGACGGCAATTTAAGACACATTCAATGCTTATGTAAACTCTTCTTGTTTTGTGCACAATTTTCTGTTTCAGAACAGTCTCCTGAGGGTGCCATAAAATGGCTTTAAGGCGTTTCTCACACTCCTTGTCATCAGTTTTGACAACAGGGCTTTTGAGACGTCTGCGGTAAAGATCACACGTGGAAATTGGGGGAGTAGATTTCCTGCAAGCATTCCGCCAATCATAGGATCGCCTCAGTCGGCAATTTTTTTCCCAAATTGAAGCAGAAAATAAAAGTTCATAAAACGCTGACGTTTACACTGATGATTGTCACAGTTCTTGAATTAAGTTGCTTATATATGGTACAATGGACCAGTATTTGAGTCTGAGCCCTCCAGTGCAGTATATCCCAAGTTGCTAGTAATTCTGTGCGATTTTGTGGGGACCACATTAAACGGCCTCTCGGTTGAAGTATCCTTAAAATGTTCGACAGTGGCACATTAAAGAAGGTTTCACTCTCACCAGCAGAATTGATCGATGTAGAGCTCCAAACATCATACAGTCAGAACGGGTCCATTCGTTTCAGCCATTCCAAACTGTTCCTGAGGGAAAACTCTTCGTTGGTCAAACCTTTCCCCGCTTACTATCCGTCAATGTCCCCTAACGAGGGCTTAGATTCTTTTCGTTTAGAATTCATTTGTCTAAAGTTTTGTTCCATTTCCCGATGTCATCGCATACCGTCTCAAAACATTTTCAATGCAGTTACTGCCATGTAAAGCCATTGTCCTATTGTCCCCACTTAAAATACGACATCCACCATACGCCATATTCAATTCATAATTCATACATCTGAAAACACACTCACTTCCCCCTCCAGTAAAGCCGAGCATCCACGTATATCTCTCGCATTGACCTTGTTAATGCCGAGCAAAATAGAAAAGAACGCACAACAAAAGCTCTCGCGAACGACCCCACCCTCGCTCCGCCGTCGGAAGAAACTTTCCTCAACCCAGTCGACTTTCCCCTCCGTCGACTGTGCAACGGTCATTCAGTCTGCCGCGACTGTCGCAGCGATGTTTTCATTTAATTTCGCATCTCTGAGTCCCGCAGCTTTCCGCCCGCTGGCAGATGAAAACCCAGCAGCACCACGCACTTGCCCCCACATGCTCTGGTGCATAGAACAGCCAACACTGCCGTTCGTGTGAAGCGAGCTGAGAGAGCTTCAACAAGTTGCAATAACACATAACAAACGACGCAGCCACCCCCCTTCGAGTCCACGACGAAAAACAATATGAGCGATTGCAACAGCTGTTCCCGATGCAATTTTTCCCTCCTCCGCATCGGTGCTTTTCGTTGGTGCACTTGGCTGTTTCTTCCTTTCGTCCCTCACTCAATTATTCGTCCGGGCGATGAGTAATCTTGCCCGGAGACGGGGAATTCAACGGGGATACCATTTTTGTTGTCGTCTCCTTGTCAAATTCAAAGCGAAACGCAAATGAATTGTTTTTTCCGCCGCTCCCTCTGGTGGCGGTTCTCCGGGATACTGGCGGGTGGGGCATAGCTTAGTGGGGCTGGCAGCAGCAAAGAACTGAAAAGCATTTATCAATTAATTTGAATTATCCAAACGAATGTGCGCCATGTTGCTCGTCCTCGCACTCGCCTCCTTATCCGGATCTGGTCTGTTTGTTGACTTTCTTCTCATCTCTGCGTTTGATTAGAGGAACCCGTGTTGGCGAGGGATGCAAGTTTAATTTAATTTTGGCAAAACGGATGCACCCAGCACCTTGCCATCAGCCCGCGTGCTCTGTGTGTGGGTTTAATTAAAATGAAATAAATTAATTGGAAGTGAAAAACAGATCTTCCATCTTTCCCTGCGATAGCATCCCAATTAAAATGTTACGGATTGTGAGTGTTTGGCTGTTTACAAGAAGGATGCAGTGTTGCAAGGAGGAAAAAAATCTTCGTTGTTTACGGAAAGGCATCTTCTTCTCTCTGAGAGTTATTTTCAAATGGAATGGATAGGTGAGTGGGGGAAGGGGGTTGTCCAACATTGTAAGGGATCTCATTTAGTTCGATTTCGTGCACATTTTGAAGAGAATTTCTTGTTGAAGGATGTTCGTCCCCTTGTGAAATAGCAGCTGAAGAGTTTGCCCACGAACTGAACGCTAGAAATTCTCGTGAACAAGTTTTTTTGTTCTAACTTCTTTGTTTGGGGCTGGGGAATGCTGGAAATTCTTTCTCGAAAAATGCACCTCAATGGGAAACAAATCGTCCAGCATTTCGCAGAAGAACGATGCACCCGACTTCTTTGAATTGAAAGTAGGGACCATTGTCGGACAAGGATCGTGTAACAAAAATTCTGTGTAAGGGGCTTGTTTGAGTAAATTCGACTGACCCATGTACTTGGAGTGGAGAATACCTAGTTTGTCTTTACGATACGGTTGGAGGAGGGCATGCTCATTAAACGAAGTGCTTGCCGAACCGCGACCCTTCATTCACTGTCGAAGCACAAGTATCATTCTTCTAAAAGACCGCTATAAGCCATATGTAAATGATTTGGGGTGGGGAAGACACGGTCCTGGCCATACGAGGTAACGTTGTTGATTGCGCTCAACAAGGCGAGCTGCAAACACTATCCTCGTTAGTGACTTACGGCCACCTCGCGGAGCCCCCTGGGTAGCTATCACAACACCCGTTGTCCTGTCAAACAATGTTCGAAGATTGCCTTTTATATTTCGGGATTGTGCAACCCTAGTGTTGCAATCTGGCAACTGCCAGCTCTATCGTAAAGTTTGACATTTTTGAGGTTACACGTACTCAGAACGTTTTGACATACGAGCGCTATTGTTAGTGTTGTTTACAGTAACTTAAAAGATTCCTAAAAAAAAACCCGCTCGCCAAACTCATTCCTCAGCAAATCGGCTGTCACATATGCCGTGTGACTTGACCATAACTGTACTTTGCAACTGAGTCCAAAAATAATCACTTCTCATGCGCCCATAGCCACAATGGCAGCCCCGAGGTGACCAAATGTTGAGAACTTCATTTGAGTGATTGATTGGGGTCCTCTTAAACGGAAGCTCTTGCGGTGGCGGTATTTTCTGCACAGCGCACACTTCTATTCCTCACTGACATTGCAACATTGTATGTGAACAGTTTTAAACCTTCACGTTGAAGTGTTGTTGTGACAGGCAAACCATGGCGTTGAATAACTGTGTTGGTGTTGTGGCTGTAGGTGAATTTTTTAACAGCTTGCAAACGTTGTTCCAATGTGTGCTGCCAAAGACTTAAAACCAAAACCTCGCTTTGTTAATGACACAAAGTTTGAGTATTCCTATTGCAGCCCCCTTTATAATACTTTTCCAACAAAGACTTTGCAACTGTTTTTTTTTAATAAAACAAAACCATTTAAGACATTTCGAAAACATCTTTATCGGCTTGTACAGTCAAACATTTGTTACTCGAATTAGACTCTGTACAAAGGATGCCTTTTATATTTCGGGATTGGGCAACCAATCATCAATCGTGCATCGATGAACTTAATTCAATTTTTGGCGATGAAGTTTCATCAAGGACCAGTGTTTATCGGTATGGTGAATTCAACCGAGGTCGTAGTTCACTCCAAGACGAATTTCGTGAAGGTCGTCCAAAATCAGTTGTTGTTCCGGAAACCATTGATGCTGATATTGCAAGACCGCCATGTGACCTATCGTGAGATTGAGACGACCTTAGGCATTAGTGGGCCCAGCATATATTCAATATTGCATGAACATTTGACCGTCAAAAAATTTGTTTGCGCTGGATCCCACACAATTTGTCAATCGCTCAAAAAAAGGCTCGTGTCGGTTGGTCGAAAGAAATGCTCCAAAAATACGATCGCGGGGCTTCGAAACAGGTCTATGACATCGTGACAGGTGATGAATCGTGGACTTACGCGTATAAGCCCGAAAGTAAACAGCAGTCGACTGTATACTACTAACTAATTGTCGGCGCTACAGTCTAAAGGAGGATCAGGGCCTAGCTTGCTCATCAACTGCTCGTGTTGTGCGCGCTACTGTTCTCTCACGAGTAGAAGGGGCCTACAGTTTTTTGCCGACTTCGAACGTCGAAGTTTGAGAAGCTTTCTTAGACAGTTATTACTCTTTGAGTGTTGTCAGCAGCTCGAAAGAGGTGGTGCCGTGAAAAATTCCAAAAATTGATGTTGAGCTGGGAATCGAACCTACACCCTTCGGCGTGTGAGCGTCGCATTCTACCCACTACGCCACTATGGCCACATTGTATGGGTGTTTCAAATTGAGCCAAATCCAACAAAAGCTGCTCGCGCACTTCCAAGCAAATGGCCGTCTGTTTTTTTTCGGAAAAACTGGACGTATCGCAACCGTCCCACTAGAAGAACGCAGAACAATCAATTCTGAGTGGTTCACAACCATTTGTTTGCCAGTTGTCTTCCAAGAAATCAGGAAAACCAACCGCCGAAGACGGATCACTCTTCACCACGACAATGCGCGCTCTCACACATCGGCTCAAACAACTGCATTTTGGAGCACTCAAAACATCGATTTGATGAGTCATCGGCCGTATAGTCCTGACTTGGCACCGAATGACTTCTTTTTATTCCCGAACGTAAAGAATAAAATGAGAGGTTAACGTTTTTCGACACCTGAAGAAGCGGTTGATACGCTCAGAATGAATGTTTTGGAGGCACATCAATCAGAGTGGCAAAAGTGCTTCGACAATTGGTTCAAACGCATGCAAAAGTGTATAGATCTTAATGGGGAGTGTTTTGAAAAACAATAAAGCTATTTTCGATGATTAAAATTTGTTTTTGTTATCTTATCCCGAATTATAAAAGGCAACCCTCGTAATTATATGGCGCGATAGTCCACAGGGGACCGGGCCTAGCGTGCTCACTTTTCTTAGACAGTTATTACTCTTTGCGTGCTGTCAGCAGCTCGAGATATGTGGAGCTGTGAAAAATTCTAGGTGTTCAACTGGGGATCGAACCAAAACCTTCTTGCGTGTGAGTGGTGCATTCTGCCCACGAAGTGCTGCGTTTAATGTTGCTTAGACGTACATTTTGAAGTTGTGCACGCAGGCGCCTAACAAAAGATATGTCGATGCACTGCCTATTGTGTGCGTTGTTGAATCTCTTTTCTTTCTTGCGAGCAAGACCAGCAGTTGTTGCCAGGTCAGAAGGGGTGAAATATTTCTTGCATCACTTTAAGAAAACTAGACATTTCGCATTTGTGGCGATCTCGAATATGTAAACGTTCTAACTAAGTGTTGAGTTGATGCACATACCAAAAATAGAAAGTCCTTCGGTTTCAACAACGCAGGAGCCATTCATAGATAAAGGCTGGTTTCCTTGAAATCGCTTGACTGATAGTAGGCACCACTAAGTTTTGGAAGCATTAAATTCCACTCTATTCTTTTAATCCCAATCAATTGTGCCGTCAAGATCGGAATTTGATGAGCTTCTTCTATGGCCGAACAGAAGGATCGAGAGCCGGGGAATGAATATAAAAAGCTGAGGGTACTGTCACCAGCGAAGGAGTGAATTGGATTAGAAGTGGCTGACATTAGATCATTTATAAAAATCAGGAAGAGTGTCGGAGACAAAACGGAGCCCTAGGGAACACCAGCTTTAATTTGGTGAATTTCAGACTTGAATCCATCCAATACAACTTGTGTTAACAATTCGAAAGGTAATTTCTAATCCATTGAAGAAGAGTCTCGTCGACGTCAAAAAGCACGCATTTTCGACAAGAGAGCCTCGTGCTCTCATCCAATACAACTTGTGTTGAACGGTTCGAAAGGCAATTTCTCATCCATTGAAGAGGTAATTTCTAATCCTCATTATTCATCGGCGAACCCTTATTATTCATAAGCCTGATGCAAGACTCTGTCGAGTGCTTTTGAAATATCAATCGCAACGATCTTGATTTCTCCTACATTGTGCAAAGGTTGGTCCCATTTTTTGGTGAGATAAGCCATGAAATCACCAGTGGACCTGTTGCTGCGGAAGCTACATTGCAGGTCATTAAGAAGCTTCCGGGTTTCAAAATACTTCATAAGCTGACAAATTATCAGCGTTTCCACCACCTTAGAAAGTAGGGACGTAAGCGCTATGGGTCGATAGGAGGTGGGTGATGATGGTTCGCCCTTTTTAGGGACAGACTGGACAAATGCTGTTTGCCACTTACTCGGAAAGAGCCTTAAAAAGTAGGACAAATGGAAGTGCTTACGCAGTTGCCATTGTAGAAGAACACCTCTTCAGAAGAACGGGGTGCATATTGTCCGGACCAGCGGATTTGTGCGCGATTAGATCCTTAACTACTCTTGCAATTGTACGATTGCGAAAATGGACTTGTCCCATCGAAAAATGTACGCTCTCGAGTACAGGTGCGGACAAACCACAATAAGGAAGCGTGCAGCTGGTTGTTAAATGTGCAGCTAGCACTGGAGCTTGGAGCTGGTTGTAAAATGCGCAGCTAGCACTGGAAGCGTGGAGCTGGTTGTAAAATGCGCAGCTAGCACATTTGCCTTGTCCAAAGAGCTGACAGCTGGAATGTCATTGCAAACGAACGTTGGTATTGAAGACGAGGCGGAATGCTTTACGTTTTTTTACAAATGACCAAACTTAAACCTCGTGGCCGCCGTGGCGTAGTGGGTAGAGTGCGACGCTCACACGCCGAAGGGTGTAGGTTCGAATCCCAGCTCAACAACAATTTTTCGAATTTTTCACGGCACCACCTCTTTCGAGCTGCTGACAACACTCAAAGAGTAGTAACTGTCTAAGAAAGCTTCTCAAATTTCGCCGTTCGGAGTCGGCAAAAAACTGTAGGTCCCTTCTACTCGTGAGAGAACAGTAGCGCGCACAACACGAGCAGTTGATGAGCAAGCTAGGCCCTGGTCCCCCTGTGGACTGTCGCGCCAACAATTATTAAACTAAAACCTCCCTCATATCGTCACTGTCACTGGCACTATCCCAATCTAGTTACAAGAAACCTTTAAGGTGTAAGTCGTTGCTCTTCACACACTATGTAGTCGAACCGCGTACAGGGTGTTACACTACAGACCCATCCAACAACAGTTCCTATTCGGAACCTCCAATGTTTCTTTTGGTTCACTACTTCCTTTTCCTTTCCTTCACTTTTCTCTATAGAATGCCTTGAATTTGGGCAACCCAGCAACTTCCCCTAATAGTCGTATCATGCTAAATGAGGATTTATTCATTGGACACCCGCCTTGGGAAGCACCTGTCCCGTTCGTCAGACAAAAAGTGCAGCCTTTAGTGGCACACATGTCTGAGACTGTTTATCCCAATACAGTTCCTGTGCAAAGAGTTGCTCAAACTTCCGATTATCCCTCAAAAATATGGATCCAAAGGTCAGCACCTCACAAGTCCGTGCACGAACAGGGAGTGGAAGAATAAGTCTACTCCACAAATGCCCGAAAACGCCACAGAAGTCAAAAAAGAAGAAAACAATTTGGATACACCTTAAAGTGCAACGAGAACTTCAAATTCATGTCACAATTCACAGCCCCATGCCGCATCCTCAGTGGGCAAACTCCAAACGACCAATTGCCCAAAAGCCTTCGTTATCCCACAGACTGCAATGATATCATCTGGCCGCACAGGAGACTGCTCAACAGCTTCTCCTCAAGTTGCGAAATTCCCATTAGCCGGCACACACACGCCGCCCTCAAGCAGATCCTTATCCGTGAAATAAATTCAAAGGAGAGCAACATTGAAACTGTGTTAATCCTCAATGGCCACCACATCCTCCATCCCCTTTTTTTCGCCATCAAATCACGTCCACGTGCCGATATCCTTTTTTCCCTAAACCACTGCTGCCGCTAGTCCTAAGCCCACAGTGGTACTTAATTCACATTGGCATTCAGCCAATATTGAAACAAAGCGCCCACATCCACACCCCATTCCACGCGAGGGCAGGCTCTCCAGGCAAGTGTGGCGGGAGAGCATATTTATTTAACAGCCTACCATGACGCAGTGCAAATGGAATAATCTCTTACGCCATCATCAGCTCGTCTTAGATAACTTGTCCCCGCCCCCCCGGGCATGGGGATCATCGCCCCGGTCGATTGATGACGGCAACCTGACACGGGGTGGCACACATATCGGTGGAGGGTCGGCAAGGGCGGCGGTTTTTCGGGACAAAACACACGATGCTTTAAGCTGCGTCGCTTCAAAAGCGACTACCGCCCATGAGATTATGGTGTCATTAATTTAAACATCGGAACGTGCGGTGTTTTCGAGGGCGACATATCTCTGGTGGTGGCGCAGAGTGTGGGAAGTTATTAAACCGTGCAGACATGTGCTGAGTGCAGCTTACGTAGAGACCTGCATGGTTGCCAGCGAAACAAGTGCCTTTACAACGCCATTATCCTTTGTGGAGTGCTGTCTGCCGTGCGGGGATGGGGGAAGACGAGGCGCAAGCAGCTCGCTTCATAATGATGATGGCAAGTCGTCGAACCCTGACGTGTGCGTGGATAATGGTGGAACAAGCCGCGAGTGCATACACAATGCACTCCTGCCAGACGTGCAAATTGAAAAGTGCATGTGCAGCTGATGTGCATTGTGATTCCGTCAAGGAAGCGAAGACAGTGGAGAGAAGAGCTAAAGGAGCGCGCAGATAGAGGTGGGTTTCTATCCAAATTGTAATTGAAGAACGGGAGAAATGAAAAAATAACACATACCGTCCCTGCCCGCAGTGACACTTTAAATCAAAAAGATGTCAGTTAAGGATGATTTCCTTCTATGTACAGCGCACATACCTTGTCCGGTGACAGGGCAAACTGGAAACAATTGCGCCTGCAGCACTTGCACCCTTCCTTGGAGACCGAAAACACTGCTGCTGGCACTGCCACCACCGTATCCATAGCCGCCGAACGATGCCGCTGACAGGTAATTCATGCCAAACTCACGGCTCTTCAAAACTGAAACTTTATCAAATCAATTCTCGGCGGTTGCCACCATCCTCGCACTCAGCGAAACAATAATATTCCTCAAGCTCGTCGTCTCGGAGACGTCATCTCTGCACACAAACACCAAAGCAAAGCGTAACTTTTCATTCTCACTTCCACAGCGCGGCACAATTTAATCACTTAACCACCTCGGACCGGAATACAACCAGGCATAGCTGGGACTGCAATTAGACTCTGCTTGGATACGATACGGCGCACTTGGCCAGGACAACCCGCAAGAACCGTGTTTGACTTTGAAAAGTTTCATTTGTTGACTGATTCGAGCGATGGCAGACGGTATTCATCGTGAATCCGATTTCGGATTTCAAACACCACCACCCGACCGCCCAGCGCTTTGTCACGACAAGAAAGTGAGCTAGAAGGCACACCGTAGCAATGGCGGCAGCTGGAACTGCGCCCGAATTTGTTTCTTTTCCGGCGGCGGCATGGAGTGGGTCTTTCTCCTCCAGCCGGTTGCAAGGGGTTTTGTTTATTTTTACTCTCTAATTCCGTCGAATGAGGTTGTTAGGATGGTTAAATACCGATAGCTGCTAGTTTGGGCGTTTGTCTTGGTTACATCGGGAAATTACAAAAGAAGTCACCCCCGGGGGCGGTTTCCAAGGCGGGCGGTTCGTTGGTTGTTTCTTTAAGGACTCCCATCCTGAATTAGGTTACGAGCTGAGCAATTTGATCAAATCAATGAAGACCTAGCAACAAGACAGAAATGTCATTGAATGGATGGATTTGTCATTTGCGGGATTTTCAGATGAGTCAGGGAGGTCTTTGAGCTTCTGGCAAAGTGAGCAGTTCCACGTTATTGTCTAGAGGTACATAAGCAGTGGCTTGTGGTCCCCCTTTTGGTAGGTTCAACTGGCTGCCCGCGAGTGCCGTCTTTCTTACTTTATGTGTAGGAGCGACCGGCGGTCAAAGCACTCCAAGTTGACGTCGTTTTGTTATCATTTTTTTTTAAATTACCTTCAGAACTCAAAGAATTGCTGGATGTACCTCGTCTAGACTTAGTAGGCATGAAGGTCGCTTGGGGCAGAGGAACACTTTATCAATGAAACAACCTGTCGTTGGTCGGGCTTCCCAATACAACTACTGTCCACAAGCTCAATTTCGTGAGCTACTTATCTAAATGCCCGTGATATTATCTTTCTATGAGTACAAGGGACCTATACTTATTGCCGACCTCGAAAGGCAATATTTGCAACCTTTTCTTAAAGAAGAGAATCGCTTTTCCAGTTTTTTTTAGGAAACTATTTGAACTTTTAGGATTCTCGTTACTGATGCAGGACTTCCCCGAGTAATTTCGTCACGCAAATATTCTAACGAGCATGAGCTAAGTTCGAATCTGCAGATTTAGACTCAAGTCCCATGCCATGACTTATCCGTTTGTTTTCTGGCTTTTATCATGAGCTTAAACGAACTTCGATTGGGAGCTAGTGACATTACGGAAGACATGATATTGTGGAGATAGACAAGACTCCAGTGCGCACTCCGTAAAGAATATTACAAATAGTCGAATCTTCTTTAATCTAAATTTGCTAATAGAGTGGCAGTGCTGATTTTGACTGTTAAGAAGCGTCTTACTTGTGTCAAGTAGGAAAAATGAATTTTCAAAGTGAGGTAGTGGAAGGTTACTGCCTGATAATACAATGGAGTAATTGAGTCTGAGCGCTCCAGTGCAGTATATCCCAACCTGTAATTTAATAATATTATTTGGTGGCGCGACAGTCCACAGGGTGACCAGGGCCTAGCTTGCTCATCAATTTACTCGTGTTGTACATGCTACTGTTCTCTCAGGAGTAGAAGGGACCTACAGTTTTATGCAGACTCCAAACGGCGAAGCTTAAGAAGCTTTCTTAGACAGTTATTACTCTTTGAGTGTTGCTCATCCTACGAGCCTAGTGATGGGAGTAAGTGCAACAAATTCACGAAGTATGCTGTTTGGTTGCAACTATGTGGTGAAGCCCACCGGCAGCACATGTTATGTGAATGACCATACTGTGTACTTTTCTTCTACTTGCGAGAGAACAGTAGCGCGCACAACACGAGCAGTTGATGAGCAAGCTAGGCCCTGGTCCCCCTTTGGACTGTAGCGCCAACAATTATTATTATGACACCACAGTCCACAAGAGGACCAGGGTCTAGCGTGCTCAACAACTACTCGTGTTGTGCGTGCTACTATTCTCTCACGAGTAGAAGGGACCTACAGTTTTTTACCAACTCCGAAGGGCGAAGTTTGAGAAGCGTTGTTTCTTAGACAGATATTACTCGTTGAGTATTGTCAGCAGCGCGAAAAAGGTGGTGCCGTGAAAAATTCGAGATATTTAGTCGGGAATTGAACCTAGACCTTCGGCGTGTGAGCGTCGTACGCTACCCACTACGCCACATACACACACAGGAATGCAAGTATTCCCTTAATTTGATCTCTAGATTAAGGATCTGCCTGAATCCCAGGACACCACAGAGACTGCCGATAAGATTGAAATTAGCTTGAGATGAATAGAATGGTGCCGCCGACGACTACAGTGGCAGTATATTTCATCGACAACAAATTTCACCGCCGTCTCCGAAATGAAATTGCCAATGAACTTGCTAGCAAGGACCAAAAGAGGCACTTAAAGGGCCCAAACCCAACTTGGGATTGACAGAGTCCGTCTCCAGGCTTTCAATCCACAGTTGGATCTTTCAACAGCACAACCAGTTATGCGACGCCTGTAGAAAAGGTATAGGAACTGCATATGCCTGTGTCAATGTCCCGCATTTGCTCAGATCATGTGGTGACTGTTTGGCTCTGATCTGGTGGGTCACTAAGTATATGTGCTAAGTAATCAGAGTGGCAAACACAAACAACATTCTGAAAGTGAATAAGATTGTGTTTTCTGGTTATTGTGGAGGAAGTGGTCAAAAACCCATGATTGAAGTTCGTGAAAGCGAAGGACATGAGCCACAGCTCTTTTATCTTCAGTTCAGTGCCTAAGCGCATTGTATTCAGATGCTGCAATGCAAAGACATGATCTGAAAGCCTCGGCCTTTTGGTTTCTGGAAGATTTAGAAATTACAATAAGTTACTGCTTGGTAGTAAAATGGACCAGTTTTCGAAGCTGTGCTCCAGTGCAGTGTTACCAGGTTGCCTTTTATATTTCGGGATTAGAGAACAAAAACCAATCATCGAAAATAGCTTTATTATTTTTTCAAAATATTCCCCATTAAGATCTGTAAACTTTTGCATGCGTTTGAACCAATTGTCGAAGCACTTTTGCCACTCTGATTGAGGTATCTCCAAAACATGCATTCTGAACGCATCAACCGCTTCTTCAGGTGTCGACAAACGTTGACCTCTCATTTTATATTTTACGTTCGGGAATAAAAAGAAGTCATTCGGTCCCAAATCAGGACTATACGGGGGATGACTCGTCAAATCGATGTTTTGAGTGCTCAAAAACGCAGTTGTTTGAGCCGATGTGTGGGAGCTCGCATTGTCGTGGTGAAGAGTGATCTGCTTCGGTGGTTGGTTTTCATGATTTCTTGGAGGACAACAGGCAGACAAATGGTTGCGTGCCACTCAGAGTTGACTGTTCTGCGTTGTTCTAGTGGTACGGTTGCGACATGTCCAGTTTTTCCAAAAAAACAGGCTACAGGCGTAGTGCTTCGTGAGCGAGCAACTTTTGTTGGATTTGACTCAATTTGAAACACCCATACAGTCGACTGCAGTTTACTTTCAAGCTCATACGCGTAAATCCACGATTCATCAGCCGTCACGATGTCATGAAAATGTTTCAAAGCACCGCGATTGTATTTTTTGGGCATTTCTTTCGACCAATTGACATAACCCTTCTTTTGAGCGATTGACAAATTGTATGGGATCCAGCGCGAACAAATTTTTTTGACGGTCAAATGTTCATGCAATATTGAATGTATGCTGGTCCCACTAATGCCTAAGGTTGTCTCAATCTCAGGATAAGTCACATGACGATCTTGCAATATAAGTAGGCGCACAGCATCAATGGTTTAAGGAACAACAACTGTTTTTGGACTACCTTTACGAAATTCGTCTTGGAGTGAACTACGACATCGGTTGAATTCACCATACCATCGATGAACACTGGTCATTGATGGAGCTGCATAGCCAAAAATTGAATTAAGTTCGTCGATACACGGTTGTTGATTGGTTGCCCAATCCCGAAATATAAAAGGGATCCTTCGTACAAAGTCTAAATCGAGTAACAAATGATTGACTGTACAAGCCGATAAAGATGTTTTCGAAATGTCTTAAATGGTTTTGTTTTATTAAAAAAAAAACAGTTGCAAAGTCTTTATTGGAAAAGTTTTATAAAGGGGGCTGCAATAGGAATACTCAAACTTTGTGTCATTAACAAAGCTAGGTTTTGGTTTTAAGTCTTTGGCAGCACACATTGGAACAACGTTTGCAAGGTATTAAAAAATTTAACTTCAGCCACAAGACCAACACAGTTATTCAACGCCATCACTTGCCTGTCACAACAACACTTCAACGTGAAGGCTTAAAACTGTTCACATACAATGTTGCAATGTCAGTGAGGAATAGAAGTGTGCGCTGTGCAGAAAATACCGCCACCGCAAACGCTTCCGTTTCACTCAAAATGAAGTTCTCAACATTTGGTCACCTCTGGGCTGCCATTGTGGCTATGGCCCCATGAGAAGTGACTACTTTTGAACTCAGTTGCAAAGTACAGTTATGGTCAAGTCACACGGCATATGTGACAGCCGATTTGCTGAGGAATGAGTTTGGCGAGCGGGTTTTTTAAAGAATCTTTTCCGTTACCGTAAACAACACAAATAGCGCTCGTATGTCAAAACGTTCTGAGTACGTATAACTTCAAAAAATGTCAAACTTTACGATAGAGCTGGCAGTTGCCAGATTGCAACACTAGGGTTGCGCAATCCCGAAATATAAAAGGCAACCTTCGTACACAACCTCAAAACAGAAGTCTTGTCGGAAGCAAATTGGACTGGTCTTGGTGGTTGAAAGTAGTGTGCTGCGGATGATCAAGGATCAAAGACTCTTCAGGCTCATACCCTTCATATAAAAGTTAAATAAATTCCACTTTTAAGAAACTCAATGACACGAGGTTCGTACAATTCCGTTTGCAGAAAATGAGCAGTCTTTGGAAGTCATTTAAAGACGAAAATCAGCGAAGTGTCTCAGATGTCCCAGAACTCTCGTCCTAGAAGTTAAGTTTGCCACCTTAAAGTCCTCAAAAAAAGCGCCGTAAACATGCGAAAAATGCCTTTACAACCACCGTCAATACATTTTTTGAACAAACATTCATTCTTTCATGTCGCACACGTCTTCCTCCCCGAGTGTCAGACAAAAACAAGAACGTTTTCCAGGCCATTAACGCCACCCACTCAGGCGAGTTTTATGTTCCCTCTGGCAGCGCGGCTAGGTTGTTGTGCTGAACTTTTCAGAATTTCTATCGGCGTCGGCCATTTACCTCGCCTGTCTGCTTCAATCATCGTTTTCCTTGCATCTCCTGTGACCGTGACACACCGAAGGATAACGCGTGACATTGAAATCCGAAAATCCTCCCACCACCTCAAAATCTTCGCCAACATTGTGCCCAAGCACAAGCAAAACATAAATAAAAATTAAGTGAGCAAAATAAATAAATTAAAAAAAAACGAAAAAGAAAAGAAAATTGAAAAACGCGTAGGCGGCTGTGACTGGGAACAAGTGTGCCCACCCACTGATGAGCAGCGTTTTCGGTGTTTTCGAAATCCTCACAAAGCGAAGCGCTTTCGTATGTCAAGTGTCAGCTCGAAAATGATTGATGGGCTATTGGAGGAGGCTCCTTTGTGCTGTCGCACGGCCTGACAGATATTCCAATTGGCCCGGCTTGGGTTACGAAAGTCGAGTGGCTAAGCGTCAGCGTGTCGAGTAATAAATTTCAGACAAATTCCCTGTCAAAAGTGATGAACATGATTGTTCTCCTAAACTTGTGTATCTCAGTGAAGACGATTTAATTTAGTTTGTATTTCTGTTTCTGCTCAATCTGTGGTGTGTCTAGATGGAAGATTAATCGACGTGATTGCATCTGATGTGCAGAACTGCTGAATGCCATGTGGGATGTTTGCTTTTGAAACACGAGGTGGCTTCGAAATGTATTTTACCACGAAATCTGCTATGAAATGAGTGAATGACACCATTTTCCACTCGATTTAATAAAAGATCAACAAACCGACCTGATGTTTCTTAGACTACGAGCCTCCTTTCAGGAGGGCATTTAGCTCCTTAAATCCTCCCTCGCCATTAAGACCGTCGTAAAACCCTTCCAAGCCGCAATTACCGTCATTCAGCAACAGTTGAGTACACTCCCCAGTGAATTCCTTCCACAAGTCAACAAACAGTGTTCGACGGTAAAATGTCCTCATAAAACAATTAACACACGGTACCGCAAAACACTCCACACAAGCAGAACGTTAATTCCGGTTTTGTCCCACACACAGGCAAGTGCTGCTTTTTTTCCAACTACATCATGCCGTGCACAGTTTTTGTGAGTGGCTCACTGAGAGATGAGGACAATTAAATGTGAGTGTAACCCTTAAGTCGGCGGAACTTTACGGCCCTTATGTGGAAATAGTCGTTGACAACTCGTAAACGGCGTTTAGTCTCTTTTCTGGCTTGACACGATGAGGGGGGGATGGAGAACGCTGCTTAAGAGTCATAATTGGTACATTACTGAAATGTGTGGGGCAGGGGATGGACCAACAACTGTTGTTGATGATAGACTGAACTAAAAAACAAATGTCCTGTTTGACTTAAAATCCGCAGGGCTAAGTTTGACCTTTAAATCTGTTTCTAAAAAGAAATTGTTGAAATTCGAGGACTTGAAATGTATTCGGGGAACAAAAGGTTTCAGAGTCATTATATCAAGAGGAAAATTGAAAAGCTGCTGGCGTAAACCACCGAACTTGGTTAAAACTGACGAACGTGGCTGAAATGGCAGGACTAGACTCAATGGACATTCAAACGAGTTTTCTATATTATGTTCCACAAATGGGTCTAGGACTCAACTGTGGGGAGAGTCAAACTGTCAAATGTGCCAGCGAAGACACAAACCGTCTGTAAAGCAACATAGAGAAAGTGGAGAAAATAAGTTCGGTAGTGTGTAAAAAAGCCTACAGAAGGTAGATCAGCGATTTAGTTACAACAAAGCTAAAAAATTGCGAGAAACCCATTTGGTGATTATTTTTTGAGCTTTTGCTAGAATCACATTTTGTCTCAATTGAGTCCTAGAAAAATTTTACTTTCCGAGGTCATTATAACGATCAACGAAGGGTGTTTTTTTTTTCTTTTTTTTTGTTGGACGTTGGAATAAACTACACTGGAGCGTTCAGACTCAAATGCTGGTTCATTGTACTACCAGGCAGTAACCTTCATTTGATGTAATTTCTTGGTTTTCCAAAGAAAAACCAAGAGGCACTTCTGTGATATAGAACTTTTTCAGTTCCCACCACATCATCGCCAAATAATCGCCACCTGATACGAGCGAACTACACCGGCAGAGAAAGTGCTCTGAAGGGTCTTCACCTTCTCCACAGGCGTCGCAGAGTGTTACATCACTAAGCCCTAGCCGACTCAGGTGCATAGCGAAGGTAAAGTGTCCTGTTAATACGCCGACAAGTCGTCTGCACTCGTTTCTGTCTAGAGATAGCAGAAAAGATGCAGATTTCATGCTGACGTTTGGGAGCATACTCTTTGTTCACTCTGCATCCTGGAGAGTCACGCTATCTCTGGTTGCGCTGTAGGGAGACCCAAGCATCGATTGAGGCCCTGACTAGGAACGCGGGTAGCCCCAAGGTGGGTTCGGGACCTACGAATGCCTCCGCTGAACCTAGCCTAGCTAGTTCATCGGCAGTTTCGTTTCCCAGGATCCCGTGTTTACCCGGAACCCAGACAAGTCTTAGCGAATTCAGCCTGCCGACCAAATTAAGGGAAGACTTGCATTCTTGAACTCTCTTTTAAGTGGTTAAAGGGTTGAGTAAGGCCTTGAGCACAGCTTGACTGTCGCTGCAGACGCAAATACTTCTTCCCTTCCACCTATTCTTCACAATATAGTTGTTGGCCATTAGGATCGCGAAGGCTTCCACCTGGAAAACCGACGCGAAGTTTCCTAAGGAGGCGTGATGTCTAATGTTGTCGTTTTCCACGAAGGCTCCAGCTCCAGAACCCTCCGTTGTCTTGGAGCCGTCAGTGAAAATCCGACTACATTCCTTTCCCGGTTCAGTTTTTGGCACAGCCAGTCCAGGACACGGGGAAAGTCGACTTTGTAGAAGCGTAGCAACTGTATTATTGACGACCTCGCATCGGACAGCATGTCCATGAGAGTATTATCATAGAAGATGCGGCGTGCGAGGTCATCACAGCTCCAGTGAGTTGAACCAAAGACTATCGCTTTTTAATCGAGAGATGGCCTTGAGTGTCCATCCCATGATGTGGTGATCAATGAGGGGGGGGGGGGGAAGAGATTAATTAGAGCATCAAGAGCAGAGCCAGTCGTATTGGGGAAAGTCCCTACGCAGCCGAGACAAACTGTTCTGTGAAGCTTGGTGAAAGCAGCAGTCACATATTTGCGCGAAAGCTTGTTTCACCAAACGACTGATGCATAATAGAAGAGTGGTCTTATCATTGCCTTGTAGATCCAAACGGATCCTTTGGGTGATATACCCCAGGTTTTACCAAAAAAAAAAGACTGACAGCGCCTTGGAGGTTTATGTCTAAATGTGTCTTTTCCAGAGAAGTTTACTATCCAGGATAACACCTAGATATTTGGCTTCATTGGAAAGTGGGATATTGACGCCTTTAAGTACCAGTTGAGTCAAACCAGTCATATTCCTCCTTCTCGTTAAGAGAACAATCTCAGTTTTAAGAGGGTTGACTGAAAGTCCATTCCTAGTAGACCAGCTATCGCTTACGCCGCCTGCCCGCGTGCACTGACGGCCGCAAGGCATGATCCGAAGGGTGCTTAGTCCGTTGTATAAATCTTGAAGCGGTTTTAAAAATGTGTGCCAACGCCAAGTAAGCAGTTTTGATATTTGTCTGAGTACTTTCACGGCCCTATTTGTGAATGTTTGGCATTCACTCGGCCGAGATATTACATTACATGCCACAAGGGGAAATAGTGAGTGAACGAGGATTTGCTGCCGACAAAGAATCGATCCGTCGAACAACACCTCGTTCGGAATGCGCCAACTGACAGCTACAACTTTGAGGTAGTTGAGGAGTTTGTCTACCTAGAGGCAAACGCGAACTCCACAAATGACACCTTAGAGCAGATTCGGACCACAAGCACCCTTGGCGAAACACGATGTGGATGTAGTTCGACTACAGTGGCTCGGCCACATCGAGCCCATGGACAATAACGCTCAAACCAGGAAGGTCTTCGATTCCTAGCCTCCGGGTTCGAGATGAAGAGGAAGGCTAAACCTCCGGTAAAGACCCCAAGTGATTGCGGATGTTAGAGAGCTTAGTCTTGACAACTGGAGGAAGCAGGCCTGGAACCGTCAATAATGAAAAGCAGGATAGCTCACGCTTAGAACCTTTATGGGTTGCAGACCTGATAAATAATGGAAAGTGGTATGCGGAACGGGGAATTCTTTAAGTTTTAAGGGGAAAATGTTAGAGAAACGAGGAAAACGAGGGGAAACGAGGAACACTTTGAGTTGTAAGAGGAAATAGTATGACCAACGAGGAACTCTTAAAGTATAGACCATTTTGATTCTTCCTGGAAATAATATAATAAATGGGGAACTCTTCGTTAGAGAAAATTTAAATCCCAGAGGGTAAGAGAGGTGAAGGAATTAAGAAGAAACCAAATAAAGTACGAAAATGCTGCGAGACACATGCGCTCTACATGGACGCCCGATAAGGGCATGGATACCACAATTCACAATGGATACACACAATTCGTTCCAAGCATTGGGTTAACGTAGCAGAGGACTACCAAAACTGAGACGGAGTGCAAAAGTGGGAAAGGAGCTCAACCATTTTGCAGGGCACAAATAGGAGTAGCAGCCAAATACGGCGCTGGCTGGAGATTAATTTTTATTAGGGTCCACGTCCACCGCGAACTGTAGCGCCACAGAAAGAAGTAGAAGAAGCCGCTGCATCGCACAAGAATGTCTTGAAACTTAGCTCCCTTAAACCGTTGCAGCAACAAAGGTCTACAAATCATTTCTAGGAAAAGCGTGTTTTTTTAAGATGTATTGAACTTTGAAGTTGAATAACTCAAAAGTTACTTTTTCGAATTAGCATAAAATTTAATTTACCCCAAAGACAATCTTCTGGCATTATATTTCAAACATGATTTATTGTATATAACTACCACAGATGGATGGGACATAACCTAATATCGAGTTCCATTTCGCGATATGTTTTTCAACACTTGTGTCTGCATATCAACAACAATGCGGCATAGTTTTGGTAGCTACAAAGTCAGACTGCAGCCACAAAGTTAGCCTGTAGCTTCAAAGTCAGGCTGCAGCCACAAAGTTAGCCTGTAGCTACAAAGTCAGACTGCAGCCAGAAAGTTAGCCTGTAGCCACAAAGTCAGACTGCAGCCACAAAGTCAGCCTGTTGCTACAAAGTTAGAGTGCAGCCACAGAGTCAGAGTGCAGACACAAAGCTAGCCTGTAGCTACAAAGTCAGACTGTAGCCACAAAGTCAGCCTGTAGCTACAAAGTCAGACTGCAGCCACAAAGTAAGCCTGTAGCTTCAAAGTCAGGCTGCAGCCACAAAGTAAGCCTGTAGCCACAAAGTCAGACTGCAGCCACAAAGTAAGCCTGTAGCCATAAAGTCAGGCTGTAGCCACAAAGTTAGCCTGTAGCCACAAAGTCAGACTGCAGCGACAAAGTAAAACTGCAGCCACAAAGTCAGCCTGTTGCTATAAAGTTAGAGTGCAGATACAAAGCTAGCCTGTAACTACAAAGTCAGACTGCTGTCAGAAAGTTTACCTTTAGCTACAAAGTCAGACTGCAGCCACAAAGTAAGCCTGTAGCTATAAAGCCAGACTGCAGCCAGAAAGTTAACCTTTACCTACAAAGTCAGGCTGCAGCCACAAAGTAAGCCTGTAGCTTCAAAGTCAGGCTGCAGTCACAAAGTAAGAATGTAGCTTCAGAGTCAGGCTGCAGCCACAAAGTAAGCCTGTAGCTTCAAAGTCAGGCTGCAGGCACAAAGTAAAACTGCAGCCACAAAGTCAGCCTGTTGCTATAAAGTTAGAGTGCAGATACAAAGCTAGCCTGTAGCTACAAAGTCAGACTGCAGTCAGAAAGTTAACCTTTAGCTACAAAGTCAGGCTGCAGCCACAAAGTAAGCCTGTAGCTTCAAAGTCAGGCTGCAGCCACAAAGTAAGCCTGTAGCTTCAAAGTCAGGCTGCAGCCACAAAGTAAGCCTGTAGCTTCAAAGTCGAGCTGCAGCCACAAAGTTAGCCTGTGGCTACAAAGTCAGACTGCAGCGACAAAGTAAGACTGCGGCCACAAAGTAAGCCTGTAGCTACAAAGTCAGGGTGCAGCCACAAAGTAAGCCTGTAGCTTCAAAGTCAGGCTGCAGCTACAAAGTCAGAGTGCAGCCACAAAGTCAGCCTGTTGCTACAAAGTCAGACTGCAGCCACAAAGTAAGACTGCAGCCGCAAAATCAATCCACCAAAAGACGGAAAATTGCCAATAGCTCATGTGTATCCTGTCACTTACTACTTCCCTTCGGAACTCGCAAATGCAATTTACACGATCTTGAAACTCTTCCAAAAGTGCATGTCTGCCTTATGGGATACTGCCGTTTTTGCAAATGCCAAAGATCAAGTCCCTCCATTCAACAGCTCGCTGCCAAAGCACACCATGTTCCATAGAGACTTCGTCCAATGTCGTCCACATGCCCGCCAACATCAACCCCCAAGCATCGACCACCAGCTCTAGCCAGTGTGACGCAAATTGCCAACGAGACTGTATAATTCATAGAAACTGCCTCTAATAATTTAATTTGCAAGAAACACACATTTTTATCGAAAGCCATAAACAAAAACTACACACACACCTCCCCGCCTCCCCGCCGAGACGTTGAACGTTTCATCAGACCACACAATGGCTCGGTGGCCGTGGATATTTCAACAGAAATGATTTTACTCGAAAATTCGTCTCTGCCCAGAGACACATCGCGTGGCGGTGTTTTAGTTATCGCGGGGTGGACCGAATTAACATTCGACAAGCACATTAGAGGCCACCCACCTGTGCGGTGCACATGTCGAGCATGAGCGACGAGAAATGCTTCCGAGATCCGCGACATAGAACCGTGACAGTGAGAATGTTTACAGCAGAGTTTTCGAGTAAAATTTGTGTTTCTTCACTCGGCAGCTGATTGAAAGCGACAGATGGTGTGGAAGCGGCGGAATGGTTTTGGTTTTTGAAAAATTAAATTAAATGCTCAGTGAATAGTATACTATGCCCCTGGATCAATTTAAAAGTTCACTTTCCTCGAAACTAATGAAAACTTTTTCATTTTTCAGACTTTTTCCCTTGATTCAGCAAGTCCCATCTCTCACCTCTTATCGGCATTGCATGCTTTTTCTCGAATCGCGAAGTCTCCCGAAGAACATGAACTGCACAAGAAACACAGAACTCCTTCCCACTCACATCCAAATCACAGTCGCGATGTATCACGCTCGACTGTAGGGATCTGAAATGGCCTCGTATCTTTTAATTGGCTCAAGGAATTCCCAAAGAAAGTCATTTTTGCAAGCGTCAACCGGGGAACATCGCCACCAAAGGGCCTTGAAACCACCCCCAGCCGCCAGTCATCGCCCTCTCCATCCGCTGGGGATTGGCCAATGAATGTTAATGTTCTTGCTTTTTGTTCCTTGTCAGGAAGGCAAAACCCGGAAACAGTGAATGAAAGTAACGGTATATATTCACACCTGTTAAAAGTTTGCCCCCGAAAGAGGAGACAACGAGAACTGACGACTGTGCAAACCCACACGGCGCGGTGGTTGAGTTGGGAGGACTGAAAAATGATTTCCTCTTCTGGGGTGGTTGGGGGAGGAGAGACAAAAGGTGCGACTATTCAGGATGTAGAAAAAGGTGACGGCTGTAATGGAATTCTGTAATGGCGGCAAAAAGGTGCGAACATAAAATGAAAAAAAAATGTTTTGAATATTTACGACGACGTATGCCGTGGAGGCACAGTGCGTAGGAGCATTTTTGGAGGGAATTCATAACCCCCCCCCCACTGTGACAAAAGTTTTTTGATTAAATTTGAATTTCATGTGTGTTGCGCCAATCATGCATGAGAGTCGATTTCAAATTTATCCTCCAGCTGGTCCAGCATCGCCTTAAACAGCAGCAGCAGCTGTGGCAATGGCTCAAGCACTTGTCACACAGAGACTCCCTCTGGGGGTGGTATGATTCAACTTTTTCCGGTTTTGCATTCCGTTTCTTTGCGCTCAAGTGGGCGAGAACGGATAAAAATGTTCGAAAAGTTTCAAGAAGCACTCCAACACGATACCGCCAGCCGGTTAGTGGAATAAGTCCACTTGCTTACAGCTGACGGGATATGGTACAGTTCCCTCTGCGTCGGACCTCTGGTCGACGAGCGGCTAACCGAGGAACACAGGGGGTGCCCGATTAAAGGACGCTCGAGTGGCAGCAAGAGTTGCGGACAATTCCTTCAAACGCAGTGTGCTTAGAGGGTGCTCTGTGCGGTGACGGAGAAAAGTTTTGTCGGTAAGGAAGTGATTATCCAAATTTGACTTTAATGTTGGGGGAGGGATGGAATTTTTCGAGGTTACGGGATGAAGTGACACTTTGGAGAACTTTTTCAAAGTTACTTTATACAGTCTTCCGAAAATTGAGTGAATACCAGGGGGCTCCGTGTTGGGCGCCATTCTGGTGAACGTTTAAAGACTGTTTCAGTAGCGCTTAGAATCAAATTCGGCTCGTTCCTGTTCTCCTTGACCGGGGCAAACATTATGCAGACTTCTGAAAAATGAGTGAATACCAGGAGGCTCCGTGTTGGGCGCCATTTTTGTGAACGTTTAAATAAATTCGGCTCGTTTCTGTTCTCCTTCACCGGGGCAACCATTCCGGCCACACACTCTCATCTCTAGACTTCCTTTCCAAAATGTTTTTCTCATTGATTTAAATCCTCTGAAGTTCTGAATCTCTCCTAATGCACTCTGACCCGGTAGTTCATCGCGAAAACTTTTTGAAAGCAACTTCATGCAGACTTCCGAAAATTGAGTGAATATCAGAAGGCTCCGTGTTGGGCGCCATTCTTGTGAACGTTTAACGATTGTTTGAGCAGCGCTTAGAATCAAATTCGGCTCTTTCCTCTTCTCCTAAACCGGGAAAACCATTATGCAGACTTCCGAAAATTGAGTGAATACCAGGAGGCTCCATGTTGGGCGCCATTGTAGTGAACGTTTAAAGACTGTTTGAGCAGCGCTTAGAATCAAATTTGACTCGTTCCTGTTCTCCTTGACCGGGGAAACATTATGCAGACTTCCGAAAAATGAGTGAATACCAGGAGGCTCCGTGTTGGGCGCCGTTTTTGTGAACGTTTAAATATTGTTTGAGCAGGGCAACCATTTCCGGCCACACATTCTCTCCTCTAAACTTCTTTTCCAAAATGTTTTGCTCATTGTTATACATCCTCTGAAGTTCTGAATCTCTTCTAGTATACTCTGACGCGGTAGTCCATCGTGAAAACTTCCAGTTCAAGTTTCCCCACCGCAAAATATTTCTCTCCTGCAGTTGAGTCTTTACCCCATTCTGTCATTCAAAAGCAGAATCCATTAACCGATTTGACAGAACTATCCCCACATGACAAGACATTCCACTTCAAAGAGCACCCAAAGCCCTCGTAGAACACAATAAATCTTTAACTCACCATGCTGAAAATCCTCCAACAGCAGCGTAGCATCCATTATCCCCGGCGAGGATTGCCGCTGAGAATCCATTGAAGTCCACACCTTGTTACCGGAAGCCACTCACAAATCGTACACACACCATCGACCGTCGACCTGTTTCAGCAGCGCGACTGTTGACCCGATTTAACGTCAATTCCGCGAAATATCACAAGATAAGCCATAACTACAAACTCGGAGTCCAGGATCGAAAATTCGGTCAATTCCAACCTCACTTCAAGCGGAGCACACACAGCACTGCACCGGCCAACTGCACTGCGCCCTCTCGCGTCTCAGCAGTGAACCTAGTTTCAAACAACTTTCTCAGATGTTTGATCAATTTCACACGCGCTCTCTGAACTCGTGAACCTGTGAACCCGCATAGACCGCAGCGCACTCCCGTCTCCAGTCCGACTCCGGTCGAAGTGAACAAGCACAAAAACCAGCCCGGCTAACGAAGCCGACCATAAATCCGCGCGCTTTCAATTAGAATGCCATCTTTCACGGTTCCCCACAGTCTAGGGTAATCGGTGTCCTCGTCCTGCTTGTGCTGTCGCATGTCTTCGGCTTCCCTGTGTGTATGTGTGTGTGCTGCACTGTGACGAAGAAAGCACGAAGGAACGATATTCAATAACAAAGAAATAGGAAAACAACGAGCAAAAGACTATTCCCCTCCCACCGAGTTCCTGGCACAACCCTTGCGCTGACGACAATGACAAACCACTGCAACTACCGCCAAAACCGCCATCCTTGCCGCGACACCGGTCGAACCGCAACCCTCTCAAAGGAGCTCCTCGGGTGGGGTTACATTTCGAGGGGATCAACTGCCAGATGGCGGCAGATAGGAACTCCTAGGCGCACTCAACGTTTTTTCACAACCGACTCGCGTTCGGAGGCCTCACTCCCGTCCCCTCTCCGCTGCAGTCTGCAACTATTTTTGGAAATAGAGCCTTAATGCAGTCCGATGGATTTTTTCCCCCGCTTGTCAGATTGCCCGCGTCATCCGTGTTGCCGCCATCGTGTGCTCCCTAACAATCCGCCGTGACTAATAAGTTCGGGGTAATGCCAAGTAATGAAACCGTCGGGTCATGAAATCCTTTCACCGGGGATGTACTCGATGTGGCTGAGCTTTAACGCGTGGATTTAAGTTCGCCAAAATGGAACAACTGTGGTGCAGATCTTTTTTTACGACTCTCGGGGAGGCCCTAAATTACGAGTGAAGGAAGGCTCTTGAAGGCAGTGAGGGGAGGGAGTGAAAGTGCAATGAAAATTCTTTAAAGCGATTTACTGCAGCGTAACTGTTTTCAATTTTCTCGAAAATACATCATGCAATCCTTGGAGTTGAAAATTGCGTTCGTTTTCGAGTTACCGTCTGTTTTTCAATGAAATAAAAAAAGGAAAAGAAATGGGAAGAATGAAATGAAGGAAGGGGAAGGCGCTAAACGAGGCGCCTTCGAGTCTGCACCTAAACACAAATAAGTCCCTATACAGCTAACGAAGGACTAAGAATTTATCAATGTAGTACCGAAATTGTGAAATATCCAAAATTCAAATTAAACAACAACCCCAAAAGCATATAACATCGCATGTGTCCAGTATTCGTAAAAGTTAACTTTCGCCATATAATTTTATTCAGTTTTGTACCTTATTCAGAGGAAAACATTGCCAATGAGTGAAATCTCAACGCCATTTGCCTTGTCTACAAAAAAAGAGACCCCTTTCCGCCAACCACCTAGGGATCAGCCTCCTCAACATCGCCTACAAGATCCCCTCTACCGTATTATGTGATCGTCTGAAACCTTTTGTCCAAAACCTGATAGGTCCCTATCGGTGTTGTTTCAGGTTTGCGAAGTGCACTACTGACCAGATTTTTACTTTACGGCAGATCCTGAAAAGACCCAAGAAGTGCCAATGGACACTCAATACCTACCTATTCGTCGATTTTAAGGCCGCATATGACACTTTGCTGGAGCCATCGGTAAACACAGCCTGAACGACAACACCTCCGGAAGCGGACTCGGGCTGCTGGACTTCGCCTCAGGGCGAAATCCCTCTGTGGCTAGCACGCGGTTCCCACACCTGAACATTCACAAAGAAACCTGGGGATCTCCAGATCAATCCACCGTCAACCAGATTAATCGCATTGCGATCGACGTCAGACACTCCTCCAGTATTCTGGATGTCCGAACCTTCCGAGGTGCAAACATCGACTCGGATCATCACCTTCCGAGGTGCAAACATCGACTCGGATCATCACCTTGTTGTAGCCAAGGTAAGAACCCGGATATCAAGAGAGCGACGGAGTCGAAATAGACCAAACGGTTTGACGTCGGAAAGCTACAATCACAACAGATCGCTGGGAACTTCGCCGACCGAGTCTCCCTGAAATTCGCTCAGAGAACTTTGCCTGAAACTCGCTCAGAGTACTTTGCCAACCGAGTCTCCCTGAAACTCGCTCAGAATTCGACGCTGCCTGCACTAAACGTAGAAGAAGACTGGAAACGTTGTCAAGAAGCCATCAAGAGAGCTGCCACTGATGTGCTGGTTTACACCTCACCACCCAGAAGGAACCCATGGTTTGACGACGAGTGCAGGCAAGCGCATGCAGCTAAACAAAACGCCTATAAGGCGACGCTGCATCGTACAACGAGGACTGCTCGTGAGCTCTACGAACAGAGAAGAAGAGAAGAGCACGGACTTCCCAGAAGGAACATGAGAAGCGCGCGGTTGAGGAAATGGAAAGGTGTTGTGGCAGGAATGAAGTCCGAAAGTATTACTGAAAGGTAAAACAGCTATTCGGGGGATACAAGGCTCGGACCAAGGCCCGCCGGGACAAAAATCGACACCTCGTGGTAGAGTCGCAGTCTTCGTTGAGAATCTAGAAGGTTCATTTCTGTAGCCTCCTTAACGGTGATGACGGCGAAAATCCCGCTGTTAGGCAGAATGTTCCACTCAATTCGGACGATGATAGACAAGCATTCCGTTCCTCCGACTTAGACGAGGTGAAGATAGCAATATCCAAGCTGAAGTTGCTGAAACGGATGGATGGATGGCCGCAGAGCTCTATAAAGCAGCTGAAGATGACCTGGTTGGGCGCATGCACCAGCTCATTTATAAGATATGGTCGGAGGAAAGCATGCCCGATGAGTGGAATCTCAGTGTCTTTTGTCCGGTTCAGAGGAAAGGAGACCCCTTTTGACTGCGCCAACGACGAAGGGATTAGTCTCCTCAACATCGCCTACAAGATCCTCTCTGTCGTATTGTGTGAGCGTCTGGAACCGTTTGTTCATGACCTGATAGGTACCAGTGTGGTTTCAGGCACAGACACAGGCACTTCATTTCAGGGAAGTCCGCCTAGTCAAGTTGGGTGACAGATTCAGTATTTTGCAGTGCCCAAGTTAAGGATTGGGGTTTCAGACCAGGGAAGTCCATAAAAGACCAGAAGTTCACATAACGGCAGATCCTGGAAAAGACTCAAGAAGTGCAAATCGACACTCACCACCTATTAGTTGATTTTAGGGCCGCATATGACAGTGTGCATAGAGACGAGCTATACAGTGTCATACCCAGTTTTGGCATTCCAACCAAACTCGTCAGATTGTGTTGGGTGACGATGGAGAACTCTCGCTGCTCCGTCAAGGTCGGTTCCGAACTCACTGAGACCTTCAATGTCCAAAAAGGTTTAAGACAAGGCGACGCACTGTAATATGACTTCTTTAACATCATCCTCGAGAACATCGTGCGTAACTCACAAGTCAACACCAGAGGCACGATCTTCCAGAAGTCAGTTCAATTGCTTGCTTACGCTGATGACATTGACGTGAGTGGACGAACACAGCGAGCCGTCAATGAGGCGTTTGCTGGCATTGAAGCGGAAGCGGCGAAAATGGGTAACCATATATAATAAAAGCAACCCTTCTTCGTTACCGACGCTTTAGCCGTTGTCGTCAAAGATAAATTCTGAAAATTTATTCAATTAATTAAAGTCGACAGAAATTCTGCACACCGTGTGTGTAGAGGTAGGGGGAATAATTGTCTCCTACTGTCATAGAAAGGATTTGTTCTTACGTGAGGCATAGTACACATTGAGGAACCCGGTTAAACAAAACACAAAGCATGTGTATATTCTCCGTGTGACTGCGACGGCGACAACGCTCGTCTCTAATGAAATAATGATGAAACCCTTCCATGCGACACAACTTGACAACATGCTGTCATCAAGAAAGGACACACAACATCGACGTCTCTTACAGAGCATCACACTAGGCAGCAGAATCTTTGAGAAAGTCTAGGACTTCGCCTACCTTGGTTCCGTGGTAAATAGGGAAAACAACATCAGTACCGAAATCAAACGCAGACTTACTCTTATTTTGGACTCAACTTATTTTTTGGACTCAACAGAACTCTATTGGCCCTTGTGAATGGATGATCCTTTTGAGAAGAAACAAAACACACTCTGGAAAGTCTTATCTGGTTTGGAAGTTTCTTGATCTTTCCTTTCCGGTTTTTCAGCGCGGAAACCTGGACGTTACTAAAAGCGGATGAGGAAGTCCTTAGAGGGAAGTTTTGCGTGCGATTTTTGGTCCTCTTTGCGTTGATGGCATCTGGAAGAGAAGATATAGTGTCGAACGCTATGGGCTGTACAGCGACATGCGCCTTGTCAAGCTTCTTCGGATACAACGCTTAAGATGGCTAGGTCATGTAGAGTCGCCGTTCGGAGTCGGCAAAAAACTGTAGGTCCCTTCTACTCGTGAGAGAACAAAAACGCTCAAAGCAGGAGTAGTTGATGAGCAAGCTAGACCCTGGTCCCCCTATGGCCTGTGAAGTCATACAATTATAATTATTATGCAGGTGCTGTGGTTTCATCAAAACGATACAAAATGTCGCAAAGATCGTGCCACAAACGATTTTTTGAATGAACCCTAGATGACCACACAGTTTCGAGCTATGGACCTCCCAGATCGTTCGATTTAAAAATCTTTTCTACTTTTTGCTAGTATATGTGGAGTCACTAGTCTACGCAGAAAAACCCGAAACGATTGACCACTTGGAGGATAAAAAACGCCACATTTTGGCCGACTTAGGGCCACAAATGTTGAAAAACCATCGAAATTGGAACTTCTTATTAGTCCTAGCTAACCGTAGCGGTCATGTATCAGATATCATACAATATTTAAACAATAATGCCCGACGATCGACTGTCGAATGAAGTGAATTTCATGTCAATTCAAAAAAATCACCTCTATATTATGCGACCTTGAAGTTCTATAACCCTAAACAAAACGCCCTGATTACAACTGTTTGTATGAAAGTGACACATTTTGTTAGGAAACATTACGTTCATTTAGATTCATCGATTACGAGTAGTATTTTTTTATGAACATATTAAATTTTGGAAATGTGTATGCCAAACAAACAATAATACAACCTTTCAAATAGGCAACGCAACACTTGGCACACCTTTGGATCAAATAAACGCATGCTACATTTCATAATGGGCAGCCTGCTGCGTTGCATGAGTTTTTGTAGTCTACAAAACCTATAGGACGCATAGTTGAATGATGGATTCAAATAGCAAAGTTGCACAATTAGTTGTTGCTTAAAATTATTTAAAAACGAAACCTTCCGCGCGTTACTGTAAATCACATTGGTTAAAGAAGAAACGCTGTTCTAATAGTGGGAAACTGACGTATGGTTCAGATTTACTTAGCTAACATTGAAATGCGTTAATGTTTTCTTGTATTAAAGGATCTCAGTTGTTTTTCGCCTATCAATGTGCCACACGCACGAATAAATAGGTACACGCCTTAAAATTAAAAAAAGAAACTTTGAATTTGTAAGCGGGGAAAAGAGAAAGAGAGAGAGAGAGAAAATAGGGAGCGTTTGTCCTACTCTGTGACCTTTTCTAGTAAATTAAATAGGAGTCAACTGTGTGCATCTCACTGTGTCATAAGGTGGCCTAGGCAGCTAGCAGTGATCAAAAATTACACGCGACTTCTTTCTTATAAATCCACTCCTGCGCTAAGAGAAGGGATTCCCTACTTCAGTGGCACCTATTTTGAAGAACTTATGCGGGCAGGATGTTTCGACTTTATCAGTTTGTGGCCAAGTAAGTCGTACAAAGGACGTTTGTGCCGTCACTCCAGGATTGGGCCAGATAAAACCATAAACAATTGAACTTAGAATGAACTTGATATCTAAGTGACTGCAACTTTAGCTTAAAAGAGACCATACCTTAACTTTACTTGTAGCTCAATGGAATTTTTCTAGTGAGTGGAGGGGACCTGCAGTTCATAACCAACCTCGAACAGGATAATTCGAGAACCCCAATTCCCCTTCCCCCCAAAGGCAATTAGTACTCCGTGGGAGTTATCATCAAAAGTGGTGACGCCTCGAAGGAAAATCACCTAAGGAATCGAACCGAAGACCTTTGTCTTGTTAGCTGACGAACTTCTGCACGAATAATAATAATAATTGTTGGCGCTACAGTCCAAAGGGGGACCAGGGCCTAGCTTGCTCATCAACTACTCGTGTTGTGCGCGCTACTGTTCTTGCACGAGTAGAAGGGACCTACAGTTTTTTGCCGACTCAGAACGGCGAAATTTGAGAAGCTTTCTTAGACAGTTATTACTCTTTGAGTGTTGTCAGCAGCTCGAAAGAGGTGGTGCCGTGAAATATTAGAAAAATTGGTGCTGAACTGGGAACTTCAGCACAAAACCGATAGAAAAATTCAGTCGATTGGAAAAGATGGGTGTTTACAGGGATCATTCTGATAATTATTGCCAAATCATAGCACGGTTTCAAGTTCCATTCAATCTGTGCCATCAACACCTTCAGTAGAAGTTTTTCGATTTGGGCCCTACTCTATCTCCGCACTCACCTATCACACAGTGTTCCGCCCCCACAGACGCACTCACAGCAGGTGCCTTGAATTTAAAAGTTTTTCTAAAGTCTAATGTTCGACAGAATTCCATGCACTTTCAATTTAAGCTTGTAAGTGCTCAGAGATGAGGTGGGTGTGGGGGCTGCGTTGTCGAGTTCTCGCGTCATTTGCCGGTGTTCCAGTTGCTTGGATTTTTTATTTTTTGATACGGCACCTTCATAGCAAATTGCTCAGCCATCCCAACCGGAGATCTGCGGCACGCGATTAGCGACTGAGGGCCTTGAGAGCTGCCCGCCTTTTCAGTGTGATGTAGAAATCGCTAGAACTGTGCTTTGATAGTGTTGACACTGTAGGGAAGGGACTTGTAACTGGACCGTCTAAGACTCGTTTCGGTGTTCAGTATATGTGATGTTACATTTGTAAGCCCAAGAATTCCGGAAACTCGCATCGAATGCATACTTTGGAATGAAATTCAACGCAGGTATCGAATTACCAATGACCGGCAGTCTCTTCAACTTCATTGGCAGCTCCAACCATTAGAACGGAAACTAGCCAATCAGTGCGCAATTGGTCGCCCTCCAATTCATGAGTCGTCTACTTTAACAACTACTCTAGTTTTTAATTGAAAAGTCGTTACAATCCGTGGAAACAAGATCTAAGACTTGACTGAATAACAAATGCTATCTTGGCAAATTCCTGCAACTTGAAGAAAATCTTTTTCATTGAGCTTTTGCGGATTGTATACACATACAAATTTTTTAGCACAATTCCTTTTGCCAAAAAGTACTACGTCTAATACCCAACACTTGAGTTGAAAGGGAAGCATACCTTTCCTTGCATAGTTGGAGAATTTTCATAAGAAACGGTCAAAGTTTCCAAGGTTCACACTTTAGAAGTACGAGTACACGATAGCCAGCAAAGTTGTCAAGTAAAACTCTCCATGCAATGTGTCCAAAGGAGCTCACCTCTTTTGTAAATGTGTAGTCCTCCGTTTCTCCAACAAATCGTTTGCGGTTGTATTTCACCATAAGGCTACGATTCAACTATTCTCCAACCAACCTCACCTCTAGTCCCGTCTCCGGCACACAAACCCGCGGAACACTATCATCCTCTCCACTTCAAAAGGCAAAGGGTGTGCCTCTGCGACATCGACCTCCGCTCTCCACCCTCCACTCTCCAACCGTCACTTTTTGTACATGTCTTAAGAATTAACAAGAAATCCTTTCTTTCTCCCTGTAATCAACACAAGTGGCCCACATACCAGCGCATCCCTGCTGCTGGTTCGTCAGTGTCATTATAGCGAGCACGCGAATTATACGTAAACCCCCCACCACGACGATGTCCTTCCGTGGGAGCGTTTCCAACATTTGAACTTTCCGCGATGAGCCTAAGGACTTCATTCAAATTGCGCTGGCTGTTGATGCAGCTGTCTCCGCTTCATTTCCATAAAGGAGAAGTTAAGGCCCCCTAATTTTGACACTGAGAGGGGTATGGAAACAGAAACCCAACCCCAGGGCCAGTGACAGTTTGGATTGTCTTACAGCCCCAAGGTTCCGAAAATAGGATTCTTAAGCCCGACGTCAGACGCTAGCCTCCTCTCGCCGCTGCTGTGGTAATAGCTATTGATTATCCAACGAAACGAAGGATATGAGTGAAGATGATGGGATACGAGTGAGGAGGGGAGGAGGGAATTTACAGGAAAACAGGGAAAATGACACAATGAACCGTTAACAACCACTCACCGGTTGACGTCAGACAGCCGTGTAATTTGATTTTTCACCATTTGCGACGAACATTGACTCGAGTTAAGCGCTCATGTGTTTAATCGGTCTCGCGTCTGCCGGTGGGAGGCGTGCGAAGGCCACGAGGCGTAGGCAAGACGTAAGCAATGTACAAGGCTAATATGGAAATTGGGTATTATGGCAGCTACACATACTGAAAAGGACGGTGGTGGGGTTGGCAGACGAGTGCTTGTGCATTTGATACGTGGCTTACAGGCTGCTAATGTGCTGCTTAACTTTTGATTAAATCAACGGCAAGAAGTATTTGTAGTTGAAGGAAACGTATACAGGAGCGGAGGAAATTTCGTACACCAGAATAAAAAAAAGCCTATAATCCAGAAATACTGCCAGGAGAATGCTTCTATGGACTCTGTCGCTGAAGAGCTGATGTGTTCTAAAAAGAATGGTGTCTGGTGGAATTAAGGTCTATACGAACACAGGCGACACAGGAACCCGAAAAGGATTAAACTTTACAGAAAGATAGCTGTCGGAGAGGACAGACTTATATGTCAGTTGAATAAGGCGGATCCCTTCTTCACCAGCAAGGATATTCACGCAGCCATTTCGAGTCGATTGAGCTCTGAAGATACACCAAGGACGGTAGTTTACTGGAGTGCACGCAAAAAGCCGCACGCTTCGAAAAAAAATTCGTAAAACGTTCAATTTGCAAAGGAGCATTTGAACAAACTGTTCTCATTTTGGAAAAACATACAGCGACAAATCCGAGCTTAAAATGGTTCGGATCTGAGGGCAAGCGGTAAATAAGGCGATCTATGAACAAAGAACTCGATCCTAAGAACACCATCAAATTGGTAAAACATGGTGGTGGAAATGTCATGGTGTGGGCAGCCTTTTCCTGGTACGGCGTTGACCCTTTTGTGCGCATCAATGGCCGAAGAGATCACCGTGTGTACAAAAGCGTTCTAGCGAACGTCATTGAGCCATTTGCTTTTGAGAATTGGCCAGTATCTTTCGTTTTCGACCAGGACAACGATTCTAAACGCTAGCTAGTTTACAGAGACGCTATTTTGTTTTGTTTTTTTTTTTATAATTGGCGCGCAATAAAGGGATTGTTGATACGAGGGTTACCTTTTATATTTCGGGATTAGAGAACAAAAACAAATCATCGAAAATAGTTTATCGAAAACTGTTTTTCAAAATGTTTTTCAAAATGTTTCCCATTAAGATCTATTCACTTTTGCATGCGTTTGAACCAATTGTCGAAGCACTTTTGCCACTCTGATTGAGGTATCTCCAAAACATGCATTCTGAACGCATCAACCGCTTCTTCAGGTTGTTGACCTCTCATTTTATATTTTACGTTCGGGAATAAAAAAAAGTCATTCGGTGCCAAGTCAGGACTATACGGTGGATGACTTATCAAATCGGTGTTTTGAGTGCTCAAAAATGCAGTTGTTTGAGCCGATGTGTGAGGGCTCGCATTGTCGTGGTGAAGAGCGATCCGTCTTCGGCGGTTGCTTGTTCTGATTTTTGGAAGACAACAGGCAGACAAATGGTTGTGTACCACTCAGAATTGACTGTTCTGCGTTGTTCTAGTGGTGCGGTTGCGACATGTCCAGTTTTTCCGAAAAAACAGGCTACAGCCGAAGTGCTTGGTGAGCGAGCAACTTTTGTTGGATTTGACTCAAACACCCATACAGTCGACTGCTGTTTACTTTCGGGCTCACACGCGTAAGTCGATAATTCACCACTTGTCACGATGTCATAGACCTGTTTCGAAGCACCGCGATCGTATTTGTGGAGCAATTCATTCGACCAATCGACACGAGCCTTTTTTAAGCGATTGACAAATTGTGCGGGATCCAACGCGAACAAATTTTGTTGACGGTCAAATGTTCGTGCAATATCGAATGTATGCTGGTGCCGTTAATGCCGATGGTTGTCTCAATCTTACGATATCTTGACAATCTTGCAATATCAGTTGGCACACAGCATCAATGGTTTCCGGAACTACAACTGACTTTGGACGACCTTCACGAAATTCGTCTTGGAGTGAACTACGACATCGGTTGAATTCACCATTCGATCGATAAACACTGGTCCTTGATGGAGCTTCATCGCCAAAAATTTTATTAATTTCATCGATGCTCTGTTGTTGAGTTAATCCACGTCGAAAGTTGTAAAAAATAGTTTCTAAAAGTTTTTAAAAGTTTTCACGATTTAATTCTAGTTTTTGGGCGGGATGAATATTTTAAGTTACTGTAAACAACACAAATAGCGCTCGTATGTCAAAACGTTCTGAGTACGTACAACCTCAAGATGTCAAACTCTTTGATAGTGGAGTTGCCAGATTGCAACACTATTACCCAATTCCGAAATATAAAAGGCAACCTACGTACCCTGAAGTGACTGGAATTAAGTCACAGCACGGGCCGAAGGTATAGAGGAAGAGAGGGAAAGGAGGTACCGATGCACATTGGTTTTAAATGCATGTGGATTGTAATAAGGGGGAAAAAATTGGGCTAGGAAGAGCATTCCATAATCGTGCGGTGCGGCTGAAGAAAGAGTCTTAAAACTTAACTGTACGTCCGAAAGTGTGTTTAAAGGTGAACGGGTGAACATTCCTAGCGAGGCGGGTATTGCGGGTGAATTCTCGAAGGGGAGGAATGCAGCTGGCTAACTCATTAGAGCACTGTTTGTTCAAATAGCAATCAAATAGTGATACAGACGCAACATTTCGTCGAAGTACTAGCGAGTCAATTGGCTTCGCAGCATTATTTTCACCAATAAGTTTTATCACTCGCTGTTGGATTCTATCTAATAGGCAGAGAGGTCTTAGGACCACCAGACCAGATAGGAGCGTTGTACTCAAGTTTTGGGCGGATGTACACCTTATTATTGTTGCCAGGTCAGAAATGGGTGAAATATATCTTGCACCGCTTTAAGAAACCTAGACATTTGGCTGCATTTTGGCGATCGCGAATATTTGATTGTTTCACCTATGTGTTGAGTTGATACACATACTGAGGATCGAAAGTCTTTCGGTTTCAAAAGCGCAGGAGCATTTCATAGATAGTGGCTGGTTATTTTGAGATCGCTTTAGTAGCAGTAGACAGCACTGAGATTTGGAAGCATTTAATTCCACTCTATTCTTTTTACCACAACCAATTATGCTGTCAAGATCGGAATTTAATAAGCTTAACATGGTCAAAAAGGAGGGTCGAGACGCGTATCTCGGATCTCGGAGGGTACTGTCATCAGCGAAGGAAAATAGCTGATCAGCTAATGTTGCTTCCAGGGGGTTCCCGACATAATACTAATTAATACTGATTATTTAACTAATTTAATTGAATGTTTAAATGATCTTAATTATGGTTTGTAATATAATTACACTGAAAAATCAATTACACTTCCTTGTTTCTGAATATGGCACAAAATGTCTCTCTCTCGCTCTTTTTCTCTCCCTCGCTCTCTCTCTCTCCCCCTCGCTCTGTCTATCTCCCTCGCTCTCTCTCTTTCTTCCCCTCGCTCTCTCTCTCTCCCCCTCGCTATCTCTCTCTCCCACGCTCTCTCTATCTCTCTCTTTCCCTCGCTCTCTCCTTCTCTCCATCGCTCTCTCTCCCACGCTCTCTCTCCCCCTCGATCTCTCTCTCTCTCCCTCTCTCTCCCTATCTCTCCCTCTCTCTCCCTCTCTCTCCATCTCTCTCCCTCTCTCTCTATATCTCTCCCTCTCTCTCCCTCTTTCTCCCTCTCTTCCTCGCTCTCTCTCACTCTCCCCCGCTCTCTCTCTCTCTCTCAGATTTTTATCGTTTGATACAAAAGTTTCTTTATTTTAATTTTTTTAAATGCGATTGGCTGCTTTGTGTTTATAATTAGTTTTCTACCACTATAGGTGGAGCCACTAACAAAAAAATTAATACTAAATTAATAAGTTTCGATAGTGGCACCCCCTATATGTCTCGGTGCTTATTGAGTGACCTGTTAGAATAGAGAGAACCTCGCGCTTCGACTGATAGAAATGTTTCCATTGCCGGTTCTTTTAAAAAATTTGTTTCTTGTAAAAAAGCAAAAGAAAATAGGAGAAGTGCGCTGTAGCTAGCAGTACTGGTTTTAAGTCCACAAGTACGCGCGAATATTTGAAACCGACCAGTGCTGCAGTAAATGCCGAAAGAGCCGCATTGATAAGCTGTCGTTTCCATGAATTTATTATATGTTTGTATAAACTAACTAAATAAACTATAATTGAATTATAATCAAAAACCTTAAATAAACCTTAGTTGAATTATCAATAGAAGCCTTAAATACAACCTTACATACCTAAAATTTGTCAAGAGCCAAAAAAATCCTTTATGACGTTTGAATGAACAAAGTCATTAAATTCTCTCAAAAGTAAGCAGTAAATCCTGCCAGGCACAGAAATTTCCGTCTCCGAAAAAAAACTGTTTTGTGCATTGACACCAAGTTTATAAAATAATAATAATTGTTGGCGCGACAATCCACAGGGGGACCAGGGCCTAGCTTGCTCATCAACTACTCGTGTTGTGCGCGTTACTGTCCTCTCACGAGTAGAAGGGGCCTACAGTTTTATGCAGACTCCGAACGGCGAAGTTTGAGAAACTTTCCTAGACAGTCATTACTCTTTGAGTGTTGCCAGCAGCTCGAAAGAGATTGTGCCGTGCCGAGGTGTTCAGCCGGGAATCGAACCTAGACCCTTCGGTGTGAGAGCGTCGCACTCTACCCACTACGCCACGGCGGCCACCAAGTTCATATACTTTTTCAAAAAAAAACAAGCACAAGTCGGTTAAATGCAAGCACCATCAGATAGTATCAGTGAAAATGAGAAAAGACAATGGTGTCGAAACTATGCAACAGAGATTCAATGCGACCTTTACAAGTATTTTTCCATAAACTCACAAAAATGCTATTTAACCGAACTAATGAAGACTTAATTTGGAAACAGAAAACAAAACCTTGTTCATACTCACTCAAATACTCAGAGGATGGCTTGTTATTCTGGCCCATAACGTCCCTCGTATTACCCGATGCTACTTCAAGTTATTTACAAAAATTTCTTCAAAAATATTTTACCCATCTTTGGAAAAAACACAACAATTAAAACATGCAATAAAGATTTCTTTAGGGAATGACATAAAATCTGAATCTTTTCTGAATATTTTTGGAGCGTCAACTACGACGATGTATTTACAGGCAAGTGCTTTTTAATTTCTTTTTCTTTTTCCTGTTGACAGCGCTGTCACTTTAGTTCGCAAAGTCATATCCCTGGACCACACAAATTCAGCGTTATGATAGTCTCTGCTGAGGACAAGGCCTATCCCCCCCACTAAAACGCAACCCAAATCAGTTGGAAAAAATCCCGAAAGGCCATAAGGTTGGCAAATGTCTCCGCTTCTTTGTTCTTCATTCAATGCTTCATAAAAAGTGTTGCAGTGATCGGATTTGGTTCAAATATGGGCTGTTTTCTTCGACAATCTGTTCCCATATAGACGGCAACTTTATAATACCCCCTTCGTAGAAGCCCCCCCCCCCCCCCCTAATTATTTGCGAAGAACTCGGACAGCCACTTTCACAAGCCTCTCTTGAGTTCGACCACCAAGGGCGTTCGCCATGGACAGGAACAGGTGGTAATCACTTGACGCTATATCCGGGTTATATGGTGGATGCGATAAAACCTCCCATCCGGGCTCCCGTAGCTTCTGACGACTCGTCAACGAAATGTGTGGTCTGGCGTTGTCCTAGTGGAACACTACACCCTTTCTGTTGGCCAATTCTGGACACTTCTGGTCGATCGCCTGCTTCAAGCGGTAGAGTTCTTCATAGTAGAGGTAGAATTAAGCGTCTGGCCATATGGGAACAGCTCATAGTGGATGATTCCCTTCCACTCCCACCAAATACACAGCAAAACCTTCCTGGCCGTCAATCCCGGCTTGGCCACTGTTTGGGACGATTCACCGGCCTTCAATCACGACCGTTTTCGCTTGATATTGTCGTATGTGATCCATTTTTCGTTTCCAGTTACCATCCCCTTCAAAAATGGGTCGAGTTCGTTCCGTTTCAGCAGCATATCGCAGGCGTTGGTTTGGTTTTTTTTGCATAAAATCATGCGGCACCGAAACGTCAGGCTTTTCTTGTAAAGAATATTGAAATTCAAGATCCCGAAAGTCACAATAGATCCATAGAGTGAATGAAATATAAGGTTGTCAAATATCTCTCTTCTGCTTTTTTGTTCTTCATTCAATGCCTCATTAAATGTGTTACAGTGATGATTTAGTTCAGAAATGTGCCGTTTTGTCCGATAATCTGTTTCCATCTAGACGGCAACTTTATAATACCCCCTCGTAGAAGCCCCCTCGTAGAAGCTCCCCTCGTAGAAGCCCCCCCTCGTAGAAGCCCCCCTCGTAGAAGCCCCCCCTCGTAGAAGCCTTCTTTGTGGAAGCCCCCTTCGTAGAAGCCCCCCTCTTAGAAGCCCCCTCGTAGAAGCTCCCCTCGTAGAAGCCCCCATCGTAGAAGCCCCCTCGTAGAAGCCCCCCTCGTAGAAGCCCCCCTTGTAGAAGACCCTCTCCTAGGAGCCCTCCTCGTAGAAGCCTCCCTCGCAGAAGCCAACCTCGTAGAAGCCCCCCTTCTTCTTTGCGAAGAACTCGGACAGCCACTTTTCACAAGCGTCTTTTGAGTTCAACTTTACACCACCAAGAGCGTTCGCCATAGACAATAGCAGGTGGTAATGACTTGGCGCTATGTCCAGGTTATATGGAGGATGTGATAAAACCTCCCATCCGAGCTCCCGTAGCTTCTGACGAGTCATCAACGGGGTGTGTGATCTGGCGCTGTCCTGGTGGAACATTGCACCTTTCCTGTTGGGCAATTCTGGATGCTTCTGGTCTATTACCTGCTTCAGGCGGTCCAGTTGTTCGCAGTACATGGTAGAATTAAGCATCTGAACATATAGGAGCAGCTCATAGTGGATGATTCCCTTCCAGTCCCACCAAACACACAGCAAACCCTTTCTGGCCGCCACGGTTTGGGACGATTCACCGGCCTTCAACCACGATAGTTTTCGCTTGATTTTGTCGTATGTGGTCCATTTTTCGTCGCCAGTCACCATCCGCTTCAAAAATGGGTCGAGTTCGACTAGGTTCGATTCCTGGCTCAACACCTCGAATCTTTCGAGCAGTTGACAACATTGAAAGAGGAATAACTCAGAAAGAGTAACTCTCAGAAAAGGCTTCTCAAACTTCGCCGTTCGAAGTCGGCAAAAAACTGCAGGTTCCTTCTACTCGTGAGAGAACAGTAACGCGCACAGCACGAGTAGTTGATGAGCAATCTAGACCCGGTTCCCCCTGTGGACTGTCGTCCAATACAATTATTGTTATTTGAAAGTATGTCACAAAATAATAAGAAATGTTCCACTCAGGAGTCAAAATGAAATATTTCAAAAGCTTGACCTTTTTGTTTAAAGGCAAATTTCGTTCCTGAATACAATACATTTGAAAATCGGAGAAAATTCGTTCCATACCAAATTTGCAATGCAACCGGCAACATTTGTTCTCGCATTCCAAATCTTAATGAAACGTTTTTTCATCATTATCATTTGACATTCGCAGTCGGCATCAAACAGCAATGCACTCTAGGGACAATCCACTCAAAGGAACGCTTTTGCAACAACGAAAATTGCAAAAGATTTATTCGACACTGAACAGAAGTAGAAAACATAATGATAGTGAACTCCATAAATATATGAAATGTAAGGTTAGGTCGAAAGAATAGATTAGAGATAAGTTGAGCTTAGAGTGCCCGTCGAGGGCCGATAAGTTAGATTGTAGGAAAAAGAAAACAAAGTACGTCCAACTAGTTCTAAGCACTTTTTGTCTAGTACGTATGTCTGCAATGAATTTGAAATAAAAATGTATAAAACAAAAAAACCAAAATTGCAAAAGCCTAATGCCTCGCATTCACAGAGTGACCTTCGTTAATGTGTGTTTTATTTTAATTTTAATCAAGAAGCTTGTTGGGTGGTAACCCTTTTTCTCACTCGCACTTTTACCTGCTTTACTTAAAGCAGGGAGATGCGATTGACAGTTTAGCCGTCATCCAAGGAGAATAGCTTCCAAAACTATTCGAAAAACAACGCAGACTGAAAGATACGATTCCCGAGAAAGCAACTTTTGATTCGCAAAATGCATAGTTTCGTGAAAAGTTCCTCAGAAGTTTTGTTATTAATTTCAAAAGCAATTGTTTTTCTTTTCTCAGAATTCCTCCTCTTCTTCTCAGCTCGAACTCCTATCCATTTACACAAGTCAAAACTACCACAGAGAACGGTAAAATAAATCAAATCACTCAGATCCCATATTGCCGAGGATCTTCCTTGACTCCATTACCGGCGTCACCTCCAAGAACTATCCCCACCACCGTCATGGACAACAAAATTCAACTGCAAACCAAGTCCTACGAAACTTCTCCGTTCGTCCTTAAAGCCAGACGAAGCATAATCGCTTAACGAACTGCAACAATTTTACCATCGAATAATCCCGCTTTAAGCTCTTCCGGCCCCTGAGTAATGTCCTTCTTCGGCCCGCCCCCACCTCTCAGCTGCGAGTTGCGAGAAGAATTTTAAATTCGCATAACATCAAGCTGGGAGAGATGAGAAATGTACACACAGCCAACAGCGATGGCTCCTCGTTATTCCTCGCCCGTAAATGCATCCAATCTGCAAGGTGAACTTTCAAGTAACTCCCGCACGCTGTATGTGTGTGCTGTGCGAAGGCGGTACGGGCAGCACAGGTGGGCGAGATATTTCTCGGGACTATGCATTTAATACTTTCGTCCTTCTGCAACGGGACTGTGAGAAGAAAAAAATCTGTTACAACATTCTGGCCCGGGAGGTCGGGCTGTATGCATTTTTCATTGAAAAGTGCACATGTGGCGTGTTGCTGCGACGCTAACGAGTACCGAGCGGTGTGTACTTGGCTCGGTTAAGAACGAACACTGTGCACACATGTCATTTTAGTGGTGACCTCTACCTGGCACAGGGACGTGGAAATTTTGTTTAAGTTTGACCTGCTCCACAATCCCCGACAGAGAGAGACACTCTTCAAGCTGGATTTTCTTGATTTAATTAGAATTTCTTTTGGGGGGGGGGATAAAGGGTAAATGGTCCATCTCTCACGTCTGTTTACTTGATGGCCCTGCAGCCCGAATAGAGGGCAAGATTTTGCGTCTTCAGGAGCTTAACGTGCTGTGTGTGTTACAATTTATGGTTAGTGCCACTTGAGAGCTAGTAAGAACCAACGCGCTTCCATTACACGAAATGGTGCTGAACAAGGCGAAATGAGGACGCTTAAGGTGTATATTTGAACGAGGGCAGTTAATTCCGTTTCATATGCCATACCCTACTTCCATTCCAGTAAAACGTTCTGCCACAGAAGAAGTCCTTCGAAAGGATGCTTTTAAACAAACCGAGTTTTAACTTGGCCGGCAGCATTTGTCTGCGATTTATTGCTTACTGAAAAGGAAGAAGAACAGGTGGAATCTTCGAATTGCAGTTTTAATCTCCTGCTTCAGTTGCAGTCCATTTTCTGAAAGAAGCACGTTCCGGAGCAATCGTGCTCGTGGCATACGACCTTGCAACAAAAGATGCGGTAGCACGTGCGACTTCATCTTTGGCTTAGAATCCGGTAGAAATTTAGTTGTTGATTCCTTTTACAATTGCTGCAATATAAGTGAATGTAGGGACCTTTCCTCAAAGGCGCTTGTTCGAGACCTTAATCGGTCCCCTACCCAGACTCAGAGAAAATTATTTGCTGGCTTGAAGGAGATAACAAAAAAAACACTCTCTTGCGGAGAACCAATATCGATTTGAATACGAAAGTTGCCTTTTATATTTCGGGATTGGGCAACAGTAATGTTTCAATCTGACAACTGCCAGCTCTATCGAAGACATTGACATTTTGGAGGTTATACGTACTCAGAACGTTTTGACATACGAGCGCTATTCGTGTTGTTTATGGTAACTGAAAAGATTCTTTTAAAAATCCGCTCGCCAAACTCATTCCTCAGCAAATCAACTGTCACATATGCCGTGTGACTTGACCATAACTGTACTTTGCAACTGAGTCCAAAAATAGTGACTTCTCATGCGGCCATAGCCACAATGGCAGCCCCGGGTTACCAAATGTTGAGAACTTCGTTTGAGTGATTGATTGGGGTCCTCTTAAGCGCTTGCGGTGGCGGTATTTTCTGCACTGCGCACACTTATATTCCTCACTGACATTGCAACATTGTATGTGAACAGTTTTAAGCCTTCACGTTGTAGTGTTGTTGTGACAGGCAAGTGATGGCGTTGAAAAACTGTGTTGGTGTTGTGGCTAAAAGTGAATTTTTTAATAGCTTGCAAACGTTGTTCCAATGTGTGCTGCCAAAGACTTAAAACCAAAACCTAGCTTCGTTAATGACTTAAAGTTTGAGTATTCCTATTGCAGCCCCCTTAATAATACTTTTCCAATAACGACTTCACAACAGTTTTTTTCTTTGTAATAAATCAAAACCATTTAAGACATGTCGAAAACTTCTTTATCGGCTTGTACAGTCAAACCATTTGTTACTCGATTTAGACTTTGTACGAAGGATGCCTTTTATATTTCGGAATTGGGCAACCAATCAACAACCGTATATCGATGAATTTAATTCATTTTTTGGCGATGGAGCTCCATCAAGGACCAGTGTTTATCGGTGGTACGTTGAATTCAACCTAGGTCGTAGATCAGTTGTTGCTCCGGAAGCCAATGATGCTGTGCGCCAACTGATATTGCAAGATCGCCATGTGACCTATCCTGAGATTGAGACAACCTTAGGCATTAGTGGGACCAGCATACATTCGATATTGTATGAACATTTGACCGTCAAAAAAATTTGTTCGCGTTGTATCCCACACACTTTGTCAATCGCTCAAAAAAGGCTCGTGTCGATTGGTCGAAAGAAATGCTCCAAAAATACGATCGCGGTGCTCCGAAACACCTCTATGACATCGTGACAGGTGATGAATCGTGGACTTACACGTATAAGCCCGAAAGTAAACAGCAGTCGACTGTATACTACTAACTAATTGTCGGCGCTACAGTCTAAAGGGGGATCAGGGCCTAGCTTGCTCATCAACTGCTCGTGTTGTGCGCGCTACTGTTCTCTCGCAAGTAGAAGAAAAGTACACAGTATGGTCATTCACATAACATGTGCTGCCGGTGGGCTTCACCACATAGTTGCAACCAAACAGCATACTTCGTGAATTTGTTGCACTTACTCCCATCACTAGGCTCGTAGGATGAGCAACACTCAAAGAGTAATAACTGTCTAAGAAAGCTTCTTAAGCTTCGCCGTTTGGAGTCTGCATAAAACTGTAGGTCCCTTCTACTCCTGAGAGAACAGTAGCATGTACAACACGAGTAAATTGATGAGCAAGCTAGGCCCTGGTCACCCTGTGGACTGTCGCGCCACCAAATAATATTATTAAATTACAGGTTGGGATATACTGCACTGGAGCGCTCAGACTCAATTACTCCATTGTATTATCAGGCAGTAACCTTCCACTACCTCACTTTGAAAATTCATTTTTCCTACTTGACACAAGTAAGACGCTTCTTAACAGTCAAAATCAGCACTGCCACTCTATTAGCAAATTTAGATTAAAGAAGATTCGACTATTTGTAATATTCTTTACGGAGTGCGCACTGGAGTCTTGTCTATCTCCACAATATCATGTCTTCCGTAATGTCACTAGCTCCCAATCGAAGTTCGTTTAAGCTCATGATAAAAGCCAGAAAACAAACGGATAAGTCATGGCATGGGACTTGAGTCTAAATCTGCAGATTCGAACTTAGCTCATGCTCGTTAGAATATTTGCGTGACGAAATTACTCGGGGAAGTCCTGCATCAGTAACGAGAATCCTAAAAGTTCAAATAGTTTCCTAAAAAAAACTGGAAAAGCGATTCTCTTCTTTAAGAAAAGGTTGCAAATATTGCCTTTCGAGGTCGGCAATAAGTATAGGTCCCTTGTACTCATAGAAAGATAATATCACGGGCATTTAGATAAGTAGCTCACGAAATTGAGCTTGTGGACAGTAGTTGTATTGGGAAGCCCGACCAACGACAGGTTGTTTCATTGATAAAGTGTTCCTCTGCCCCAAGCGACCTTCATGCCTACTAAGTCTAGACGAGGTACATCCAGCAATTCTTTGAGTTCTGAAGGTAATTTAAAAAAAAATGATAACAAAACGACGTCAACTTGGAGTGCTTTGACCGCCGGTCGCTCCTACACATAAAGTAAGAAAGACGGCACTCGCGGGCAGCCAGTTGAACCTACCAAAAGGGGGACCACAAGCCACTGCTTATGTACCTCTAGACAATAACGTGGAACTGCTCACTTTGCCAGAAGCTCAAAGACCTCCCTGACTCATCTGAAAATCCCGCAAATGACAAATCCATCCATTCAATGACATTTCTGTCTTGTTGCTAGGTCTTCATTGATTTGATCAAATTGCTCAGCTCGTAACCTAATTCAGGATGGGAGTCCTTAAAGAAACAACCAACGAACCGCCCGCCTTGGAAACCGCCCCCGGGGGTGACTTCTTTTGTAATTTCCCGATGTAACCAAGACAAACGCCCAAACTAGCAGCTATCGGTATTTAACCATCCTAACAACCTCATTCGACGGAATTAGAGAGTAAAAATAAACAAAACCCCTTGCAACCGGCTGGAGGAGAAAGACCCACTCCATGCCGCCGCCGGAAAAGAAACAAATTCGGGCGCAGTTCCAGCTGCCGCCATTGCTACGGTGTGCCTTCTAGCTCACTTTCTTGTCGTGACAAAGCGCTGGGCGGTCGGGTGGTGGTGTTTGAAATCCGAAATCGGATTCACGATGAATACCGTCTGCCATCGCTCGAATCAGTCAACAAATGAAACTTTTCAAAGTCAAACACGGTTCTTGCGGGTTGTCCTGGCCAAGTGCGCCGTATCGTATCCAAGCAGAGTCTAATTGCAGTCCCAGCTATGCCTGGTTGTATTCCGGTCCGAGGTGGTTAAGTGATTAAATTGTGCCGCGCTGTGGAAGTGAGAATGAAAAGTTACGCTTTGCTTTGGTGTTTGTGTGCAGAGATGACGTCTCCGAGACGACGAGCTTGAGGAATATTATTGTTTCGCTGAGTGCGAGGATGGTGGCAACCGCCGAGAATTGATTTGATAAAGTTTCAGTTTTGAAGAGCCGTGAGTTTGGCATGAATTACCTGTCAGCGGCATCGTTCGGCGGCTATGGATACGGTGGTGGCAGTGCCAGCAGCAGTGTTTTCGGTCTCCAAGGAAGGGTGCAAGTGCTGCAGGCGCAATTGTTTCCAGTTTGCCCTGTCACCGGACAAGGTATGTGCGCTGTACATAGAAGGAAATCATCCTTAACTGACATCTTTTTGATTTAAAGTGTCACTGCGGGCAGGGACGGTATGTGTTATTTTTTCATTTCTCCCGTTCTTCAATTACAATTTGGATAGAAACCCACCTCTATCTGCGCGCTCCTTTAGCTCTTCTCTCCACTGTCTTCGCTTCCTTGACGGAATCACAATGCACATCAGCTGCACATGCACTTTTCAATTTGCACGTCTGGCAGGAGTGCATTGTGTATGCACTCGCGGCTTGTTCCACCATTATCCACGCACACGTCAGGGTTCGACGACTTGCCATCATCATTATGAAGCGAGCTGCTTGCGCCTCGTCTTCCCCCATCCCCGCACGGCAGACAGCACTCCACAAAGGATAATGGCGTTGTAAAGGCACTTGTTTCGCTGGCAACCATGCAGGTCTCTACGTAAGCTGCACTCAGCACATGTCTGCACGGTTTAATAACTTCCCACACTCTGCGCCACCACCAGAGATATGTCGCCCTCGAAAACACCGCACGTTCCGATGTTTAAATTAATGACACCATAATCTCATGGGCGGTAGTCGCTTTTGAAGCGACGCAGCTTAAAGCATCGTGTGTTTTGTCCCGAAAAACCGCCGCCCTTGCCGACCCTCCACCGATATGTGTGCCACCCCGTGTCAGGTTGCCGTCATCAATCGACCGGGGCGATGATCCCCATGCCCGGGGGGGCGGGGACAAGTTATCTAAGACGAGCTGATGATGGCGTAAGAGATTATTCCATTTGCACTGCGTCATGGTAGGCTGTTAAATAAATATGCTCTCCCGCCACACTTGCCTGGAGAGCCTGCCCTCGCGTGGAATGGGGTGTGGATGTGGGCGCTTTGTTTCAATATTGGCTGAATGCCAATGTGAATTAAGTACCACTGTGGGCTTAGGACTAGCGGCAGCAGTGGTTTAGGGAAAAAAGGATATCGGCACGTGGACGTGATTTGATGGCGAAAAAAAGGGGATGGAGGATGTGGTGGCCATTGAGGATTAACACAGTTTCAATGTTGCTCTCCTTTGAATTTATTTCACGGATAAGGATCTGCTTGAGGGCGGCGTGTGTGTGCCGGCTAATGGGAATTTCGCAACTTGAGGAGAAGCTGTTGAGCAGTCTCCTGTGCGGCCAGATGATATCATTGCAGTCTGTGGGATAACGAAGGCTTTTGGGCAATTGGTCGTTTGGAGTTTGCCCACTGAGGATGCGGCATGGGGCTGTGAATTGTGACATGAATTTGAAGTTCTCGTTGCACTTTAAGGTGTATCCAAATTGTTTTCTTCTTTTTTGACTTCTGTGGCGTTTTCGGGCATTTGTGGAGTAGACTTATTCTTCCACTCCCTGTTCGTGCACGGACTTGTGAGGTGCTGACCTTTGGATCCATATTTTTGAGGGATAATCGGAAGTTTGAGCAACTCTTTGCACAGGAACTGTATTGGGATAAACAGTCTCAGACATGTGTGCCACTAAAGGCTGCACTTTTTGTCTGACGAACGGGACAGGTGCTTCCCAAGGCGGGTGTCCAATGAATAAATCCTCATTTAGCATGATACGACTATTAGGGGAAGTTGCTGGGTTGCCCAAATTCAAGGCATTCTATAGAGAAAAGTGAAGGAAAGGAAAAGGAAGTAGTGAACCAAAAGAAACATTGGAGGTTCCGAATAGGAACTGTTGTTGGATGGGTCTGTAGTGTAACACCCTGTACGCGGTTCGACTACATAGTGTGTGAAGAGCAACGACTTACACCTTAAAGGTTTCTTGTAACTAGATTGGGATAGTGCCAGTGACAGTGACGATATGAGGGAGGTTTTAGTTTAATAATTGTTGGCGCGACAGTCCACAGGGGGACCAGGGCCTAGCTTGCTCATCAACTGCTCGTGTTGTGCGCGCTACTGTTCTCTCACGAGTAGAAGGGACCTACAGTTTTTTGCCGACTCCGAACGGCGAAATTTGAGAAGCTTTCTTAGACAGTTACTACTCTTTGAGTGTTGTCAGCAGCTCGAAAGAGGTGGTGCCGTGAAAAATTCGAAAAATTGGTGTTGAGCTGGGAATCGAACATACAACCTTCGGCGTGTGAGCGTCGCACTCAACCCACTACGCCACGGCGGCCACACTGTATGGGTGTTTCAAATTGAGCCAAATCCAACAAAAGTTGCTCGCTCACCAAGCACTTCGGCTGTAGCCTGTTTTTTTCGGAAAAACTGGACATGTCGCAACCGCACCACTAGAACAACGCAGAACAGTCAATTCTGAGTGGTACACAACCATTTGTCTGCCTGTTGTCTTCCAAAAAATCAGAACAAGCAACCGCCGAAGACGGATCACTCTTCACCACGACAATGCGAGCCCTCACACATCGGCTCAAGCAACTGCATTTTTGAGCACTCAAAACATCGATTTGATGAGTCATCTGCCGTATAGTCCTGACTTGGCACCGAATGACTTCTTTTTATTCCCGAACGTAAAATATAAAATGAGAGGTCAACGTTTGTCGACACCTGAAGAAGCGGTTGATGCGTTCAGAATGCATGTTTTGCAGATACCTCAATCAGAGTGGCAAAAGTGCTTCGACAATTGGTTCAAACGCATGCAAAAGTGTATAGATCTTAATGGGGAACATTTTGAAAAGCAATAAAGCTATTTTCGATGATTAATAATTGTTTTTGTCTCTAATCCCGAAATATAAAAGGCAACCCTCGTATTCGAGTCTTTTATTTGTGAAGCATTAAGCTTACTTGTCTAAATCCGGTATTAAGAAATTGAAACACGTTTCAATGTCCTTTGTGACATAGGTTCGTCAGGAATCCTCTCGTTCCTTTCTTACAGCCATTTCCCAATTCGATTGCACGAGTCTAATAATGTTCTCCATCCATCCGTCTGATGCGTTTCCTGCAAAGCTTACATATCAAGAGCGCATCAAGTTAGGATCGGGGACATAATGAATTTTGGACAATTAACCTATTTGAGTTTTATAATAACTAGTGGCCGCCGTGGCGTAGTGGGTAGAGTACGATGCTCACACGCCGAAGGGTGTAGGTTCGATTCCCAGCCCAACACAATTTTTTCACGGCATCACCTCTTTCGAGCTGCTGACAACATTCAAAGAGTAATAACTGTCTAAGAAAGCTTCTCAAACATCGCCGTTCGGAGTCGGCAAAAAACTGTAGGTTCCTTCTACTCGTGAGAGAACAGTAGTGCGCACTACACGAGCAGTTGATGGTCAAGCTAGGTTCTGGCCCCCCTTTGGACCGTAGCGTCAACAATTATTATTAATAATTAGGTAACCGTGACCGTAGAAATGAGTTCTTCCAGGCTTAATGAACTATCGACTGGACATTATCCTTTTGTCGACTCTACAGAAAGCACTCCCACAGCTGCCTCATCGGTATCATGTTCCATTTTAACATGAATCGAATTTGCCGTTCTGGGTGGTTTGTGTTTCATCAGTCCAAGATGACTAAGTCTCTCTCCGTTTTGTGGAAACTTTTTGTTTGACTGAAAGAACCCTTTCGGTAGATGGAAAGCTCAATGCACTACGCATGGATTTTGTTGAATAATGTGTGTAATCAAAGCGAAACAGGTTTAGGTGCATGTAACCCACTTCTAAAGGCAAAACTCTCTGTTCGTTTAAGTGTTCGAAACGATACGGAAAGCTGTTTTATTTACTTAAGTTCCACTTAGATGCATTCCCATTTTGTTTACCCAGCAAAATAGAAAGGCGACATGACGTTCTTCTACTTGTACAAGGCAGAGGACCTTCGCTTCGTCGCACGAAACATCAAATACCCGCCTCAAAAAGCCATCAAAACGAGCAAACGCAAAGTCAACCTGTACACATGTCCAACATGTCAGGGAACTTGCGAAGTGCATTTAAGAACACCACTCCAAGTAATCCTTGAGCGGGTGCTTGTCCCCGCCTCCTCCCCTGAATTCCTTCACACCGAACCCAGAAGTCAGGCGTAAAGGGCTCGCCTAGCAACGGCTGCCAAAACACACACAAAAATCACCACCGCCGACAGACGGCAGATTGATCGATAAATCGACTCGAATCGATTGACGTCCCAAATGCGTATGCAGCACCGTTTCTCGTGTGCACCGTGCCAACAACTTGACAGCAGAGACGTCTGTAAGAAGGACGAGACCTCTGACTTGACTTTCCAATCCGCGATTAGTCTCATTTTCGAGTGAAGCCTTGATGGTGCGATGGAGGGGCGCACATCAAGTGGGGGCAGCACGCTTGTGTGTGTGTTCGTGAATTGTTCTTTGTTGTAACCCCGCTGTGTATGATTATTTGCTTGCAGGACTGGAAGCAATTGAAACAGGACGCCAAGGAAGTAGTCACGGCAAGTGTTTGATTGGACTTCACCGCCATTGTTGTCGCGCCTTGGCAAACATCACACGTACGAGTATCACGTCTACAGCGGTCCCACTTTGAGAGGAGAACAAATCGCATTGCGAGAGATGGGGCGAAAAGTGACGGTAGCCGTTTCGACGCTCAACCAATGGGCACTGGACTTTGAGGGGAATTTGGCGAGGATAATGCAGTCGATTGGGGAGGCGAAGGAAATGGGTGCATCGTACAGAACCGGACCGGAACTGGAAGTGACGTAAGTTTTGTGATTGTTGTAGTTGAAGGAAGGGGAATGGCGGTTATTTGGAATGGTGAACATCTTGACTAGTTTTTAACGGAGAAATTTCTAAAGAAAGCATAGCAAGGATTTCGAATTTTTGTCAAGAAAGTGAGGTTAAGGTGAATAAATGTAAAGCGGAGTTGTCATTTAATGCTCCTCGCATCAAGTCTGTATGGCTTCTTGACAAATCACCGTTATTCTTGCACACAGAAATCACATTCCCCTCCATTCCCCTTTCCAAAACCGTTCGAAAATGATGACAAAACCCACACTGAGAGTTATATCGTGACTGACCCTCAACCATTTCGTTAGTTTAAGTCTGATCACTCTTTCAAACTTCTTTTCTTTGTTGTGAGTCCGTGTGCCCCTATTAGAACCAATTTTTCTGTATCCTCTTCCAGTGGCTACAGTTGCGAGGATCACTTTCGAGAGCCCGACACATACCTGCACTCATGGGAAGTGCTCATAGAAATCATGATGTCCCCCATAAGGTAAGTCCATCACGTTGATTTCCACTCAGAACAAACATCCATTTCTTTTCCTGTAGCGACAATATGCTCATCGATGTCGGGATGCCAGTGATGCATCGAAACGTCGCGTACAACTGTCGCGTGGCGTTCCTCAATCGTCGCATTCTACTCATCCGTCCAAAGATGCTGATGTGCGATGACGGAAACTACCGAGAAACTCGTTGGTTCTCCTCCTGGACCAAGGTAACTCAACCAATTCTAATCCTTTCGCTCATTAATTTTGTCGTCACTTCAATTTCAGTCCCTTCAAACCGAAGACTACTTCTTGCCGCGGATGGTATCGGCGCTTACCGGCCAGGATACCGTGCCATTCGGTGATGCTGTGATTGCAACCAAAGACACCTGCATTGGCTTTGAGATCTGCGAGGAGTTGTGGAACGTCAAAAGGTAAAGGACTACCCTTCCAATACCCCACAGCACCACATCGATTTGGTTCCTTTGCAGCAAACACATTGAGATGTCCCTCTCCGGGGTGGAAATTATCGTGAACAGCTCAGGGAGCTATATGGAATTGCGAAAAGCCTACATTACCACGGACTTGATTAGGAACGCCAGCTTTAAGGCGGGGGGCGCCTACCTCTTCAGTAACCTCAGAGGCTGTGATGGGCAGAGAATCTACTTCAACGGGTGCTCTGCGATCGCCCTGAATGGTGAAATCATTGCCAGAGGCAAACAGTTTGCCTTGCAGGATGTGGTACGTCATTGCCGTTGCTCTCAAGCATTCTTCCCCTCATCACATTTCCTTCCAGGAAGTCACTGTAGCTACCATAGACCTCGAAGACATTCGGTCGTACCGTGTCTCACAGAGATCCCGCTGCATGATGTCCGCCTCTGCACCTACATACCCGAGAATCGTTTGCGACTTTGAAATGTCGACGCACAACGACGTCTTTAAGTCATCCAGCACGCCGCTGCAATGGATCTACCAGAGCCCAGAGGAGGAAATTGCAATGGGACCAGCTTGCTGGCTCTGGGACTATCTCCGTCGATCTGGACAGGGTGGATTCTTTCTGCCCCTCAGCGGAGGGGTGGACTCCAGTGCCTCCGCGACCATAGTCCACTCTATGTGTCGCCTAATCGTTAATTCTGTTCAGTCTGGCGATGCTCAAGTGCTGCATGACATTCGAAAGATCCTCGCCGACTCGGACTACACCCCGGACAATCCCGCGGCACTCTGCAATCGTGTTCTAGTCACGTGTTTTATGGGAAGCGTCAATTCCAGCAAGGAAACCCGTCGAAGGGCACAGCAATTGGCCAATCAGCTCGGAAGCTACCACATCGAAATCAGCATCGACTCCGCGGTGAACGCACTGCTGGGAATCTTCAACGCTGTGACGGGACTCACGCCGCGCTTTAGGACTCAGGGAGGTTGTGCGCGACAAAATCTTGCCTTGCAGAACATTCAGTCAAGGATACGAATGGTCCTGGCGTACATATTCGCCCAGCTTATGCTCTGGGTGAGGAACAGGCCGGGAGGACTCCTGGTCCTTGGCTCGGCGAACGTCGATGAAGCCCTCCGTGGGTATATGACGAAGTACGACTGCTCGAGTGCAGACGTGAACCCTATCGGTGGCATCTCGAAAACGGATTTGAGGAGATTCCTAAACTACGCGAAAGAAAAGTGAGGAAAGTCTGCTTATTCAAATTCAGCCTACTTACCCGTTATTTTAGATTTAATCTTCCAGTTCTTGAACAAATCATCGAAGCCCCACCGACAGCTGAACTTGAGCCTCTGCAGGACGGTCAACTGGTCCAGACTGACGAGCAGGACATGGGAATGACTTACGCTGAGCTCAGTGAGTTCGGCAGGCTGCGGAAGCAAGCTTGTTGCGGACCTTACAGCATGTTTTGCAAACTGGTTGCCACATGGAAGGGCGATTTGACCCCTAAGGAGGTGAAACTGCTGCCTCACAAATCACAAAATCCTTCTTCTAACTTCTTTTTCTGCTTAGGTCGCCGACAAAGTGAAACACTTCTTCCGTTGCTATGCTATCAACCGTCACAAAATGACCATCCTTACGCCATCAATTCACGCGGAAAGCTACAGCCCCGACGACAACCGCTTTGACCACCGGCCGTTCCTCTATCGCGCCAACTGGAGTTGGCAGTTCAAGGCCATCGACGATGAGGTGAATAACCGTCGCACTCGAGTGAATCACCACTTATCTTCCGTTTTCTTCCAGGTGGATAAACTGACGCCCGTCTACACACCATCATCCAGTCACATACGCCCCACAACCGATGATCTGCTGTCACAAACTCAGGAGTCCGAGTCTAGTCACCGTTCCTCGCGCATCGATTCGAAAAACTCATCGCCAATATCATGTTCTTCTATGGAGGGTCCCAAAACGAAGCCCACCGGCTACTCCAAAGTGCACGTGAACGTCTTGGGGAAGATCAAGGATCGAACTGGGATACCAGTCTAATAGTGATGCCTCGCAATCCTTCTTGAGATTGTCCTTGGTTGTTTCGATTTCTTTTATTGCCTCAAACTGTAAACTATTTTATCAGGATAAACTCGCACAATTTTTGTTGTTTAGTTAGGAGTGCTTGAAGAATGTCCTTTGAGGATGTGCGTCGCAAATGTTTTTGAAAGTTTTCCTTTTTTTTGTAATTTGGTAGTGCATTGAGTTGAATAAATTGTAACTTTGATTTTTAGTTTTCTGACTTTTATTATTTGATTTTATTTGTTTTGCCTTTTCCTCAGAAAATCTGTTTTCCTTTTAAAAGATGGCATGGAACATGAGTTCGACGAGGGAGGGATTATGCCTTAGCAGTCTATGTAGAACTCGTGAATTTCATGTTGCAAAACTTATTTTTGATCTAGACCTTACGTGAAATCAGTACGCTTGTTTGGGAGCATGTACTAAGGCGTGTATAATGTTGTTTTGGTGTGAAGCTGCTCTGTAAGCAATCTCCTATCTTGAGCTAACTTCTTTTATTTTCACTTCTGTAATGGAAGCCGACTTCTTATTGATCAACTTAAGGTTTCCTGATGATTGTAGCCCTGCATTCTAATCTTTATAATTCCCTCTTCAAGGAAGCACGAAAACTGCAGTCCCCTAAGTCTTTTGGTGTTTTTCTTATAATCGTCTCCTCGAGGAAGCATGAAAACTGTTTTGCCCCAAGTCTTTATGTGTTTTTCTATCAGCTCCAACGGGAAACGACTCCTTCATCCTTTTATTTTATTGGCGAGGCTTGGCTTATTAGTCTGCGGTCTATTTTGGAAAAATATTCATACACTTGTATCAACAATTTCGTCCGCTTAACATTGAACAAGGCTGCATGTTATCAGGCACTTTCAACATCTTGCAATGTCCCATGGCCACCGTTTCTTTGTGTGAGTTATAGCCTCAAGCCCGTTTAGCGTCTTTTCTCATCGGTGCAATGAACTTTCGTCCTTCCACGACAGAACAAAACATAATAGATTCACTGAAGATAATCGCAATTTTACTTATTTTGCCCTCCTTCCGAAATGGCTTGGCACTCGTTTCTAATGTGTTTCCTTTCGAATAGTTGGATGCGCTATTTTGATCACACTTTATACGGCTTCTGATTCAGCTGACCAAGATGAGAAGCGTGCTTAGTTCATATGCATGCATAATGGAATATAAAAACTAAGTGATTCCTAACGCGCCGTGCATTTCTGTCGACCTCTGGAAACGAAGGAATGCTACTGGCTCAGTATCCATTATTGAAATACCGATAAAGCACTTATCAGAAAGTACGGTGATGTTAATCAACTTTGCAATATTTCTGTTTACTGTATAATACGAGTTTTGTTGCTCCCTCCTTCAGTGGAGATTGAGGTTCAATTTGTACGCTGCAATTCCATTCAACTTTGGCCCTCTTTGAAATCAGGTTACAACGATTAGGCCTTTGGACAAGCGCGCTTGAAATGCTTTCGCAGTGATTTTGCAACCGAAGAAGAACACCGAATCAGTAGACAGAAGGTACTTACTTTGTATGGTTATAATCTGCTCCAGTGGAGTTGTTTTCCTTGAAAACCTTAAGAAATTAATAAAATAAATTTGCAAAGCGACTAAGATTGTCGCCTCTAAGTTATGTACGGAGCACAGTTTACCTAAAGTTGTTTTGGTGGTTTGTCGTACGTAGGTACAAAGAGCAAAGTAACACCGTTGGGTTGTCAAATAGGCTGCGAGCAGATTAACTTTAGGTGTGTTCCAGTACTTTCTGTACTAAACTTTGAAGTCTGTCATTTCCTAAAGGAGTGGGGATAAATCTCTCTCAGAAAATGGGAAAGTACGGGAACGCCTTTAAGCTAAATGTGTAAAGTATGTCACTTAGATATATCAAACTCCCTTTTCAAAACAGAAAACAAAGCTATCACATACACATACACTGAGATAGTGGGTCAATGCTCACTCAATCTCTGTACGCACTTATTTCTGTACCCATTTGACAGAAAACCAACAACCTAGCCACAAAAATGTCTTGTGTTAAAATCGGCAGGGTGGAAAATATTTTACTCTCTCAAGAGTGCGCTTAATAATAATAATAATAATTGTTGGCGCTACAGTCCCGAGGGGGACCAGGGCCTAGCTTGCTCATCAACTACTCGTGTTGTGCGCGCTACTCTTCTCTCACGAGTAGAAGGGACCTACAGTTTTTTGCCGACTCCGAACGGCGAAATTTGAGAAGCTTTCTTAGACAGTTATTACTCTTTGAGTGTTGTCAGCAGCTCGAAAGAGGTGGTGCCGTGAAATATTGGAAAAATTGGTGTTGAGCTGGGAATCGAACCTAGACCCTTCGGCGTGTGAGCGTCGTGCGCTTATTTGGCGTAAAACCCATTTTTTTGGAATACGGGAACGGACATTGTGTTGTTTTGTGTTATTTTTTCGGGTACACACCTTTTTGTCCATTGAGCCAACGGCTACATTGTCGTTCTCGAAGAGGAAAAGAATTGAAGTTGAGGGTAATTTGATGTTTACTCTTTTTTAACAAATACCGTAGCTAGAGGTTTTTACAGTCCTTGGGCAATTTAGACGGTTTTACCTAAACGTTTGATCGAAAATTAGGAGTACTTGAATAGACTAGTTTATTAATTCGCTACTTCTAATTGCAGTCAACGCCGTGGCACAGCAGGTTCGTCGGCTCTGATTTGATAACTTGTCAGAATACCTCACACTGACTGCAGTACATCTTTTTCCAGTTATTGACAATACTCAAACAGTAAACATGTTGCCTATGGAATGCTTTTCAAAAGTCCGCGTTGGCAGTTGGCAACAAATTGTTGGAGACCTAAAGCACACACAAGAAGATTACTGAAGAAACTGTGCGCTGGTCTTTTGGAATCATCAAAGACTCCTTTCGTTATTAGTTAACGAAGTGAACTTATTTAAAGCCCGTTTCAATATTCGATGTCACGTTTCGTATCATCTTTGAATTTGTACTAACTAATTTGTTATTTAGTTGTATTCATTTGCTCATTTGCTTCTTTCTTACGTTTTCTTAGCATTTTCTTTTCTAGAACTTATTATAACAAAACCGAAATTAGTGAGAACCGATTGTAGTAATCATATCTATTAACTGTTAATGAAAATACAAAACTCAACGAACGTTTATGCTCATGAAACAAGAACTACAGACAACCAAAAAAGAAAACAAAAATTGAACTTACAATTCCATTAGCTTTAAACGAACAAACAATATATATTTATATACAATTTAAGCTGATATTAGTAATATAAGTCAATTCAAGTAAACGCATATAACATATATATAGCTCATTCAAATGAAACTGAGATTTCCTATTATAATGTCTCAAGAAGAAACAATTAGTTAAAGGATAACTTTTAAAGTTATATCAAGTTTCATTTATTCTAAACATACATGTGCAATTCTGTGTAAAGATGCTATCTTCAGCCTTTTATGCCTATGAATTATGTTAAAATTATGTTATTTTGCGCAAGTTTCAATTGTGTTCTAGGTATTTGTCTTTCACATTTATGACAAATGGAATATTAAAATGTAATCAATTTTGTAGAATAAATACTGTTAACTGATTGAAGGAATATACAAAACTATAAAATTGTAGATGCAGAAAAATAGGAATCTAAAATTTTCCACGGGCTTGCTGTTATTTAAAATTAAATCTTTGTAGAAGAAGTTTGAAATGTGTTTGATAATTAATTTGGAGATATACTGGAATTCATATTCGTAGGGTAAAGGCAATGTAATGTGCAACGGCCGGCAATTTATTTTTTTTTTTTTTTTATAATTGACGCGTGCAAAAGGGGTTGCGAGTTTCCTTAAGTGACCGGATCAAGTCACAGCACGGGCCGAAGGTATAGAGGAAGAGAGGGAGAGGAGGTACCGATGCACATTGGTTTTAAATGCCTGTGGATTGTAATGGAGAGGAAAAATCGAGCTGGGAAGAGCATTCCAGATTCGTGTCGAGCGGCTAAAGAACGAGTCTCTGAATTTGACTGTATGTCCGAAAGAGGGCTTGAGGGTGAATTGATGGGCATTCCTAGAGAGGCGCGTATTGCGGGTGAATTCTTGAAGGGGAGGAATGCAACTGGCTAATTCATCTGAGCATTTCTTGTTAAAATAGCGATAAAAAAGTGACAACGACGCCATTGTTCATTGACGGACATAAGTCGCATTTAACAATGGAACTAAGTAAGTTCCAAGTTGTATGCACTGCCACCCAATACCACCCACATCATGCAACCTGGAGATGTCGGTGTCTTTAAATCATTAAGGTCCGACTGGAAAACAACAATCCGTGACTGGCAATCAAGAAATTTTGGACAGGCTCTAACCAAACGAACATTCTGTCCTCTTCTCACTGAAGCTATTTAAAAAAAAACAAGGATATGGTGGCTACAATACAAAACGGCTTTCGAAAGTGTGAACTTTATCTATTAGACCCATCGGCTGTAGATAGCTCAAAGTGCGTTAAAAATAATTGTGAAAATTTGATCGCTGAAACTAGCCAACAAACAGGCAATGGCCAACATTTTCAGATGTCGAGTTTGAGGACCACGGCAAATGTTAAAAAAGGCACTTTCAAGTCAGTTAAAAGATGTTGGTGTTGATTGTGACGTTATTTGCAATGTTATCGAATGCCAGATCTCAAATATAAGCAGTAATTCATCGCATGATATGACTGTCACGCCTCAGGAACCTATCTCTAGAGGACGATCAGATTTGAGCGCCGGGGTGTATGTCCTAAATGAAGATGGCTTATTAGAAAAAGACATCCCAGAAGCAAATACGGGCGCAGTTGAAGATAATATCGTCCTTTCTTCTTCTAGTGATGTTACCAATGTAGAAACTTTGGGACAATCACCAGAATTGGAACAACAAACTTTAGTCCAACTTGATTTAATGTCATCGTCTTCGAACAGACAAACATCTCCTAGTCCATCTTTAGCAATTTCAACGCACTTATATTATCCAAAATTAACTTCTTTCAATCAGGAATACAAAATAAGAGCTGGACATACAGTACATAGTTGGTCGCCGTGGCGTAGTGGGTAGAGTGCAACGCTCACACGCCGAAGGTTGTAGGTTCGATTCCCAGTTCAACACCAATTTTTCGAATTATTCACGGCACCACCTCTTTCGAGCTGCTGACAACACTCAAAGAGTAATAACTGTCTAAGAAAGCTTCTCAAATTTCGTCGTTCGGAGTCGGCAAAAAACTGTAGGTCCCTTCTACTCGTGAGAGAACAGTAGCGTGAACAGCACGAGTAGTTGATGAGCAAGCTAGGCCCTGGCCCCCTTTGGACTGTAGCGCCAAATAATTATTATTATACAGTACATAGATCGCATAGCACTATTTCATCTGAAGCCTGGAGTTTGTGTAGTTTTATGAAAGGAAGGAAAAAGAAAAACGGGATAAAGCTGATGCAATTGAAAGACGGAAACAAGAACGTCTTAGAAAAAAAATGTGCAAAAAGCCAACAAAGCAAAAGAAAATTACAAAAAAAGAAAAATGCAAACGGTGTTTCGATGAGCTGCAAAGTGATATCGAAGACGAAAACTTGAAAAATATTGGTTGTGATAATTGCAACAGATGGTTTCATCTCAGTTGCACCCCATTGGCAAATTTAGACTACGAAGCAGCATCTAAAAGTGACTTTGTTTGCAATTATTTCAATGATAGTTCTAACTAATACGAATAAAAAAAAACATGAATTTTTAAAATAATTTGTTGCCTAGTAACTGAAGTGTCTGATTTTTTGGTTTACCATTGCTATTTGCAAAGAAATATTTCTGCTTCCGTTAATTTTTTATTTGTTTAATGAATTAATTTTTATATCTATGTTTTATTAAAAAAAGACTGAAATAAGATCTAAGTTTATATTTGAATTCGAACATTGTTTTGTTAATTTATATAAAACTGTCTTTGTCCGGACACTAAAATAAATTCGTCCGGACACTAAATTTTGCGTCCGGGGACTAGTGCAAATTGAACATTTTTAATTTTTTGTTTATAACAATTGATATGTTACTTACTTACAAGTTATGAATATGATTCCCTGTTTGTCTTTAAAAGATCGTCATAAAATGTCCGATAGATTTAAAAGTCTGTCCTGAGAATTTGGAAGGATCATTTCTGGAGACTACTTAACGGCGATGACGGCCCAAATCCCGCTGTTAGGCAGAATGTTCCACTCAATTTGGACGATGATAGACGAGCATTCCGTCCCCCCGACTTAGACGAGGTGAGGACAGCAATATCCAAGCTGAAGTCGAACAAAGCTGCTGGTGCGGACCGACTGTCCGCAGAACTATTTAAAGTAGCTGGAGATGACCTGGTTGGGCGCATGCACCAGCTTATCTGTCTGATATGGTCAAAGGAAAGCATGCCCGATGAGTGGAATCTCAGCGTCGTTTGCCCGGTTCACAAAAAAGGAGACGCCTTTGACTGCGCCAATTACCGAGGGATAAGTCTCCTGAACATCGCATGCAAGCTCCTCTCTGTCGTATTGTGTGAGCGTCTGAAGCCGTTTGTCCATGACCTGATAGGTACCAGTGTGGTTTCAGACACAGACACAAACACTTCATTTCAGGGAAGTCCGCCTAGTCAAGTTGGGTGACAGATTCGGTATTTTGCAGTGCCAAGTTAAGGAGTGTGGTTTCAGACCAGGGAAGTCCACAATAGATCAGATCTTCACATTACGGCAGATCCTGGAAAAGACCCAAGAAATGCAAATTGACACTCACCACCTATTTCAAGGCTGCATATAACAGTGTGCATAGAGGCGAGCTATACAGTGCCATGTCTAATTTTGGCATTCCTATCAAACTCGTCAGATTGTGTAGGATGACGATGGAGAACTCTCGTTGCTCCGTCAAGGTCGGTAACGAACTCCCCGAGACCTTCAATGTCAAAAAAGGTTTTAGACAAGGCGACGCACTGTCATGTGACTTCTTTAACATCATCCTCGAGAAGATCGTGCGTAACTCTCAAGTCAACAACAGAGGCACGATCTTCCAGAAGTCAGTTCAATTGCTAGCATACGCTGATGACATTGACGTGATTGGACGAACACAGCTAGCCGTCAATGAGGCGTTTGCTGGCATTGAAGCGGAAGCGGCTAAAATGGGTCTAGTGGTAAATGAGGGCAAAACGAAGTACATGCTGTCATCAAGGAAGGACACACAACATCGACGTTTCGGACGGAGCGCCACACTAGGCAGCAGAAACTTCGAGGTAGTCAAGGGCTTCATCTACCTCTGCTCCGCGGTAAATAAGGACAACAACACCAGTACCGAAATCAAACGTAGAATCACTCTTGCCAATCGCTGTTTCCTTGGGCTCAAGAGGCAATTGAGTAATAAGGCCCTCTCTCGAAAGACGAAGCTCGCTTTATATAACAGCTTGATCCTCCCCGTCCTACTTTATGGCGCGGAATCTTGGACGTTAAGGCGGATGAGGAAGCCCTTAGTCTCTTCGAGAGAAAAGTTCTGCGTGCGATTTTTGGTCCTGTTTGCGTTGATGGCATCTGGAAGAGAAGATTTAATGACGAACTCTATAGCCTGTACAGCGACATGGTCAAGCGTCTACGGATACAACGCTTAAGATGGCTAGGCCATGTAGAGCGTATGGAAACCACTGCTCCGGCCCAAAAAGTCTTTGAATCCGTGCCATTGGGACAACGCAACAGAGGACGACCTAGACTAAATTGGCGCACACAAGTGGAGAAGGACCTCAACCAACTTGGAGTGCGCAACTGGAGACAGCTAGCGAAAGATCGTGCTGGCTGAGGAGGCATGTTGGTTGAGGCCCAGGTCCACCCCGGACTGTAGCGCCACAAGAAGAAGAAGAAAAAGTTTTAAAAACAAAAAAATGTTAACTGTCCGGATACTAGTGCCTTCACCCTATCCAATTTGCAGCACATAGAATTCTTTGATATGTTGAAATGAGACACAATGGTGATATATCGAAAGTCAAAATCAAAGTGAATTGTCGGGTTAGGTTCAGCAGTGTTTAAAGAATTGGGGGTATGTTAGTTGGAGCTGGTGTATCATCTAGGGCACTGAGTATACGAGGCGCCTGCCTGACCATAGGAAAAAGTAATTAGCATAATAGTTTCAAGATGAACTAGACAATACACGTATAACAAAAAACAATTTCAACTCTTTTAATAATTCATGATTAAAAAAAAGGAAATGAGAATAATCATTAAAAATTATTACGTTCTTCGAAGGCGTCTAACTTTTTTGCCTCCTTGACTCCGACTACTAGCCCTCTTCGTTTAATTCTGTTATCAATAATCATAAACCTGATCGCCTAGAAGAAGTTAAAGACCTTGGAGTAATATTCGACCCCAAGTTGGATTTCTCACTACATTATGATTCCACCATTGCGAAGTCTAATTCTATGTTAGGATTTTTAAAAAGAAATAGTAAAGATTTTCGCGACATATCCAGTTTAAAGACCATCTCTGCTTCGTTAGTAAGACCCCATTTGGAATATGCATCCATTGTCTGGGACTAAGGTGAGTAATCAAGAGCTTAGACTCGAACGAGTTCAAAAGAATTTCACGAGATATGCTTTCCGAAAGTTGTATTCCTTTGAAGATGTTCCTAAATTTGTTGAAAGATGCAGAACAATTGGCTTGCAAACCTTAAGTTTCAGGCGTAAGGCAACGTCAGCCATGTTTATTCGTGATATTATTAATAATCAGTTAAATTCACCAGAATTAATTTTTCTCATACATATAGCCTTTCTATATACAGTGAACCACAAAAAAATTGGGACACTTATTACCTTCAAATTCAGCTTGAAATATCTCAGCCATTTTTTATATATTAAACCGAAATAAATTACATATGAAACTGCAGTTTAATAGGGTTTCAGTAATCCAAACATATTTATTGTTAAATTTTTAATTTTAGCAACTAAAGGTGTAAATCAAAATAAGTGCTGCGACAAAATAACTGGGACACTTGTTTTTTAAGACTAGAAATAATGTACCGTTGCTTTTATATCCTTTTCTTGATCAAAGATTGCCTCTGATTCTGTCCAGTTATTTACAATTGCATATTTCTGTAATTAAATTTTGTTGTTGAAAAAATGGAAAAAAACAGACGTCTCCTGATATGAAAGCTTTAATAATTGATTATTATGAACAAAATACAATAAGTATTCGCGAAATTTCTTTAGTAGTTAAGAAACCTAAATCAACAGTCTCAATATTATAAATTGTTTTAAAGATAACGATTTGCTTCATCGCGTTTCGGGAAGTGGAAGGCTTTCCAAAATAACTACGGATCAAATTAAACGAAGAATTTTAAGGGTAGTAGGCAGGGTGGGGAAATATTTTACTCTCTGGAGAGAGCGCTCATTTGACGTAAAACCCATATTTTCGTAAACGGGAACAGACTTTGTGTTGTTTTGCATTGATTTGTGTTGTTTGTTTCGTGTACCGGAACACATCTAAAGATAAAAGTTAACTATATTTTGTGCATTATATTCCAACAAGTTTGTTTTGATCTACTATTATGTAATAAAATGGCACCTAAGGGCAAGCAAACCTCCTGCACAGCCCCAGATTTAAATGCTCTCGAGCATATTTGGGATGAAGTGGGACGTTGAATAGCACAAAAGAGCTAAATTATCCAGGCTCTCGAATCCGGACTTCAAGTATAGTGGCACAAAATCGCATCTGATGTGTGTTTCAAACTGGCGTGTTCAATGTATCGACGACTCAAAGCAGTTGTCAAGCCAAATGGAAACGCAACAAAGTATTGAACACTAAGTGTCCGATTAGTCGTGAGACTCAAAATAAGAAGAAATTTCCATTTTTTCCAGTTATATTATTTAACTTGTTATTTTTCTAGTGTAAAATAAATTTCTTGTGGCCGCCGTGGCGTAGTGGGTAGAGTCAACGCTCACACGCCGAAGGTATAGGTTCGATTCCCAGCTCAACACGAATTTTTCACGTCACAACCTCTTTCGAGCTGCTGACAACACTCAAAGAGTATTAACTGTCCAAGAAAGCTTCTCAAATTTCACCGTTCGGAGTCGGCAAAAAATGTAGGTCTCTTCTACTCTTGAGAGAGCAGTAGCGCGCCCCTTTGAACTGGAGCACCAACAATTATTATTATTATTATTAAAATAAATCTTAGTTTAATATGATAAGTGATGGATTAAGTTAAAAAATTCAACGTTAGACATTAATTCCATACATTTTTCTTTTTTGTGTCCGATTTGACTTGTGGACCTCTGTACATTGTTTATTTAATCCTTGAAAAATATCAAAATTGAATGAGCCTCGTGTGAAAAAAACAACCAAACAAATATCAAAATAGTTGTCGAATGAAATTGGATTTTCGATTTCGACATAAAATATGAAATACCTGCCAAAGAGTTGGAAGTACTTCTGATTTTCGAAAGCGGATTGTGAGCATTTCCTATAAAGATATAAAATGCGAATTTCCGATGAATTTTCGATTCTTTAGCGATACAAAGTAACCCCTCTAGTCATGCTAAAAATTACCAGTCGTTCAGCCCCTAGCCCACCCTCGGACGTACAGTTAAGTTTAGAGCAGAGATAAGCAAGAAGATATCCAACTCCCTCGTCTTCCTCCCTTTGAGATGAACTGACAGCTTTTTTTATAAACCACTGTCTGTGAATACGTGTGAGCTGTCTTGATCAGCTGATTGCAAACAGCTGATCAGTTAATAATAATAATTGTTGGCGCTACAGTCCAAAGGGGGACCAGGGCCTAGCTTGCTCATCAACTACTTGTGTTGTGCGCGCTACTGTTCTCTCACGAGCAGAAGGGACCTACAGTTTTTTGCCGACTCCGAACGGCGAAATTTGAGAAGCTTTCTTAGACAGTTATTACTCTTTGAGTGTTGTCAGCAGCTCGAAAGAGGTGGTGCCGTGAAATATTAGAAAAATTGGTGTTGAACTGGGAGTCGAACCTAGACCCTTCGGCGTCTGAGCGTCGCACTCTACCCACTACGCCACGGCGACCACCAACTGATCAGTTATTGAGGTGAAATTTTCCCTTATCTCTGGTTTAGAGGCTCGTTCCTTACCCGCACTACACGAACATTGGATGCTCCATTCCAGCTCAACTTTTTCTTCTCCTTATAGGTCCGTTCCAATTGCTTTAAATTGCTACGAATGTCTACGAATTTGCCCGAAAAACGACGAAAAAGCGTTCCATTAGCTGGAGAGAGAGATCATGAAAGAGTAAAATATTTTCCCTTCCTACGAATTTCTGCCGAAGAAAAATCTGTGGGCAGCAGCAGATGTCTGCCAAAACGAAAATTAAAAAACCTCTGGCATTTCACACGCTGTTTATGAATTTCAACGAAAAGTTGGTTCACAATTTTCGGTAGAATTACTCTCTGCAAGAGAGATTTTTACCCAATCTATTCAACTACGAATTTCTGTACACAAATCAATTGAAACAGACCTTATATTTCACAGGCAATTAAAATCAATGTGCACCGGTACCTCCGTTTCTTCCTCTGGATAATTTCGGACAGCGCTGTGGCTGAATTCCAGCCACTAAAACTTGCCAAACAATTCCTTTAGCACGCGCCAATAATAAAAAAACAATCAAATGAAAACCAAAAACACTTTTTTTTTTAAATAATTTCATAGTTTTATTCATTTTTTTTCATCAGTGTATATATTGAAAATCTCCTCAGAAAAGAAAAAAACTTCTAAGCTCTCCTCAAACGTCTATCCTTTTCTCACTCTCTCTCATTGCATTATTAAATAAAAAATATATATAACTAAATCTAATTCATTTCGTTTTTCACTTAACATTCGAAATACATTAATGCGAACTTAAATGCTAGGACATTTTCAGAATAGTTTACTTGCAATGAATTTCTTTCGTTTCCTTTTTTTCTTTGTTTGTCATTCCAAAAACTGTTTTTCGTGTATACATATCAAATAACAAAATATATATATATATATATATAAAGACATCTAATTTTGATTTAAAGCCGAAGTGTGGGAGGGGAAGAGATTCAAGTAAAGCAAACGAATTCGTAATTCTTTGTCGTGTAGTAAAAGTAAACATAAGAAATAATAAAATAAATATTTTCTTCTTCATTTCGTATAAATGTAATGTATTTAATTAGAGGATTATTTTTCTCGATTTTCTGCGGTTTTTCTCCTCTTGTGGGTTCTACAAACTAAAGTCTTTTTCTTAAATTCCTACTCGTATTCAGTTAGTTGGTGGTTTTTGCCTTTTTTTGTATTGAATGATTGTTGTTTTTTGGGGGCTTAGAAACTAGGTTTATAAACAGTGAGAAGGACACTTAGTCCCATTCTCTCAATGTCAATACTTAGACGATAATGATATACCTTTGTTATGTGTTTATTGTATGTTTGTTCCATCACCATATTTGATTGCACAATTTACCCGAATTCTAGATGAGTTTTGTTTTTATATGTTATTAACTGTTTGATAAGTGATTGTAATTCCTTCATTTGTTCATAATTCCATCGCTTCGCAAGTGGTCAAGGGGAAGGCAACATTTTTTCTCCTTTGCTGAACTTAAATTGTGACGCAATTTTGTGGTTGTTAGGAAAAATTTGTGTAGGTGTTGAATAGTTGCTGCAGCGCGCTTTCATTTGAGCTACAAAAGTGCTCAACTTTTCAAATGCCTTTGTAGCATGATAGAGTCTGGGCAGAGTTGACGGCCTTCAAGCGCTGCTCAGTCGCAGCGATGTAACTGGGGAGAACATTAGTTGGCTCCGAATTTGAACTAAAAGTAATTATCTCCAGCTGACCGGCAGGAGGACAAGATGTCGTCAAATTGTTGCAAGTCGTATTCAAATGTTTTGTTTAGGATTGCGATCAATTCAGAGCCCCGAATTGTAAAGTTTGCATTTTGAGTCGAAGCTTCAATATGTATTCAACAATCGATTTAGGGAAACGTTTTATGCATTCAAATCCTGAACATTCGAATCGAATTCGAATGAACAGAAGTAAAAACGGAAATTTGACATAAATCCAATATTGGAATTTTTGCCTTTAAACATCAAAGTTGAATACAATCATAAACTGACGCTTAAACCTGAATTATTTTTGATCCAAGTAGGTCTCCTTAACCAAACTTTAGGGTTCAATGAAGTTAAATCGACACCTTAAATAATTAAAAAATGTAAGAGAACCCAATTTGTGGTAAGGAGTGGAAACTGTGCCAACTAATCTATTCAATAAAGAATTTATTACTACGAACATGAAACATTTTCTGGCTTTTGCATTTTGAATCATCAGCAAAATTCATCTGCAGTCCCCTTTCGTTTAAAAAATGATGGACTTCAGAATGCAATTGTAAATTGTTTGACACCTTAATGAGCTTTTTTCATTGAGCTTTTCATATATACAAGTACAATTCAGGTATAAAAAAAAATAGATATTCACTTTTGATTTAATTACTGCCGACTTAGAATTGGCCTGGCTATTCAAAATAATTGTACAATAGTAATTCAATAGTACTATTTGCTGACTTTAAAATTTCTTTGAACTTAATCTTACATTTTTGTTCAGAGCTGTCTACTCAATGACAGCAGTTTGACACCTTAATGGTGACTTGTGATCCAAAAAGGCCAAGAAATGTAGTAAAATATTTTAAAACATAAAATTCGATTCCTCTTTTTGCTTTCTATACGGGAGTTTTCTTTTGAAACAATTTGATTCAACCCGAATATTTAAACAAACGCAGCTAATTCTTAATTACCAACACAATCTTCCTCAGCCAAATTAAACAACTCCTTCCCTAAATCCACGCGAAAGTAGAAAATAATTTTGCTCTTCCTTGGACCACATATTCAGCGAAACACAGGGAAGATCTTTAATTTCCCAAAAAACGCACACCCCATCCATCACTGCCCATAAGCAAAATCTGCTGCACGAATGAATGAATGCAAATCCATCATCACTACTCTTAACCTACACACCTTACAACTAAACAAAGAGAATATACTTCTTACAAGACTAACGTTTTAAGAGATTCGATATCAGTACAGTTTGTATTAGATTTTTGTTCATTAAATTAACTTATTCCTTATCCGTCATAATATACATTGGGTTAAACTGAAATAGGATCTCCTTCACTTGTGGGCAGTAGGGGGGCGTCTCTTAGAGTGCTCTGCTGCACGGCGTACAAGTTTCATTCGCTTGTTTTTTTCATAATTTATTCTTAAAGATAAATCGAAAATTAAAAAAAGTACAACAAATAAACTTCATACTTCTATGAAAAGTAAAAAAAAAAAGTAAACAGTTCAATTTTGAAACTTATCGAATATCCATGATTTCCACACGCCGCCCGGAGGCATCGTATAACAAGAAGAAAAATAAACTTTAAGAAATATAACAGTTTCCAATGTGTAGTGTAGTTTTTAAAGCAATAAAGAAATTAATCGGTTTTAATTCAATGGAAAAAAGGGCACACTCTCTTTGAGCAGCGCGCGTTTTCCAGAAACGCACATCACAATGAGCCCCCATCACGCCACCGGACAGACGGCGGAGAGGTGCAAAACGAACAAAATGAAAGAATTTCTTTGTCGCACGCCCATCTCTTCTCAGTTATGCACCGGCATCGGCAGTTGACCCAGCAAGTTATTCGCGAACTGTGAGTTTGTGAACTTGAAATGTCGCTTGTCGTAGAATTTCAGCAGTGCCGGCGAGTAGGGATGATTCTCCTTGAGATGAATGTAATGGACCTCTGGTTCGCAAGTTGTATGACCGCACTCTTCGCACACGTACATCTGCGAAAAAGAAAAAATGCAGAACAAAATGCAACACATGAGCATGCGTCCAGAATCCAAGTCACAAAGACAACTTACCTTAGCTCTACGCTCCTTATAAGCGTACTGATGCTGTACGCTGTGGACTTTTAGGCAGTGCGACTCGAGCGAACATCGCTGAGTGAAGCTCTTCTCGCACAGATTGCACTTATATGGACGGACGCCGGTGTGCGTTCGTGTGTGACGCTTCAAGTCGAAGGTGTCGTTGAAGCCTTTGCCGCAGAACGTGCACAGATAGCGTTTGATTTCCGAATGACATTTCATATGACGATTCAGCAGTCTTTGCAAGGTGAATGTCTTCGAGCAGACGCGACAAATGAATTTTGTTGGATCATCCTCGCACACTGAAGCAACAACCGATTTGTTCTTTTCTTCCTCGCGGATGCGATGACCATGGGTGTTCTCGATGGCGAGCGGATTCTTGATGCCGTGGCCACCGTTTACGAATTCCAATTGCACTTCGGGTGGTAGTCCCAGCTGGAAAAATGAAATAATACAAAATTAATGCAACCAAAAGTGATGGGATGGCATAGGGGAGAGCAAGGTGATTTGTTTTCTTTTAGCCGGTTTTCTAAGACAAGACTGAGGTTAAGTTGAATTTTCAAACGGAACGAGAAATAAATGGACCACAAATTTGTCGGAATAGAATCTGGACGAAAAATCTGTGAGAGAGTGCAGAGGGTGGTAAAAAGGTGGCACAGATAAACAACATGCTGTGGGAAAGCGCGAGATGTTATAGACACTCCACGCCAAAGACAAGGAAGACCACAAATTCAGACAGCAAATGTCTCCAACTGTGTCGTTGATTAGTGCACCACCCAAGAAGCAGAACTGCGGGCACTGTAAACTAACTTCTTTAGTGCTCAATGCATAAACGGGTTAATTCTTGGTACTCCAAGCCCGTTAAGAAAGTCACCTCCCGGTGGTTTAAGTCAACCCCAGAAGCTGGAGTGCAACAATTGAAAGATGTCCCACGCATCACCAACCCATGCGTAGGCGGTGGACGAAATCCTCCTACATCTGTTCTCAAGCTGAGGTATGGAGAAACTTAACCTTGCGGCACCCGAATAATCGTCAAACAATATGTACACAGTTAGGAGAGGAGGACTAGACTACAAAAGCGAGACAGAGAAAGAAAGATAGAGAGAGGGATAGGACAAACAACAACACGACCACAGACACCACTCACAAATGGGAAAACATGAAAAATATCACAATTTCTTTGCAGGCGCGCGCACACACACATTTCACATGCCGTCGCCAGTGGATGGCGAGCAGAGTGCGCACGTCCTCTCAAAAAAAGGAATATTTTAGATGCTTACCCTTTGCTGTAGTATATGCAACTTGGTCTCATGCAACGGGGGCACATGGGGCGAGAGCGCTGGGACTGTGGAGCCCCCAACACTACTCACCACAATCCCATTTACAGTCCCGAGTCGGTGTTGCTGTTGTGATTCCCGCTTGAACTTTTGCTGTTGCAGCTGGAGCTGAGACGTTGGACTTACACTTTGGATGATGGGCTTTGCGTCGACTGGATCGAGTGTGCCAGTTGACGCATTCGACATCTGGTGACTACTGCTCGAGGAGGGCGACGGCAGGGACAGATTACTGTTGTCACTGCCTATGTGATGGTAGTTGCTATTGTTAAGCGCATGGGACAGCATTCCTTGATGATGGTTGTGATGGTGCGGATGCTGCTGTTGTTGCTGCTGCTGGTGCTGCGCGTGTGGATGATGGTGATGGGGATGAGAGTTGTGTGGCTGCTGCTGGTTGCTGAAGTGGTGCTGCTGCTGCTGTTGATGGTGCTGTTGCTGCAGATGCATGTGCGCCTGCTGGTAGCTGGGTGGAGGCGGTGGGGTTGATTCTTGGTACAGTTTACTGTTTTGCAGATGGAAGCGGGTTGAGTCGAAGCAGCTTCCACCACCGCCGCCGCCACGGTTGTTGTTTGGACCAGGAGTATTTGTAATCTGCTGCAGGAGGTTCTCATGGAAGGCGTCTATGCAGCTGGCCGCGTCCGCAGGAGTAATTGAGTCTGGCGTCAGTGAGGGTGTTGAAGTCAGCTCCAGATCCTGGCCGGGACTCGGCGAATCGTCGCTGGGGAGACGCTGCAGGAACGAACTCAAGTCCACAGCGTCCGAGAGTGTGTCTAGGATGTGATCGCCGGGCGAGGAGAACGTCAACGTGGCCGTGAATTGAAGTGGATCAACCACTTCCGCCATCATAGAGTCGTTGACGTCGTACCCGCCGTTGTTGCCACCGTTACCGTTGCCGCTGCTGTAGCATCCTTGCCCACCGTTGTGCGATAACATGCCTTGCTGCGCGAAACTGTTGATATCGATTTTGGTATCGTACTCGATATCGGGCTCGTCTTTGAGGATGATGCCGTAGGCTGCATGATTGAACATGGGATACTTTGAGTTAAAACCATTCATATGATTACCGTTTGTGGAGTTATTACCCTGGCCATTGGCGAAGGTCGTCGTCGAACCGAGGTGCGTCATCTCTGGCGAGTTGCCCTGGCCGCTTCCCCCGGCGCCACCCACACCAACACCATCGCCGCCGCCCATTAAGTATGCGGCTGCGTTTTGTATTAAGAAGTTGCCGTTCGCGGCGTTAAAGGAGTTCATGTTGTTTCCCACGCCCTGTGCTTTCAAACTTTCGTAGAATGGTGGCAATGAGCCTGTTGGCGGACTGTTTGGACCGTAATTTGAGCGTCCGTCACGTCCTCCGCCCATACCGCCTCCGCCGCCGCCTGTACCACTGCCCAGGCTTCCGCTGTTGGCCGTATTGCTGCCGCCTCCGCCACCGAACTGACCACCAACACTGAAGTTCAGACCTGCTGCACCTCCGTTTTGGTGACCGTTTGCGGATCCTTGACCAGAGTTACCAGCTCCGCCGCTATTTGAGGAGCGTCCGTGTCCAGCGGCCGCCGCTAGAATACCACTGAGCTTTGCTAGTCGAGGGTGCGCGAGGACCGCCCTTGCGGCTAATATCGCACTTCTTCGCCTTGCCTCACGAACTCTTCGTTCACGTTCCGCAACCTTCTCTTCGTCTTCGAATTCGCTTCGTCGCTTTGGAACGTGGTAGTCGATCGGTTGCTCCTGCTCCGGGCCCAAGTGTGCCAGGGACAGGGAGAGGGGTAGGCGGGTGTCGTGTGTTTCACTTGGCTTTGGTGTTCTCTGTATTACCGAACACCTTACTGCCGGCTCTGGTGGTGGCGGTGGACTTGGTCGTGTTTCCGCTGGTGGTGGGGTCTTTGTCGTCCTCAAACTTAGGGGTTTCTCTTCTGGGACAATCGGCTTTTCGTCCACAATCAACTTGTGATCTTCCGAATCGGAATCGGAATCTGAGGCTGCCTCTTCTTCGCAGGCTGCAGTCTGTGGAGCTGCTGTCGCTACCACCACCTCGGTGGGGTACTCTTTGCGTTGGGCTTGTGTGAGGACGTGGCCACGGCTACCGTACGGATGATCACCGCCGAGTATCGATGAGAAGAATCTCCTCGGTCTTGGCGGCGGTGACACTGGCGATGATGTGTTGTTGCACTGCGCTCTGGGCGAGGAGGACGGTGTTTCTGTGACTGTCGAAGGGCTGCTGTTGTCGACGGTTCGACTGTTTGCACTTGTGGGGACTCGTGCTGCTACTGACGCCGCTTCTAGTGGGGGACTAAAATTTTTGGTGTACGCGGTATTGTGGTGAGGGTGTGATGGGTGCTGTTTTGGCTCGGGGGATGCTGGCGGAGCCAAGCGATTGTCTTCGTGGAATATATCACGAACTGAAATGAGAAAGAAACAAATTGAAAGTTGATTTAGAATTTCGTTTTAAATTTTGGTTGAGGTAAATGTATTTAAGACTTGCGATGCGAGAAACCTTCTTCAGAGTTAGAAAACGAACTGAGCACGCCACAATGCTGCTGAAATTTTTTTACCTAAACCGACTGAACTCACAAAGAACCGTTTGTGGTTATGTTTGCAAATACAAAATGCAACAAGTATCGACGTGCAAAACCGTTTTCTCCCCCTCCTGCTTTTTCAAGTGCTGATATCGTTGATAATTAAACTAAACCCTTTTTCTGTACTTCTTGCGTCCTTGTCTTGCCTGCCTGCACGACTACCTGAAAACTGCAAACATACGTCTCAAACACTTTCTGCTTCCTTTGTTTTTATCAACGCGAAACGATAGGCTTTCTTTTCTTATTGCGCGATTGACTAACTGGTAGAATACACTGGAAAACCGAATAGGACTTCTCTACGCATAGATCTAAGCGCTTCCACCTCCATCATATTTGGAAAGGAAAATGCTGAAATCCGCTCCTTTTTTAACGCAGGACCTTTTACAAAGTAAAGCATTGATCAAAATAAATTTACTTTCTCATGGAAACAAAGAACTCCCCTAATCAGAATTGATACATATTCGTCGATTCTCGAATCAAATGCATAACTGTACTGTAAGGCCTAGCGGTACTTGCTGCGTACCATCAGGCTACAATAAAAAAAATGTCTTGTTTGTCGCCTTTATACGGCATTTTTCCCCCCGAAAACATACAAACCGTTCCCAAATTATTGGCACACCAAATAAAGAATAATCGAATTCACTTTGCGAATCCGTTAACTTTGCTTGTACGGTTAACTGCACAATATTCCCTGGTAACTGTTTCACAAATAGAAGGTTTTCTGCTATTTTGAAGGATAACCGATCGCGATATTCACATCACTTCAACTAACCGATAAGGAATGTGAGGAGAGAACGGTGGCTACACACTGCGGCGAAAAACTAGCGGCCATTTCTTTGTCGCGTGATTAATGACAACCGATAAAGCTTTCGCCCGAACATCATTTTCTTCCGTCCCAGCATTTGAGTTGTTTACGCAACATGTATCCTGAACGGTGAAGGCGGCTGTTTGATTCTAACTAATTCGCTGACTGATGGGAAATGGGAACGGTGGTGTTGAGTATGACCGCTTGAAATAACTGCCTGACACAAGGCGCGTTATGTGCAAAGGCTTGAGCACGGGATTTCGAATCAAAACAAATGTACTTAGGTACGCCACGTCCTCAGAGGGTAATTGTCATATGCAGGAGATCTCTGCTTACATGGATCGCACAGAAGTTGACTTTCATAGCACTGCACAATGGTGAATGCTTCGGCGATAATGTAGACTATGTCAGTTCCGACGCTTGATGGCTGCTCCAACATCTTGCTGTTGGGGGGAAGAACTCGGCTGCGGAGACTCACTAGGAAAGTGCGCGTGTCAAGAAAGATTTGAAAACTTTTTCGCGTTGTTGTTTCGAATTCACGCGACGACATGTGCGAACGTCAACGATTGATCCGATTGTGTAACACGGCTACTTTGTGTATGTCATCGTTGTGTTTTGAAACGGAATTTGTTGCAAGATATTGTACTAGATTGACGACGATAGCGGTTGCTTGGGGTGCTGAGAATAACTGATAAGAGAGAACCGAGAAAGCTTTTTGTGCACTTGCACGTGTTCTGGTATATCTGGGTTGGTGATGGTCTTGTTCGATTTGAGTTTTTTTACAAATACAGTCTGATTGGAAATGGTTTGGGTATAAGATAATAGAGGGAGAAGGCTTGCATCTCGCAGATAGATGAACCTGCGAAGCAAAGTTGATTTTTGAGCGAAGAGTGGAATTGTAGTTTCTAATGAGAACTGTTGGAACTGGTTGCTAGCACGGTTACTGGTACTGATCTCGAAATTTAACTTATTGGTACTGATTGCTGACAGCAGAAATTGGAAAAACTGGATCCAATTACGGCGAGACCATTCTACGCTTCAGTATCCGGTTCCTATCAAGAAGGAGTGGATTGAAGACAACGTTGACAATCATGTGTCGAGTAAGAGAGAATGTAAAGTGCAAAGAATTGTAGGCATTAAGCTTATAATAGTTCAAATTCCGACGTTTTCGGCGAAAATCTCTGACAGCAGTTTTGTAGATTCAAACTTTTAAATTTGATTTTGACGGATGTAGTGTTGTGTAACCACGCATGGGTCTTTAAAAGTTGTTAGTGTTAAGTTCTGCTTTGTGAACTATTAAATTGTTGAATGTAGTGCCCAAGTGTCTTGGTTTGCAAACATTTTAAACAGCGAGTATGAGCAAAATTGCTTAAAGGAGCTTGATTAGAATTCAGTTAGCTTGTAATGCTGTCTTAAAACGGACACGAAGCTCATTACAAATCACGGATAGCTCACGAATTAGTTTTTAAAATGAAATCACATGATATTTGTGAAATGTTTGGACTTTTTTTTAGCTTTTTGGTTCACACCTGTGACAAGTTTTTCCTACTTACATTTTTTCAAGCCAGAATTTAAAATTAATTCCGAACGCTTTCACAGAAAAGATTGCTAATGTGAGTTTTCCAATTTCAGAGGCCTGGAATATAGCAATACGTGATTGTGATTAGCTTTTAAAACGTTGATTTGAGTCAATTTTGGACCACATATGGATACAAATTAAATACCAGTGATTCTCTCACTTTACCCCTTTTTGTACGATTGAGATATATACTTCCAATCTACCACAACCAAGTAGTTCGGATTTTTGGAACACCAGACGAAACATTAAGCACATTACGAAATTGTTCGTCAATCAAATCAAATTTGGGCGCTATTTAACTAAGAACTCAATTAAATTTTAAAAAGTGCCTTCGAGGTTCTAGATGTTTTCTGAAATTCCATCTTTGACGGCTTCTACCTTTAAAGGTCTCTCGTTCTACACGAATATTCGCAATTTTCAAAATTTGACTGAAGGAAGAAACCATAGTTGAACAAAAACCATAGTGAACAAAAATAGGAGACTTATTTTATTTTTCACTGCTTGTCATTTCTTTTTGTTCTTCCATTTATGTAAACAGCTAATTTCATAACACTGTATATCGTAATACAGGAGGATAGACAGAAAGACAAAGGAGTGTTTTAGTCCCAAAAAGGAAAAACACTAAATCAGTGAACATCTACTACTGATTTTAAGTCCAGATTTTGTCGCTTTTATTTCCCAGTTGTTACTGTTCATTTTCAAAGCTTAGTATTAATTTTAGGCCCCATAATCTATTAAAAACGGCTGTTCACCAAGCATTTTTTCACGGCTCCACATCGTTCGAGCAGCTGACAAGGCTCAAAGAGTAATTACTGTCTAAGAAAAAGCTTCTTACACCTCGCCGTTCGGATCCAGCAAAAAACTATAGGCCTCTTCAACTCCTGGGAGAACAGTAGCGCTCACAACAAATGTAGTTGAATAGCAAGCTAGGCCCTGGTTCTCTGTGGACTGTCGCATCATCCAGTTATTATTAATCTCTTTAAACCACCCCTTCCTTCTGAAGTTACATAAGGTTCGTAGTTATTTGAAGAAAAGATTAACGTTGTCATTGTTTCAGCAACAACTTAAATACAGTCGTTGGAAACTGTAAACGATGCTGCCTCATCGGCATAGTCGATTTCTTAGACCTTCCTTCAGAAAAAGAACGAGGCACATAATTTATCGCTTAGATCAGAAATCGGAAGCTTTTGCACGTATTCGTCTATAATAATTTTTTCCAATTATACGTCACATGTGTCGAACTCAAATAGGCTAAGGAATCATAAGATCTGTTCCAATTGCTCTGAAATGCTACGAACTCCTACGAAATTCACCGAAAAACTGTCAAAAGGCGTTCCATTTGCTGGGCATAGGTAAATTTCTTTCTAAAAATATCTTTCCAAGAGATATTCTTACCGAAACTACTCAGCTATGTGTGAATTTCTCTGCAGAAATGAATTGGAACAGACCTATTCTTGACACCTGCAAAGAAAACCTACAAAAACTTAACGAACCTTATTGTTCTTCCTGTGTTGATGTAAAATACAGGAACGGAACCGAAGTGAAAACTTCCTTGTTTTTCTTATCGATCAATTTATTCATTCTCTAAGAACAATTTGATTATTTTTGAAATATTCTAGTACTTTTCAAGACTTTGTTTCCAACAACCGCTTTCATTGAATTTCTTCACCTGGAATGTTAGCAAAACATTTTGTACGTCGAAGCAGCTAATTCAAAGAATTCCACACACGTCAAACTGCCAACAACTAAAAGCATTTAAAAATTCCTTACTCTCATATACCCCCACACCTACTTGATTGATTATTGACAGAGGCCTACTCCTCCTCCGTCATGCTGAGCACCAACATAACTGCCCAACTGGAGGTCATTACTGTCAGAGGCATAGCCAAACAAAAGAACATTTGTTCCATCTTAGCCATTAGTCATTAATTAACGAAAAATCAAACGAGCATACTGAACAGAAAAAAAAGAGGACAAAAAAAGAACTCTCCACTTATTCACATGACAACCGACGAATACGTGCATTTGAAGGTTGCCGCGCGCAAACGACACCAGCAGCCGACACATAGTGCACGGCTGTTGTAGTTACAGTCCACCTTGACCTTAACATGTAGAAAACTCTACACCTTTGAGGCGATGTATGTTCAATTGAGTTGTAAAACTCTTGACTTGATTTGTTTTTTTGCAAAAAACTGAACACGCGGTAACCTGACAGATGTGTCAAATTGACAACCACCTGAGATTGCGGTTTGAAGTACACACAATACAATTTTTATTCATTCATTTGTGAATAACTTTGTGTGGAAGTGTGTGTGTGAATTCTTTTTTATAGCCTCATCGTAACGACAGAAGTTGTACGTATAAACAGCAAACGACAACAGTAGCGGCTATGGCGGCGGCGGCGGTCACAGCAATAGCTACACACAGAAAATACAAAAAAGAGGCCTGCTAATCCAACCGGTAAGCATTCGATTCATGCATGCCAACCCATACGGGTTGGATCTCTGTCTATTTATCACGTGTAAGCAGGTATACACTGCGGGTATAGCATTAAAATGGTTTAATTAAATATTCACGGAGTCCATTCACGTTTTGCTGACAATATTTCCGTTAAATAATTATTATTCTCCCTCTCTCGCTTGCTCTCTGTCAAGTCTTCTTCTTTTTCATTTATATTTCTCCATTATTCGATTTTTCGATGCTGGTTGGAGAGTTTCACCAAAAAACAGCAGATTTGGCAAATGTGTCAAACGCTGATGACATCTTTCACAGACAACAGTCGCGATGATTGATACATCGAGAGACACAGTTGAAAAGTAATAAAATATGATATTTCGTAAGGAATAGCATGTTGCAGGCCCTCGGGGTGACGACCGCAGACTGTGTCGAAATAGGACCGATCGACTGACCAACGCAACACGCACAACCGAAGTAACCTTGAATTCGATTGAAACACTCTATCTGTTGCATATAAATATTATTTATGGTACACTCATTAATTATTTATAAGAAGACAATTTAATATCTCGCAGTATTTCTCCATCCCTGTTCGTTTCTAAATTTTCCTCCATTTTATTGTCGTCGAGTGCAATGATCTTTTTGAAAACGATTTTCGAAGATTCAGCGATGTGAATGGAATTTCAAGTGCTGTGGAATTTTATTGCTTGAAAACAGTTTCGAAGTAAAAACAAAACTAGCCCTAGGAAGTATGTCCGCCATCCAATGGAGACTTGTTGAAGTGACGTTATGTGTCATTTCGAGAGACGCTTAAATCCCTGCACATGCTGGAATTAACTTGATTGAATATCGCTTGTATCATTAAGTTGGCGTATAATTTAATTCTTTCACATTTTCCCAACTTGCTACTCGAGTGCTGGATAGATTAATTCAAATCGACTTATAAAGACCTTTGACGTAATGAGATACATTCAATGTGAACATCAAAGAGAAGCTAAGAAACAAGTATTCTCAACTACAAGTTGAATCGAGGAGGGGTTTTTTTATTTTCTCTCGTTTTACTTGTTCGTTTTTTTTCTTGTGCAGTTGCTTCCACTTCTTCGTTGATCGGCTTGTGTGTGACGGTGGTTGTGTGCTGCCTTTTAATGGCACGAAGAGCCTTGATCTTGATTTCATAGTCGATTTTCATGCAACCTAATGCAGATGAGGAATTTGCATAAGTATGCATACTGGTAGCGACGCAGTGGAAGAACTGTGTTAAAAAAATTCCTTACATTCATTATTTGATGTGCATGCAGTGTGAGCTCGGTCCAAGGGGATATTTGATGTTCGAACATCGTTACGGTCAGTGCAGTAGGTGCATAACTCTTCGAGACTCGCGTGTGTTGCCCTCAAGTGATCTGTCAATTTGGTGGATATTTGACGATTGCAAGACGGGAGTTGTTTTGGATGTCGTCAATTGCGGAATCCTGGAAATATTGTGCAATTTTTGCGAAAAATGGACTTCCACTACAAACCACCTTTAGGTGGTCTGTTGCTCCCATTTGATAAAATCTATACCGTTGCTGGAAAACAGAGAATCGACCATCCCTGTATGTTACTATTCAAATGAACACGAAGTAGAGAAAACCGTCATCTTCATAATCAATGCAAAAAAAATGAAACCAAAATGGGTTGCCACTTAGAGCCAGTTTGTTCCTCACCGCAAGCCCCAGCGATAGTCAGAAAAAAAGGGCATTCGCCAAGCCGCCATCCAGCCATCATATCCACCGAGAGGAAAGACAGCGGAAAAGGAGAGAAAAAAAAGATATACATAAAACCTCCGAAGAATCTATGTGAGTGTGTAGACCAGTTGCCGCATACGGTTAATAGCTGTATAGATTGTAGAAATGACCGTGAATTGGCGACTGAAACCCCTCTGAACCACGAACTCCACCACACCAAGTCGTAACGAAAAAGGAAGGAAGGTATTTTCTTGTTTTCTGTTTTTTTTTTGTGTCTTCCATTCCTCAGCCGATTCCTATATGTCCTTGTTTTCGTTTAGCAGCAGCCTTCGTTTGTTGGTCATGTTCTCCGGTTCGGTTTTTCTAACCCTCATGCTGCATTCGCCGTACATATCCACCACTCCACTCAAAGATACACGATTGTAGATGCAACAGGTAATCAATTAACACAGGAGAAGCACGGAGGGCTAAGGAATGAGAAGAAGACGCAGGAAAGAGATACCTTTGATTTTGTGTGCAGCGAAGTGGAGGGAAGGAAACCAAACTGGTTACTGTGGTCAAGATGAAGGAATCGTTTGATATGAGAGAATTCTCTCTAATTAAAAGAAAACAAGAATATTGTGTTCATACTTGCGGTGAATGTGAGTATTTTTAGATGTTCACTTGGGCAGCGGCGCAGTGCACACGGGAATGGATTTCGCAAAATGGGGATGCTAATTATTTAGACACGTTTTACTTGTGTGTGCTTGGTCGCTCTGTGAAATGTTTGTGGCGGTGCTTGGGTGTTTGCCTCTGTGTGGGAGCCTATGATTTACAACATTTGCTGGATCGCGTGAGAGTTGAAAACAGTTGGAATATTTTTTTGTGGGATGCTTGCAATGGCTTGTGGGGAGGTTTATAAGAAATTTGTAAGAAAGGCAGGAGGGAGAAGATTATTCGTGGGAGTTTTAATACAAGCAGCAATTCTACAGCGGGCATGACCATCATCTAGCAAGCTTTCAATTTCCACTTTACTTGTTTGCGAAAATTTCAACGAAGTGTCCTACCTACATCGTTTTAAAACACATCTTAAGTCCAGTACCGCGTGAGAGTACACAATGTACTAGATGAACAAAGAAGTAAATCGAAAGAGAGAACAGAGTTCGCAGAATAGGAAATTTCTTCCGAAATCCCCAACATCAGGCGGTGAAGTTTTACGATCTTGCATTCAAAAGGTATACGAGGAACTGCCCAAAACACAACCTTTGATGACGGACTGACTGAGGGATGCTAATTTTAATGTGTTTAAGTTGAATGTTGAACAGAGCGGCTTGTGAGCCAAAACAAGCCCTGGATTATCCGGTTTCCACATAAAATTTTTCTTCGAGTCAATACCCTTTGGGTGGGTTATTGGCAAGCAGTATGGTAAATCTTGATGTGTGCTGCGTCATGCTTTTATGTTTTTGAAAGACCAGTTAAGTCGAGAAGGTCGTCAAAATTGAGAAAAGAATGCAATCAAGGGAATGTTTCACTTTGTGGGTGAATCCCTGGGGAGAAAGTCATGTTTCTGTGACGAAAGTACGCCTGAAGGGATTATTTGAAAAATTGCTCGAAAATCAAGAGAATCGAATTCACTTGGTGGCGCCTAAATCAGCATTGAGTTCAGTTGGATCACAATTTATGATCTAATTGTGCTGAAAGTCAAGTCAACGTCGCTAGACGCAACAATCCTTCTCTTTCCTAACTCAAAGTTCGTCTTTGAAAAAACAAAACAAGCGCATTCGAGTTCATCCACTCCACCTCAAGTTCTCCCTTCACATTGGCTTGATCTGAGACACAGATTAAGTCATCAGACCACCGTTGCCGTGTGAGTCAAAGTTTCATCTCACAGCACGACAACCGAGCGTGACCAACGATTGAAAAGCCATAGGAACTTCACTCCTCGGCACAGCGCACAGAGCAGACCGACAAACAAAAGTGACCATCGGCACTGAAGTTGTCACACCGAGCCAAACCGAGTGACACCACCTCACACCAGCCAACCAGAAAAATATGATTTCCTTCAAATCTGCAAGTGAGCGATTGCCCACAGCAGATACGACTGGCTGGGCATTCGCAGAACGAAAATAAAACCGCCCAACGGAGAGTGAAAGAGTAGCGAATTCACACGCAGCCCCAAGCGAATGTGTCAAATGTGCGGATTCAAAATAATTAATTCTCCAGAAGTTTTATTATGACATTCGCTGTCATAGTTAAGTGACATGAGTCACGGTCTGCGGGAAGAGTGGCCGAGAGGGCGGGACCGAGAGCCAACAGTCGCACGATGTTGTGTCACGAAAATTAGCTCAAACCGAATTCCTGAATAAATGATACACTCGCTGAGGCCACCGATGATCATTGGCGGCTTGTGGTGACTGAGTGCGATGGAATCTGAGAGATTTCGTTTGGATTTCTAAGAGAAAACCAGAAACGAAATCGCCATTTATGGGTTTTAGGCTCTAGAAGCTCGTCAAAGTTTATGCGATAACCGGAAACAATAACACACGGGCTGAGCTCAAAGTCATCGACCCAAACTCCCACAACCACCACCGACGCGACGACGACAACAAGCTGTTGTGTTTGTCTATTTGTTGTGTGAAGTGGATAAAAAAGAACAACACGAAAAACTTGCGCATAAATTCTCTCCCGCCGTCCTCTCTGCTCCAGAGGCGACACACGGCGAACAACTGGGCGATGACGACCGCCCTTATGAAGTGAATGAGGTAAAAATGTAAATCGCACATGTTTTGTGTGTGCGCGGCGCAATATGCTCCTCGCAGCCTGCCCGTCACCAAAGTGGTTGAAAAACTTTAGAATCTAAATATTTACATCACACCTACGACGGACAACGTTCAGCTACGCCGTCGACATGACGGACAGCGGGAGGAGTGCGGTGACAGAGCCGTCAAACCAACCCACATGTCAAACAAAGGCAAAGTGCTAGAATTCCGCTTCTTTTTTCGCTTGTCATTCTGCTACGAACAGCAAGTATTGTTTTGAACAAACTGTCGCCTACCTATAGGACCGTCTGTCTGTCTGTCTGTCTGCTGCATAAGCCAACCAACCAACAACAACGGACACGATCGGTGCTTGTAACTTGGTCGTGCGTTCGAATGAAAATGATCTTGTGTCTCACTCTCCAGGAAGACGCTACTGCTGCTGTCCGCTACTGGTCCTAATCAAATATTCACTTCACGATTAATTGTATCATAATGTACAGTATTCTTGGTTGCTTGCCGGGTTCAGGCTAGTGGCCCTATGTGGGGAAGGAATCGGTTGTCGTTGCCGTTGTCGTCGTGGCAACTGTCATTCCTAAGGTGGCAGACAATGTCAGGCACTGCGACTGCATCTGGTGTGCTAGTCTTGTGTGACAATGTGACATGATGGCTCTCGAAGTTTATCCTCCATGAATCGTGCGTGGCGTACCTAAGTGCGCTCGAGTTCAAAATCGTCCTTTTCGCCGAGGTGACAGAATTTGCAATCGCAGTTATCCCAAGTGACAGTTGAATGATCTGAAATTAGAACTCCTCATGCATCGCAATTGGTGACAGATTCTTCTTGTCATTCGAGCTTTGACACATGCCAAACTGACATCATCTTCAAGCTGACTGACAGATGTGGAGCGTGCAGTCATTTCTAAAAATACATTTCGAAAACTAATCAAGTTCAAGGTAATTCCAAATGTCACATTGACATTTAAGACATCGCGGTAAATCACGATTAATGGCAACAAAAGATAATGACTTTATGATTTATTTGCGAGATGTAATTGCACATCTGCATTTGACTGCAGCTGTCAATGCATGTAGCACCGCCGCTACGGTGAAGTTTAGCAGAATGTCAATTAGGGTTCAATATCTTTGCGCATAATCAAGCTGCATAGTCGCGCATATTAAAATCATGTAGATGTCATTTGTCACCTTCACCGTCGTGTTAATCAGAGATCGAGTCACTTGTCATTGATGTGTCGTCGGATTGCCGTTGTTGTAGACTGTTATGCAATTTCGTAGCATAGCACTGAGCAGAGAAGGTGGTGGATCTGCTTCAGGAGATTTCTAAATATTCTTTGACATTGTTGAATGTGTTCCAATGCAACAGATGTCATCTGGTTGTCAACTACGGAAATGATTTCTGTTCAGTTTCAAGCGTCAAGTGGATGCAAAGATCAACAGTCCACTTCATAAATATTTCAATCCAATTACATGAACTATGCATTCGAGTGGCATTCAGTTTCTCGCTTGTTGTGACAGAGCAAGTCTCCATTTATTGCAGATTGCGAACAGTTAGTTTGTCAACTTTTCCATAAAACCCAAAATGTCAAATCAATTCGCTTTCATCTGTCCCCCGATTACCTGTCAACAAATTCGCCATCCATCACCTATTTGAACAGCCCCTTAGCGATCTGTGTCAAATTAAACAAAATTCAATTTTACTTTCCGCTGTCATTTCGACAAATGAACAACCAGCCATCTGTGTCAGCGTGCGTGTGTCATTCCTGCACTCGCCGAACAATTGCATCGCATCCGCTCGGTAGCTGCGTTGTGTGCGGCTGCGTTCACAAAACAAAAACGATCAAAAATCAAGGAAAATTTGCATTTGCAAATTGAAACAGCAAACAGCGTGCAAAACCAACACAGCAGCGCGACGACGCGACCACCGGACGCCTCAGTGGAGATGCAAAATGATTCAAAGTTGCATTTCCATTTCTATGCATGCGTCGACGAACGACCCCCATTAGAATCGGCTTGGTTTGGTCCGTTACCGCACGAAGACGTCAGCGTTCGCCGTGCTGACTGTCCGCCGCTAGTCCGTCCGGTGTTTGCATTCCCGGGTATTATTTACTGATTTATTTCGATATTTAATATTTATTTTTGGTTTTGCCTGCGTAAGGAGTCGCGGCTCGCACCAACCATACACAGCTGCTGTCACATAAGCGCTCATTGGTGCGGTGCTGTGCGGTGCACTACCGCATTTTATTCAGTAACTGCCGTTGAATTTGGGTCAGCGAATAATAGTCGCCGCTAGATGATGGCGATATTCGCGTTATTGGCTGTGCTTGGGGCTGTGACGACGGCGGCGGCGGTGGCGGTGGCGGTGGCGGAGGCGTCGTAGCGCGATTGGTCTCGAGTCCGATTTGACAGTGACGCGACGTGTCGTGGAGAATACATACTAATTAGCCCAGAATCGCGCAAATCGACGCAGCAAACTGCAACAAAACAGCAAGGCAAGGTCAGAACGACATGACATGTGCACAAAGCTAAACACACACACACACACAGATAGAGTCGTTAAATCAGTTACAGTTGCGCGCACCGCGGCAAAAGTGGTTTTTCTGTTCTACATTACATCTCTCCACAACACACACGATGCGATGTTTCGATGTTTGCGCTTTTTTGTTCCACTTGGCAATGCACTGTTATTATTAGCGTATTATGTCAATGTCAACCTTGATCTGTATATAGAAGTTGCGCTTGTTGGAGGCATGGGATACTCCAGTTTCTCGATTGGTATGTGAGTCTTGCCAGAGACTGAGACAGAGGCAGACTCTTACGCAGAGGTGGAGACTTTGACAGATTGCGCCAATTTGTCGATTTGACAGACGGCGGCGTCTGGTTGGAACACTTTCGTTGATGGATGTTCGGCTATGAGAGACTTATGTGCGCTTGGTTAGAAGGTCTGTGTGAGGAATGTGCGAAATGACTGAGCTATGTCATGTTGTGTGGAGCCTGTTTGTGAAGAGAGTGATTTTTTGCATAACAGGCACTCGCCAATTCGCATCGGGGCTTAAAACTGATGTTAAATTCAGTTTTTCCATTTAGGGAAGACACGCCTTTTCTATCACTTTTTGCCATCAAGAGACCCTTCGGCCAAACTGATCCCTCTCAAATGTCAGCTTGTCTGCACCTCTCGACCATTTGAGTGACATCATACTCAGACACTTCCAAGAAGTCGCCTCTTGCCATTAAAGAAAACGCAACAAGAACCTCCCTCAAGTCACACCTTTTCTAACAAATGCCAAACCGGCCAACCCGTCGGCACCTCGAGGGCAGTCAAGGATTAGGAGTCCTCAGCGCCAACCCTCCTTAACTCACCCCTTTCCCATCTAACCCGCAGCAGCATAATGAAATGCACAACAAAAAAAAAAGGATTCCTGTGGGATTTTGACCACAGAGCGAGGGATAAAGGGCCCAGGCGAGAGAAACAAGGTGAATTGTTAGGCAAATTGAGTATCGACAGGATATGCAGACACAAGATGTGCACAATTTATGGTCGAGCAGGTGCTCGCGGTTAAGGGAGCAAAAATTTGCTCTGCTGCTTACCGCAGGACCTCTCCTGGTGTCAGACCGGGCCACATTGAGATGTTGTCCGCCTCTAATAACAGCTTTGTACGGATGCGGATGGACACCAGGACAGGTATCGGGTGTTTGTTTGGAGATTGAGGAATTAAGACGTCAAGCTGTTAGATGAGACAAAGGGTGAGAGGGATAATCTGGGAGGGACCAGATATGATCACCATTTGAAAGAATGAACAATGGGATGGAACGTCTAACGCCTTTGAATAAATAAGCAAATTTTGCAGGCGTCAGCGTCTTTTTCTTTTTTGCTTTGTAGCGTTTGGTGCGAACATCACGGACTAGAGTTTGTCTGAGGGGGAGATGCATGGCGACTTGTGAGGGACGCTGGGAGGATGCAGGTGTATGATTGTGATCTTTTCGATGGATCGGATCGGAGGTAGACTTAATTATTTCAAACGGCTGTTTTTTGTAGGAATCTGTCAGGGGTTAGACATCGGTAGGAACTAAAGATCTGCCAGGGGATAGGCATCGGTTAGGGTTAGGCATCGGATGGAAGATCTGTGTGCACAGCTTCGATGAGTGTCAAGGGTGGAGGAAGCTTTGAATCTCTGAAACTGTGGAAAAAAACGTCTGGCAGGTTAAGTTAATCTTGATGCGAAGGGGATTCGTCTAAGACTAGAGTGAACAATGAAACAAAGATGTTTGCTTTGGAAAGCGTGCGTCTGAGTTTTGTTCTCGTTCCATTTACAACTCTGATTATTGGCGTCGAAATTTTGGAAATTCTGCTTTATCCTCACAAATAGTTTAAGCTTTGGTCGAGGTCGAATTCGAGGTATTCACTCGGAAAGGTTTTAGAAAAAGAAAGTCAGCAAAGCTAATTTTTGTTCATGTTCACATGCAGTTTGTGAAACGATCTAAAGCTCATTTTGTTCGAAGACATTCAGTTTGTGAAACGATCGAAAGCTCCTTTTTGTTCGAAGACATGCAGTTTGTGAAACGATCTAGCGCCTAGCAAAAGTTCCACCGCCTGTCAGGGAATCTACAATGCCTCATCTTCCACATGATTCGCCGTGCTTAGCACTAAGCCTTTCCCAAGATCAAGAGTTTGCTCGCCAAACTCAAGCGAGTTTTCTTGTTGCACTGTAGTCGACTTTCAGCTTGTGAAGGTATTGGAATGCACTTCCAAATTTGATCATTGTCTTGAGACTTTGACCCCGAAACACTTTTGATTGCCAATAATGATGAAACCCCCTTTGAACTCCATCGTCATCCTCAACCTCTTTGCCCATCACGGGTCATGCCACCAAAGTGTGTCTTTCGCATTTTGGGTCAATCGAAAGTCAAAGTTTTTGTTTCGCAAAATAGCTTCATTTCATCCCAACACCCTTGCTTCCAACACACAAAAGTCTCTTTTGTCGAACTCAACGATGAATAAACCCCTTTTCGGTCGATTACCCAAGCTCGATGAAATTTACAACACACCGCATGACACTCCACACACGCAGCGCAGCTACAGTTTGCGCTGTGTCGTGACGAACGCGAATACCATGTGTACGTCGACACTATAGGTCGTAACCCCAATTTCTAGCCACACACACAGATTCAGTGGCTACGTCTTGCGCATCTTCTCGGCCACCGACGACGAACACCACAACGTCAACGATGCCGCCGACGTTATGACGTAATTCCTCTTTCGATTTACCCTTGAAAGCCGGTACAGATCTAGAGCACCATCGCACAACACTTTTTCCATTCCATTCATTTGCCTCGTTGTGCAGCATGCTGCGCCGACGCCACCACATCGCTATGGTTTGCGTCTCCCTCTCGTGCCGTGTTCATTTTTTTTTGCATTTCTTTGCAGCTCGTCGCTGGATTACTTGGCATTTCCCCGGCGCTTTACATCATCGAACGTACGAGCGGAATTCATTCCAGTTCGGGTGTTTCTCGGATTTTTCTTTTGGTGGTAATTTTTCAGAGCAAAACTACAGTGGCCATCTCTTATTTTCGCTGACATCATTTTGCGTGTTGCGTGAGTGTGTGTCTCCTACTCTGTTACATAACAGTTTGTGTGGACCAGCAATCGACACTCAAGATGACGAGTCATAGTTGCCGATATGGATGCACCGCGAGGACGCGGTGGACGGTCTGAAACAAGTTCAAAACGCACAAAGAGACGTGCGCCAAGAGCAGCAAACGACAGAAACCGCACAAAAGCTACTCCGTACAAGTTGTAACAAATTACAGAATTCAATCTTAATGCAGCAGCAGCGTCGATGGCAGTGACAGCGGCAGTAGCTTAAGTCTGTGCTGTACCGCAGCCCATTCCCGAGTTATGGGAATTAACCTTGGTCTTGGCATGGATCTCTGACTGTAGCAATGGATGGAAATCTACGACAGAGGGGGCAACGCGTCGGACTGCGGTTTAGCCGTGTTCGGAGGACGGGGTTGCTGTTGTGCTGCTCTGCGCCGTTGGTGGGCGTTACTGGTTCTCTCGCTAGTAATGAGTTTCCTTAATGGGATTCATATCTCTCATCGACATTGCTATGCGGCCGGTGTGTGCAGTTCGTTTAAAGATGGATGTTGGACATGTTTCTGACGCAAAACGCCACACAAACAGCACAAAAAGGCAGAAAACAAGCTTTCAGTGTAGTCTATGCGTTGGAACCGCAAAATAAATCACATACGCACACACACACACACACCTTCTCCACGTCCCACCGCTCTGTGTTTTCTTTCAGCTTATCTGCGTTTAGTTTAGCAAAAAAAAAAAACATGAGAAACGAACAAAAATAAATAACTTTTAGGTCAGGGTTGACTTGTGATATTGTCTGGGGGCCTGTTCATGTTTGTGACTGCTCTCTGGCTCTCGCATATGTGTGTGTTTGAATGTGTTAATTCTCTTTTCATGTATTTCATTCAGATTTCGGTTCATTTTTCGTCTCGTGTAATCACAGCCGCGAGCACTTGATGGTGGATGACAATTTCACATTTTTTTTTGCCCTGGTGGTAGTGTTGAGGCTTCTTCGTATTCGAGAGTTCGTGATATATTTATAGCTTGAGTGATATTTGCAGTTACTGTTAACGATGATGATATCGATAGGAATCTCAGTGCTCTGCGCACGTGTGATGATGTCTGACTGTAAGGGAGGGAGAGGTCTCGTCTCACATTTTTTTGAACGGTTATTTTTCGAATGCGATCTTCGCGCTGGGTTGCTTTTGTGACATACAAAATGTGATGCGGCTAATGACGCTCATCATGGGATTGTCTTGTAGGGGAAAAAAAATACATATAAACTGTGCAACGTTGGAGAGAAACTGTGCTCAAGGTTGTTGTGGGATTGATTTTGCGGCGTCATGTGGTCGGTTGGGTCGATGGTAGGCGCTTTACGGGGTTTTGTTGATGCTAGACATGGTGGGTGTTACGGTTGTTTTGGTGTTGTTTTTTCGTTTTTCTGCTATTTCATTGAATTTTGTGGCTGTTGCGAGAAGTTGGGGGGAAATTTTTGAATTTTTGCTTCTGGTGGACAAAAGAGTTGATCTGCGAACTTTATGGGCATGTAGCGAATGGAGTGCACAGTTTGTTGAAATCGATGAGTTTTTGGGGGAAGAGTTGTTGTTCTGGAATATTGATTCGAATTTTTAATGAAACTTTGACAGATTGGCTTTAAGCGTCTGTCGCATTTTAGTGCCTATCGGCTTTAAGCAAAATCCAATCAATTTGTGAACTGATTGACAGTCTTTTCAACAAGATTCCGTCATTTTATGTAAAGATGTATCATTTCCCTTTTCATCAACTGATTAAATTTCAAAGGACAATCTAGAAATTGAATAGTTACTTTCGCGGAAACGAAGAAGATAAAAAAAAAATCAAATAAAATGCTGTGGGGACACTTGTTTATATTACAACTTGTGCTTGCATTTTTCACCTAATTCCTAAAGAGTTAGTTTTGAAAAGCGTTTCTCCAGCCTTTTGAAAAGATTTCCCATCAGCCAATGCATCTAAGCGACGTTTGAAAAATAAATCCAACTCCAGTCGTAAAATAAAATAAATTTTCAGCACAAACTGCCCTTCAGTCAAACCATCACCTCTCACGCATCAATTCAATTTCACAATGCTCTCGTGAATCTGAACAAATCTCCTCCGATTGCGGACAAAGATTTCAGAAGTCATTGCAATAAATTTTCGAATTACAATCCTATTCATCAGGAAACCTGTCCCATTGGAATTCCTTTTCTCTTCACTCTACCCACATGTGGACTGTCTTATTGTTGTTTGCCCCCTCCATCGCTGCTGGTGACATATGAAATACTCTCAGGTATGCATTTCCCTCATTCCCTACCTGCCAATGAAGTCCTTCACCCAACAGCACACATGCGGTGCAGATACCTGCTGAGATACAATTCATATTGGAATGTAATCCTTAAAAATGTTTATCCTTCGGCTCTCAACCAGTTTGATGTCCTTATCGCTGAGCACTGATGCAGCAAAAGGGGACGGAAAGTGAAAATTGCGCAAGGCATACAGTCTCTGTGGAGATTTATGATGCGATAGTCCCCCTACCGCCTGCCGATGGTCCTGCCATTGTTCCACCACCATGGCCCGAACCGATTTATGAGCCAGGCATTGTTTCGGTGGGTGATTGTTGAATTTATGACCTGTTTAGATGGAATTTTAATTGATGTTTCGGGTTTCCATGTGAGTCTAACCGCACGGAGGTGACTGTATGAAATCATCAACCAGACAGAGACACACTGTGCCGCGGAGTAACTCTTAAGTGCCACGACCCAGCAAAAAATCACTGAGACTATTGGAAGCTTGTATCTATCGGGATCCTTTTGCCGCAATGTGCGGCCGTGCCACGGACGCTAATTGCCTGCGGACTAATTGTTTGTGAATTTCACTTGTGCAGGATGTTTACTGGTTGGCCGGTGAAATGAAAGGAACTCTGTTTGCTCACCTCATTGTGAGAAAAAGGATATCCGATCCGAAAGGATTGGTATCGGGAAAAGGGATGACTTCCTGTGTGAGATTCAAACGCTAATGGATCAGTTAATTGAGATGTTGTCGGCACTGGGTGTTGATGGTCTGATGCGTGTCGGAGCAGAGGGATGAGCGGAAACACGGGAATTTAGCAAGTTTTTGTTTCGAACAATGGATGAGAGCATCGATTAGAAGGTCTTTTAAAGCGAAACTCCTTTTCCATAACATTGACAGGAAATGTGTTCAGTTAATGTGTTCATATCGAAGGAGGTCCTAATTGATAGGAATTTCGAACAGTTTTTCAGTGCATTTGGGAATGCAGCGAAATTCGAGAAAAAAGAGTGCAGGTGTGTATAGAAATTATAAACATGCAATGATTTTAGAGGAGGAGCTGCCAAAAGTGACAAAATTTGATGAAAAGAAGAAGGTGCCGGTGAACAAAGAGCCTCTGATTTTGATGAGGTGAACTTTGGTTCCTGAACAGGAAAATGTTCAAAGGCAGCCACATGTTATTCAAAAATGGCAAACGTCTGGTGAAGGTCTGAAAAAGGAAATCGACCATTAGCTTGCCAGAAATAAAGCAAACATCTTCAAGGAAGATTCAAAACTGTGGATTGAACTTAACCCAAGTGAGGTAATGTTTTAATGAAGGTTTTTTATAATGGCTTTTTCCTTCAAAATGTATAAAAAGATCTGTGATATTATTGTAACCAATTTTATGAATTTTGTAGTAGTAAGTACAATAACCATATCTCTCCAAACAAATTTTGTAAACTATAGAAATTGTTAAAATGATGCAAAATAAAATAAAATAAATATGAAACCCAAGTGAGGTCAATAAAACACACGTTTGGCGCATAATATAAACAACTCAAACTGGACTTGGATGAGGAGAGAATTGATCTTTGATTCATGGACAATACAGAAGGCTGACAGTCATTGCGTGTTCAAAAACTTCTATCCATGTACTTGAACTTCTGATACTCGATTTAATAGAATGGGGTTTTTGGGACCGTTCAAAAATTCCCGTCGTCTAGAGAAAAGCTGTTTTAGACGTCGATGAAGAACCTACGCTTAGGCTGGGAATTCTCTTGAAGATTGCATTATTTTCCGTTGAAACGAACCTGATTTGAAACAGAATTTGCCGATTGGAAACCGAAACAAGTCTGTAATTCGTGAATCCGTCAAGGCTTCAAAGACAAACAAAGATTTCCTTCAGAATTTTAGTTGGCAGTTTTAGACAAGGCGACGCACTGTCACGTGACTTCTTCTACATCATCCTCGAGAAGATCGTGCATAACTCACAAGTCAACACAAGAGGCACGATCTTCCAGAAGTCAGTTCAATTGCTAGCTTATGCTGAGACATTGACGAGATTGAACGAACACAGCGAACAGTCAATGAGGCGTTTGCTGGCATTGAAGCAGAAGCAGCTATAGCGAGTCTGGTGGTTATTGAGGGCAAAACAAAGTACATGCCATCGTCAGAGAAAGACACACAATATCGACGTCTCTGACAGAGCGTCACACTAGGCAGCATAAACTTCAAGGTAGTCAAGGGCTTCGTCTTTCTCGGGTCCGTGGTAAATAGGGACAACAATGCCAGTATCGAGATCAAACGTAGAATCATCTTGCCAATCGCTGTTTCTTTGGGCTCAAGAAGCAATTGAGTGATAGAGCTCTCTTTCACACTAAGCAGGCTTGACCATTCCAGTCCTACTTTACGACGCAGAAACCTCAACGTAACTAAAAGCGGACGTAGGAGCCCTTAATATTTTTGAGAGGAAAGTTTAGCGGGCGAGTTTTGGTCCTGTTTGCGTTGATGGCATCTGGAGAAGAAGATTTAACGACGAACTCTATGTGCAGTACAGCAACATGCGCCTGGTCAAGCGTCTTCGAATACAACGCAACATACAACGATGGCTAGGCCATGTATAGCGTATGGACACCACTGCTCCGGCCTGAAAAGTCTTCGAATCAAAGCCATTGGGACAACGCAACAGAGGACGGCCTAAGTTAAGGTGAAGCACACAAGTGGAGAAGGACCTCAACTAACACGGAGTGCGCAATTGGGGGCAGCATGCTGGCTGGAGAGGAATGTCGGTTGAGGCCCAGGTCCACCCTGGACTGTAGCGCCACAACAATAAGGAGAAGAAGAAGCTGGAAAAAAGATTGACCGCCGTAAAGTAGTGCGTAGACGCCCAGGTCCGATTTCCAGACTTAACACGGTACCATCTCTTTTGAGCCACTGACAACACACACAAAGAGTATGTTGCTCTATGTAGCAACAGAAACAAATGTTGATGTGCGCACCAACAGTGTGTCTTTTACTAAGATGACCCATCACCTCTGGCGGGGGGAAGTCAAGTAACCACAATCAGTTGTCTTTTGAACAGACTTTATTTTTGCGTTCGCACGCCTTCAGTACTATTAACTTGCTTATTTTGCGCAAATTTTAAAAACAAACATATTGCTTATTGTGCAGTAAAGTTGTACTGAAAGGCGGGACTGACATGACTCCGAATACGAGCCGAGGTGACCGAACTCGGTAGAAGAGGTGTGCGTTGCTTTCAATAATCGCTTTGGAGTCATGTTCACAAATTCTTGTGACTGATCACAGTAGAGTAATAGCTGTCTAAAAAAAGCTTCTTGAACATCGCTGTTCGGAGTCGGCATTAAACTGTCGGTCTATTCCACTCGTAAGAGAATAGCAGCGTGCTCAACATGACGAGGAAGCCCAAAACGTTACAAACATAACTTGGATGAGCGATCAAAACTTCCCGCAAATACTGTTAATTTAAGAAAAATCTCGACATTTTCGAAAAGTCAAAAAACAATGTTGTCTAAAATAAACGATGATCAACACTAACAATTGCTAACAAATGTCACGTCTTTCCAATGAAGCAGGTAAACGCTTCCAAGATCATCCACAATTTGGAGGTGGCGCCATCTTTTGGAAAGGAAGCGTGCACAACACGACGAGCATGGAGCTAGAGCCTGATCTCCTTGTGAACTGTCGCCCCATTCAATTTATTTATGTAACCTTGATTTGAAAATCAATTTCAAGCTCGAAAACGTCGAAAACCTTTCACTGGGTCGATTAAAAATGTCAGAACACCAGAAATCGGTCAGCGGATTGTTTGAATTCGACAGAAAGTTGTTACTCTTTGGCTGAAAGTTGGGCAAAACTGCCACAACTTTGCCAACAGAGCTGGAGAGAAGTCTTCGGATTCTCTTTGAAAACTGAGTTCAAAGCTAAAGAAATTCATTGCCGTCCAGTGCGTGCAGTGTTTCTCAAAATGTGTTGAACCACATTAGAAAGAAATTTCTCAAACAAAGCAACAATTTTGGATCACACCCCAGCTCTAGGCCTGGCAACATTCCACCGAGTTTTCAATGCTGAAGCTGATTGACTTTCATTTGTTGTTTCTTTCGAAAAAAAGAGAAAGACAAGGATAGTTGTGACTTAGAAACATTTTTGAACACCTTTGGCGTCGGCAGATGTAGAAGTTTATTTCAACCCATCCACAGTTCACAGAATTCAACCAGATTCGTGCCTGACTGCACTTACAATTCAAGCCCACCTGAGCCTTCTCGCCATCTGGCTGACACTCACGCCCATTCCTCCCTTGCCACCTTCACCATCTCATGCTTGCATTTTTTTTTGGCACATCAATCTTCAAGCTAAACGTGTGCTCTCAACCCCGCCCACTCCCACTCACATTGTTAGTGCGCACCGCCTGCAATTGCACTCGTTCTAATTATTCCACCACTCCGTTTGACCAACTGGCTTCCAACCAGATGTGCGGCACAGCACCTAACGCAGAGTGGCGGTCGGCAGTCGCCCCTTCTGCGGAAGGAAATGTTGTGCAAATAAATTTTGGGAACTTTTTGTTTTTTCCTGCTGCTGCTGATGTTCTTCCCCCTCTGTTTGTTTGCCTAACGATCACCTGTTCGCCGTTTGTCTTTTGGTCGCGCTAGAACCTTACTCCCCGGATGACGGGAAACAAAAAGCGACGCGGGTCTTCTTAACTGGTTTCCTTCCTCATCTTGTGTGCCCGACATTTGGACTATCTGCAAACAAGCGACGACGTTAGACAGGTGTTGACTATTCAAAGTGGCCAGAAGGACGCCACGAAGCAGAGAAAAAAAAGTACGAGAAGGAACAGCAGAGAAGCTCAAATGAATTGGGCAGAATGTGATCGGAATCGCTGAAATTCTTTGCGATTGGCTACAAATTAAGAGACCACTGAGCATGTTAATTTGCCGTGTCTCACAAGGATAAGCAGCGGTCGCACACAGAGAGAATGGGATGGGAAGCCTAGAATTTATTGCATCTCTGCGCACACCGCAAAGTCATTGAGAATTCCTCATCCGGCAAGTTCTCATCTTCTTCCTCCTCTTTGGAAAAATCAACAGAGGAAGGTGCACACTCACACTCTCGCACGGGCGGACGTCGAGGTACTTAGATTTTTTTGTTCGTCTCTTCAATGCTCCACGGTCTGTTGGGAATGATTTTCTTTAGTTTTTCCTCTTCTCATTCCTTCCCATTTGAGGCGGCTTCGCAGTTCTCCCCCCGCACCGTGCACTTCGTTTATTATTCTTATTACACAGCGCAGAGTGGTTGGCTGGTTCGTGAAATTGAAGTTAGAACTAGTATCGTGAGCGTGTGTGAGTGTGTGGGGAGCTCGGCAACCTCCTGAAGGAAATAAATTGCACCCAAAGGGAGTTCTATGTTCTCCGTCTCTCTTCCGGGCGCCCCTCTGATCGACTGCCTGAGAATAGTCTCTCTGTGTGTATGTGTGTCTTGGGAGTTGTGATTGGGATGAAGGTTTCTTCTGCGTCTTTCCATCCGATTGCGATGATAATTCCCATTGCCGGTGCCCACAAGTGGTTGACTGGTAGGTTCTTCGTCTTCTGCGCAACTGATCTGTGTTCATTGAACTTGCTGTATCAGGAGAGTTGTTTACTAAGCATCCATCTGCAGAGTAAACAGGCACTCAGAACAGCAGAAGAACAAAACCACTGCCTCCCGTGTTGTGTTTGTGCCTCCAACACGAGGGGTAATTATAATTAAAACATTTATCTTAATGAATTGTTTGCCCGTTTCCCGGGCGTCCCCTCATCCACTCGCATATTCGTTTAATTACACGAAAAAGTCATTCTGAAAGTCAATTAAATCCTCCAACACTTGGGCTGGTGTATCCATCACACAACGGCGGCGTTTACATGCATTCTGAGCAAGATGTACGAACATCATCCGCTGGGATGGACGGGGGGCGGCGGCGGTGGCGGCAGTGGTAGCGGCAGTGGTGTCTATTCGAGTTTAATTGTTGTTTTCTCAGCGTATGGTACACCTACACGGCGCAAATGGGCGATTATATGGCTCTCAAGTGTTAGCACCGGTTTTTGCCTTCAACTTGGCCCCTTGTGCGGTGCAGATATAAATTTAATCGTTTTTTTTTTGCTTCAATTCGAGTTTTTTTCTCAATTCGATTTTTTTTCGCACAAAATATGGTTTTTATGCCATTAATGAGGAACTTAACGATCTGACGGTATTTAGACGGATTTTATTTTTTTTATGGATTTTTAATAAGTGCTTTGAGGGTGGGCGGAGAGGGGTGGGAGTGGGAGGTGGGCAGGTGTCCGGTCTTTGTACGGTGGGTTGATGGCGTAGGGGTGCAAAAGAGGTGTGGGGATGTTAGAAAAAAAATGAGGGTTTTTTTTCTTAAAGATAACTTGTGTGGGTGATTTTGGGGCAGGATGTGACCGTCTTTGGTCAGCGTTTTGGGGCGAATGTTGGAGTTTGGAAAAGAGGAGAGGTAATTGGTGCCCTTAGGCAGTTTCTTCGTTTTTAGGAAACATCTGAACAGCTGGGAAGAATGGAATGAAGTCGTTCGAAGTTGAATCAATGGAAAAGAGAAAGAAGTTGCAGACTGAAGGACTGCGCGACAATCCGCAGGGGAATCAGGTTCCAACTTGCTCTTCAACTTCTTGTGTTGTGTGCGCTGCTGTGCTCTCAAGAGTAGAACGGACCTACAGTTTCTTACCGATTCCGGACGAACTAAGTTTGAGAAGCTCTTTCTTAAACAGAAATCACGCTTTGAACGTTGCCTGTAGATCGAAAAAGCTGGTGCCGTGAAAAATGTGATGGGCTAGATAGGGAATCGAACCTGAACCTTCGGCGTATATGTGCCGCACTCTAAACACTATGCCACGACGGCCAACGTAGAATCTTCCACTGCAAACAAATTTTCTTGTTTTCTCAAGAGGAACAAATATTTTTTCTAGATGTAGTTGAATTTCCTGCGATCGAAGAAATACGAAAGTCACTCAGTTCGAAAGACAAAGAGGTTTCCTTTATTATTTTAATACCTTTTTATGAGTTTTTATCAAGACCCGGGCAACGCCTTGTATGTTGGTTCAGCAGTTGGTAGGAAGATAGAACTGACGTGCTGTACCCCGCAGCTTGTGATCTGTATGAAATTGCAATGATAAGTCTATCCGTTTGCCAACTTTGGCTCAAACCTTGTGTATCGGGCATCTATCTAGTATGAACATCAAATAAGTCCTGTTTGGATACAGTTGATGTGGATCATACGACAGAAGACTCTTACCCACACAAGGGCTTCTTCAAAGCTTTGTGCTGCGAAAAAGGTTGGGAAGGCATCATAAAAGCTGAAAGAAATAGCGTTCTACTCTGTAGAAGACTAATAACCACATAATTCAATCAAGCTTCAGTTACACTTAGAAAGAGATCGATTTATTCGTTAAATCAATGCCAAAATATGTACTGAAAGTCCTGATTTAAACACTTTGAGGGGAAGTGCAACTTTTGCGTCCGTTCGAGCAGAAATAAATTCAATTTAGGGCATTGAGAGAAATGGTTTCAATTCGTTTAATTTTGTGGTTACAAAACAATTGAGTTCTTTTATGAGTGTGGCCGCTGTGGCGTAGTGGGTAGAGTGCGACGCTCACACGCCGAAGGGTCTAGGTTCGATTCCCGGCTGAACACCTCGAATTTTTCACGGCGCCACCTCTTTCAAGTTGCTGACAACACTAAAAGAATAATAACTGTCTAAAAAAGGGTTCTCAAACTTCGCTTTCAGATTCGGGAAAAAAAGTGTAGGTCCCTTCTGCTCGTCAGAGAACAGTAGCGCGCACAACACGAGTAGTTCATGAGCAAGCTAGCCCCTGGTACCCCTGTGGACTGTCGCGCCAGCAATTATTATTTTACAATTGAATTCTTTCATGAGGCGAGTGTGCAGGTCCCTTCTACTCCTGAGTAGCCCGTATAATAGGAGTAGTTGATGAGCAAGTTAGGCCTTGGTCTCTCTTATTTTTATTATCATTATTAAACTCTCCAGATCCAGCAGAATGGAATATTGTTTAGAAGGTCCTGAAGATTTGTGAGTAAATTTGAAGCTATGGTTTGAGAGGGCAGGAAAGCTAGATTTTAAAGGGAATTCTGATATACATTGAAAACAAATTGTGTGTGCAGGAGGAAATGAATTCAAATACTCAGCAGTCCTCGAATTCAGACATTCTTTATTTTAAGCCTAAGTAATTTGAATTCATACCATTTATGTAATCTTTGCTTTAATCATGAGATTAAAAGAAAGGGAAACTAAGTCGAGGAATATACGGGCTCCGGATCGAAAAGCCTTCGAATCCGAGCCGTTGGGACAACGCAACAGAGGACTGCCGAGGCTAAAGTGGCGCACACAAGTGGAGAAGGACCTCAACCAATTTCGAAGGATCTAAACCAACTTCGACGGATCTCAACCAACTTCGAAGGATCTAAACCAACTTCGAAGGATCTAAACCTACTTCGAAGGATCTCAACCAACTTCGAAGGATCTAAACCAACTTCGCAGGATCTCAACCAACTTCCAGTGCGGAACTGGAGGCAGCTGGCGAAAGATCGTGCTGGCTGAAGAGGCATGTTAGTTGAGGCCCAGGTCCACCCTAGACAGTAGCGCCATAAGAAGAAAAAGACGAATATATTGCTTATTTAGTTACCACTGCATTATGAAACTACAAGGATTAGAATGGATTTTTGGACTTATCCAATTTTTGAATTCATTCATGCAGAATTAAGTTATACTGCTGTGCAAGGACCAAATTTCCTTTTCAAAACAAATTTAATACTGTTCTTTGAATTGATAAAAATTCAAATAGAGTTGGTAAACGCATCTAAGATCAGCCACAACCTACAGTTGGCACCGTCTTTTAAAAAAGGACGAATTAACTTCCACCTCCAATAATTGAAAAAACTACTTTCCTTTGACTTTTAAAATTTCCAACCCTCAGTTTCCAAAGCAATCTGGTAGAAGAAAAATTCGAAAGTCGTGAACACTCTTTAACTTATTGTAGACATATTTTTAATGAAGATGAATTTATTTTCCAAACCCACATAGGCTGCTTAACGAGATGGAAAATCACATTCAGAGTGGATGCAAAATCATACAAGAATTTTATATTCTCGATTTCTAACGAGAACAAATGCAGAAGGCAGGCGGGCAAAGCTCAGTGGTAGAGCATTCGACTGCATAAGGCAGTATATCTATTAATTAAATGATCCAGACATAAACTTTAACTTAAGACAAAATAAATTATCTTGTTCATGTTGTTAATGATGTTGTTGTCCGAGCAAGCTTGGAGATATGCAAATGTATGAGAATGAATTTTTAAATGTGATTCATTTATTTTTGGAATCTGTTTTTAATTTTTCCTATATGCTCTTGGTTGGAAAGAAAGATTTTTTTTAAAGGTTCCTCTTATTATATTCAGTTTTGATTGTATTTAGTTTTTACATTTAATTGAATAAGACGAATTGAATAAGATGTTTTCTAGATTTCTCCTGAGGAAGAGATTTTTCTTCCACAGTGAAAGTATTGCTTAAAAACTATTTAAGTGCTGTGACACTTTGAGTACAGTGAGAAGGCAAAACCAGCTATACATTAACTGCATTTCTTATTGTAATTGATTCAGGAATATAAGGTTTCTTATGGTAGATAAGCATGTATAAAGTTAAAAAAGTTAGCAACTTGAAGTAAAACACATTTATTTTCACTAAATTTAAAAATTGTTAAATTTTGTATATTTTTTATTTCATCCAAAAGTTGGTTTAGAATATATTTGATGGTTAAAATGCTCCAGTTAGAAATGTCTCACAAAGCCTTAATAACTTAAAGTGATGGTTTGATTGGAAAAGAAAAGTTAAACACTTCTTTTCGTTAAAAGAAGTTTGTGGATTGATATGCTTAGAAACTTTATCATAACTTAGAAAGTTTTGCTACTATATAGCCCTTACTGACTGCTCGTTAAACGTCTCCTACAGTTAGAATTTGTGAATGCATCAATAAATCAAAACCTACCAAGAATGACAGTCCCCAAAGAAATTCTGCCGTCGAACATTACTTTCCTCATAAACTGGCGCCCAAAGTTGGATTTTAAAAGAGTTCTCAAAATCAATCAAATCCCTCCAACACTTAAGATGGTGAGAAAGGCTATATGCTGTGTTGATTTACGTCTTAACAATTTGAAAACCCACCCACTTGCCGCAGAACCTGCCTCCCCATGGTCATATAAATCGCCTCCATTACAAGACCTAATCAACATCTCCCATGGTGCCCAAATCGACTGTGGACAGAGGAAAATATTTGCTGCCCAGCAGGGGCATCTCCATAAAACCCAATCAAATCCAATTAAATCCTTAAACACAACCACTCTTCAACTCCGAACAAAAGCAAAAAAAAAAGAAGACAAGCAGAAGAAAATTGAGTTCTCTACCCAACTCTTTCGTTTCAAAATGACAAGTCGATGGCGCATCGCAAGGAATTATCACAATCAGCTCGGCGATATATGATCGCAGTGTATGCAAGGTGAAAAAAAACATCTGAACTCACCTTGTTCGTCATCATCACGACGATTAAATCGCTTTCTCGCCACCAACGACAGTGGTTCATTTGTATTCGCATCAACCTCATCTCTGCTGCATCCATTCGTCGCCGGAGACGAATTGAATGAGTTCGATGGTGATTTCGATTTCGGTGGTATTGACGGGCTTAACGGTGGTACTAATCTATCCTCATCCTTGTGCTGGAGTAGGTTTTGCGCCTCCAACAGCCGTAACTGTTGCTGATGCAACCGATTTTTTATCAAAAATATTTTCGGCATTTTTGTTTGTTTTGTTTTGTGTTAAACGTTCTCAAGTGTTTCTTGTTCGTTTTGTTTTTGCTTTTGAAAATTTCACCAAATTTGACAAATTTGAGAGTGTGTGTGAAATATCCTTGTTTGTATTTTGTTTTTGGTTTTACATTTAATCCAGAGTATGTGGTGTGTTATGTGTGGGGAGGTTTGTGATCATATGTCGCGTCTTGCACTTCACTTCAAAATCATTTCACAAATTATTTTCTGCCTTATAAGACAAGGGATACAGAGATTTTTGTATTTAGCGTTTGGCTCACTTCCGTTTGAATTTGTATATGTACGCACTGATTTTACATATCAAATTCATGTTTTAACATTTTTTCTCTTTCTCATTCTTCACCACCGTTTTTTGCATTTGAATCCAATCGGCTGGCGAAGTCGAAGACACACAGAAATTGATTTGGGATGTACGTGTATATTCCTGTTGGGTATTCTTCGAAAACGATGCAGGGTATGGTGATTACACGCGAAACCGATCGTCCGAACACTCGTCGCACTAGAAGAATACCAAAAACCACAGACAGAGCACTCAAACTGAACACAAATTCCTTTTTGCCTCGAAAGAAAGAATATCTACGTATGTATTTGATTTTTTTATTTTTTCTCATCCGCTGTCTTCTTCATCGTCGTCAACGTTCCACACGATCAGAAATAAAACAACAACACGGTATTGTGTATCCAAACGAGAATGTAACGATTATCATATGTTGTTCTACCATCAGAACAGAATTGCTGTGTGCGAAGGGGAATACAAAACGAGACGAAACGGTGAACAAAAAAAAAACAAGCGAGACACTGTGAACAGAAGTAAAAAAATAAACGAAACAGTATTCCTGAGCAAGCAAGAAAAACGCGTGTGTCCTCGTCGATGGATCGTCTCTTACTGTATTCAAGCGGTGTTTACCCAAAGCCAGTTAGTCTCCTTTACAAACCGTACCACGGAAAAGAGCCAACAAACCACCACCACCACCACCACCACTGATACCACTAGCACCACCATCACCAACAGCAACAGAAGAAGAAAAAACAGCAACAGCCACAGCACACGAAAAGCTGTTCTATCTCGACCCGAACGATCATCAAAGGTATGCACAGGTACGCACACACACACACATACACACAGCCGGACGCGGCCACTCCGTGTACATGCACACAGCGGTCTTGTCGGTGATTCTCAATTCCGATCGCCTCCACCGCCGTGTTTCTCGCCTCGCCATCTCGCCAAATGAACAGCTAGAGCCTCTCCATGGCAAACGGCAAACGGCACCATCATCGTAGTGCAGGTTGTATCTCCGCTACACGTACGGATCATGCTCTCACGTTTGTGCCGTTCTTCTGGTGCTACGTTAGCACGGTGAGTATGTAACGCGCAACGCACCGTCACCTCTCTCTGCCGGGCTCTCTGCGCGACGATAGAAAAGAACGGCGATAGAACCGAAAGAAGCAGAAACTGAGAAAAAAAAACTCTTCTCACGACCAACCTGTATGAGCCGCCGGCTTACCTGTGCACGTGTGTGTGTTTCTTGTTTTGCCACACATCACAGAGCGCACAGCACGACGACGGTGTGTCGCTTCCCATCAGCTATCGCCGCGCACATCTCTCAGAGTCAAGGTGGAGGTAAGCTCCTAATCCAATCCTCCTCGACGTCCCATCCACTCACACACGCGCACAGTCGGTTTTTGCACGCATCTTCGCCAGGTACATACCTGTTTTGAGATACACCTCACAGCTCGGCTCAGCTGAGTAGAACCGCTTCGATCGGGCCGAGTGGTGAGAGCCGGAGAGAGGAAAAGAACAGACGAAAGAGAGCCTTCCCAAGCTTTCTTGCTCTCCTCTGCATAACGTTTCTTTCCTCACACACACACACACACGGCGTGTGTGCATGCATGTCACTCACCGGCGACGGTGGTGGCGACGTGTAGTGGTCATTTACAGCTAGGTTTTCATATGTGTGTCGAGCGGCGAGATGCGTGATCGCAAAGCTAAACAGCGCGCACCGGGGACATTTGTGTGTGTGTGTACAACCAGAACCGCTTCGTTGTCATTCTCTTTTGAAATTGGAGAGAGTTCTTCACTCTCGTTGGAATATATCTGCTCTATCTGGGGGATTCTCACCTGTTGCCGTCGCCTGATGTGGTTCTCTTTTTCGGGCTGCTCGGCCGGTGAGCTTTTTCTCGTTTTATTTTTGGGAGAATTTTGTTTTTGGTTTCCTTCCATAAGGAACTCGAAAATTCGAATATTTGTTCCACACTTGTTCCACTAGCATCCACAGGCGCATATTCGTCCACTGTTTCAAGTGGAATACCTGTTATACCTGTTTCTTGGTGCGCTTCTTTTCCTTCAAATACCCCTGCAAACACTCACTCATCAGAATGTTTTTTTTTCGTTTTTTTCATTCCTCTCGCTGGCGGTGCTGTTGTTGTTGTCGGTGGGAGATGGTGGTTCTGCTGGTGCTGGCTGTGGTGGTGGAGATGTTCTTGTCCTTTACCTTCGTTCGCATGCAGAGACTGATGTGGTTCCTTCGCCTCCTCGCTCTCCTACTTCAATCCCCAGTTCTTCTGGCTCCGCTTGATAATGAAATTGCAGGTAACTTTTCGTTTAGGCATTAGGTAGCGTTGCGTATCATGAAATGCTTCGTTTTTTTCTTTTCTCTCCCTCCCCCGAGACTGGAACACAAGAAAGGAAAACAAAGCAAAGGAAAATAAAAAGGAAAAAAAAAAACGTAATCATAATTGTGGTGGAAAATGTAGGGAAGCGTACGGGAATATAGGATCAACCGTCGGCGGCTTACAGCGAGCGGCAGAGCAGGACGGGAAGGAGGAGCTGAAGCGAACGGATGCAGAGAAGTGGTTGGGCTGGATCGTAGACGGTTTTTATGTGAGATTCCCTCTAGGGTTTCCACTTCGCATGGCTGAGATTCAATAATTGGCGAGGCGAGTGATGTTGAGCAGGTTTTGTTGTGTGTCTTTTTTGCCGTGATGGTTGCTCTTCTGCAACAAAACATTTGTTTTTTTTTTTGTTTTTTGCTGAGTCTTCAAAGCTGATGTTTTTCCAGTAGAGGGGTGATTTCCAAATGGAAGGTGTCGGGATGGGGTGGGATATATTTTTGAGGTTTTGATAGATTTGCTCGGTTGTGGGCAACTGATAGTTCACTTAAATCAAACATATTAGCCACAGCGACTCAAGTTGGGATTGAAATAAATCCCTATACAGTAAATGAATGTTCCAAGCAACTGATTTCGGAAGAGATAATCTCTAAAATTAACACAAGTTAGAAACTAGTTTCTCCTAAGCCCATCTCGCTTCTATTCGTACTCTTTACGGATTATTGTATATAGAAGCTTCCTTTGGATTTCTATTTGTCGAATTTTATAATTTGACCGACTCTACTTCGTACAGGGAAGAAGGAACCATAGCACCAACCGAATTCCAATCGAATTCCGATCGAATTCCAAACGAATTCCGATCGAATTCCAATCGAATTCCAGTCGAATTCCAATCGAATTTCAATCGAATTCCAATCGATTTCCAATCGAATTCCAGTCGAATTCCAATCGAATTTCATTTGAATTCCAATCGAATTCCAATCGAAATTCAGTCGAATTCCAATCGAATTCCTACCGAATTCCAATCGAATTGAATATTTCACAAATATACCAGCCAGTGTCTTTGGACTTGAACTCCATCGAAACCAGCATTAGGCTCTACATTCACAAGAATCCACAGCTTCCTTTATTGTGTCGAGGAAGAAAAAAAGAGGATTGGTTGACCGCAACCAACTTGCAGTGCGCAACTGAAGGCAGTTCTCAACAGATCGTGCTGACTGTAGAGGCATGTTTGTTGGTACACCCCGAAGTGTAGCGCCACAAAAAGAAAAAGAAGGTAGCTTAAAAAGCTAAGCCTGAATCCTCAGTCTACAGGATGACCACTCAGTTAATGTCTTCTTTATTATCGCAACAGGAGCCAAGAAAAGAATAACAGCAGGTGCTAAAACCTGAAGAAATGGATTGTGCTGTCTGCTTAGCGACATATATGGCCATGAAATATTTTTCCTTGGAGGTCTTGATTGCATTTGGGTAAATAACATGGCGTGGCAGTAATGGGTAGAGTGCGACGCTCACACGCAGAAGGTTAAGGTTCGACTCCCGGCTGAACACATTACAATTTTTCAAGGCACCACCTCTTTCGAGTTGCTGACAACACTCAAAGAGTAATAACTGTTTAAAAAATGGTTCTCAAACTTCGCTGTTCGGATTCGGCAAAAAATAACTGTAGGTCCCTTCTACTCGTCAGAGAACAATAGTGCGCACAACACGAGTAGCTGTTGAGCAAGCTAGACCCTGGTCCCCCTGTGGACTGTCACGCCAACAATTATTATTTAACAATTGAATTTTTCATGAAGTGAGCGTGGCTGCCGTGTCGTAGGGTGTAGAGTGCGACGCTTACACGTCGAAGGGTCTAGGTTCGATTCCCGGCTGAACACCTCGAATTTTTCACGTCACCACCTCTTTCGAAATGCGAAAGAGTAATTACTGTTTAAGAAAGTTTCTCAAACTTTGCCGTTCGGAGTCGACAAAAAACTGCAGGTTTCTTCTACGAGGGTTGCCTTTTATATTTCGGGATAAGAGAACAAATACAAATATTGATAATCAAAAATAGCTTTATTGTTTTTCAAAATATTCCCCATTAAGATCTATACACTTTTGCATGCGTTTGAACCAATTGTCGAAGCACTTTTGCCACTCTGATTGTGGTACCTCCAAAACATCCATTCTGAACGCATCAACCGCTTCTTCAGGTGTCGACAAACGTTGACCTCTCATTTTATTTTTTACGTTCGGGAATAAAAAGAAGTCATTCGGTGCCAAGTCAGGACTATACGGCGGATGACTCGTCAAATCGATGTTTTGAGTGCCCAAAAATGCAGTTGTTTGAGCCGATGTGTGAGAGCCCGCATTGGCGTGGTGAAGAGTCTTCGGCGGTTGGTTTTCCTGATTTCTTGGGAGACTACTGGCAAACAAATGGTTGTGTACCACTCAGAATTGACCGTTCTGCATTGTTCCAGTGGTACGGTTGAGACATGACCAGTTTTTCCGAAAAAACAGGCCACCATTTGTTTGGAAGTGCTTCGTGCGCGAGCAACTTTTGTTGGATTTGGCTCAATTTGAAACACCCATACAGTCGACTGCTGTTTACTTTCGGGCTCATAGGCGTAAATCCAACATTCATCACCTGTCACGATGTCATAAAGGTGTTTCGAAGCACCGCCATCGTATTTTTGGAGCATTTCTTTCGACCAATCGACACGAGCCTTTTTTGAGCGATTCACAAATTGTGTGGGATACAAAGCGAAAAATTTTTTTGACGGTTAAATGTTCATGCAATATTGAATGTATGCTGGTCCCACCAATGCCTAAGGTTGTCTCGATCTCGCGATAGGTCACATGACGATCTTGCAATATCAGTTGGCGAACAGCATCAATGGTTTCGGGAACAACAACTGATTTTGGACGTCCTTCACGAAATTCGTCTTGGAGTGAACTACGACCTCGGTTGAATTCACCATACCACCGATAAAAACTGGTCCTTGATGGAGCTTCATCGCCAAAAATTGAATTAAGTTCATCGATGCACTGGTGTTGAGTCAACCCACGTCAAAAGTCTTAAAAAATAATCGCACGAAAATTTTCACGATTTAATTCCATTTGTTGGACGAGATGAATCTTTTAATTTACTGTACACAACACTCGCTTGTATGTCAATACGTACTCAGGTATAAAAACAATAACAACAACACAAATAGCGGTCGTATGTCAAAACGTTCTAAGTACGTATAACCTCAAAAATGTCAAATTTAATGATAAACTGCCAGTTGCCAGATTGTAACACTAGGGTTGCCCAATCCCGAAATATAAAAGAAAACCTTCGTACTGGCCTAACAATATCTCATGAGCATCGCTCAGGAATTGTTGAATAACGTCTACGTCTGCGATTCAGATTTGGTTAAAAGGGTAATAACTGGGGACGAATCATGAGTATACGTTTACGACATCGAGAGACCCAGAGAATGTACGGCGTTTTTCGACGAGATTGAGGAGTTGCAAACCGAATTGCTGAGAGAGGTCCAGTGCATACCAAAAAGTAAATGTCAGAACTGCTTCGAGGATTGAGGAAAAAGCTGGCGCACGTACGTCAAATCTGAGGACTGCTTCTTTGAGGGGGGCAAAATAGAAATTGATGAATAAATAAACACTTTTTGAAAAAATGAAAACCTTGTACATTATTTCCTATAATACTGAAAATGTTACTGTCCTTTGATCACAGATGCTTATGAAGCTAAGGGACTTGCAAGTAATAAACACAGATGGGAGCACAGTTGTATAACTTGTGAAAAATCAATCGGGAGAGGCTCTAGGGTGCTCTGTAGTAAAGGAAGATGCCTCCCTGTAGTACAACTGAGTTCCTAAAAGGAACGATTGTTAGTAAAGCTAGATCATTTTTTTTTGAAAATAGAACACTGATTATTAATGGGAAAGTAAAATTATTTTACTCAAAGTATTGGCCGTTGTTTTCTACACATTTTGACCTCCTTTCTGGCAATTTGTGAATACCACACCAATAAAATTGTTCGTCTTTTAAAGCAAACCAATCAGATACCCAATTTTCGACCTCCTCGTAGGAATCAAAGTGCTGGTCAGCCAATGCGTGTCCCATCGATGAAAACAAACGGTAGTCGGAAGGATCCAAGTCTGGTGAATACGGCGGGTGGGGTAGCTGCTTCCAGCCAAATGTTTTGATTGTATCCTGAACCGGTTTTGCTTTGTGTGCAGGTGCATTGTCATGGAGCAAAATTACCTTGCGTGTCTTCTGGCCCATTCTGGTCGTTTCTCGATCAATACATGGTTCAAATTGATCATTTGTTGTCGGTAGCGATCAGTATTAACGGTTTCACCAGGCTTTAGAAGCTCGTGGTACAGCACACCTTTCTGGTCCCACCAAAGACACAGCATTGTCTTCTTGCGAATCGATCTGGTTTTGCAGTCGATGTTGATGGTTGTCCCAGATTTTTTCCGTTTAGGATTCCTAAAATAAATCCATTTTTGATCGCCAAACCAATTTTCTTTCGTGTCTTTGAACCATACTTTCATAAGTGTTTTTTCGGTTTTCCATCTGTCTTTCATTCAATTCATGTGGCACCCATTTTCCACACTTTTGGATCTTTCCCATAGCTTTGAAACGGTCAGAAATTGTTTGTAGTGCAACATTCAACATTGCTGCCATTTGCTTTTGACTCAGAGTGTCATCTCCATCCAATATCGTTTGCAATTCGGCGTCTTCAGACTTTTTTGGTGGTCTTCCACGTTCTTCATTTCTTACATCAAAATCATTATTTCTGAACCGTTGAAACCATCTTCTGCATGTTGCTTCTGATAGAGCATGATCACCATATGCCTCGACAAGCATTCGATGCGACTCTGCAGGACCTTTTTTTAAATGAAAACAAAAAATTAACGCTTTCCGCAAATCATCACTTTCTGGTACAAAATTCGACATATTTAACACGATGAAAAAATATGATGTTGTCTGTTCAATGACTTGATGTATACAAAATATTTTTTACAGATGTCATAGCAAACAAACAAAAACAAAATAAGGGCTCGTTCACAACAAAAGTTCCCTATCGAGACATTTGTATCTTGGCGCTCACTTCACACCGGTATATCAGTAAATTGTATTTTTTTTTGAAAATCAAGAAATCGTTTTGTTCCTTCGTCTTACTTTGCAGAGCGTGAGCAAAAAATTAAATAGTTTGTCCCCACCTACGCTAAAGAGTTCTCTTTTAAATTTATTTTTATTGTGGGAGACGATTACTCGTACATTTGCTTCCTTATAAACCATACGTTTGCTTCACCAGGTTTTTCTACGGCAACTTTTTCTCTCCGAAGCTTAGTTGTCATTCTTTGTGCTTTCAAGTCTTAATTTTGTTAAGGAGGAGGAGGTTCAGGGTACAGTGGCCAGGTAAAAATCTTGAAATTTCAATTGAATATTGAATATTTGGATTCTTACATATTTGCCTTTATTTCCCAATAATTGCTTTTTATTATGTTTTATAAGTCAGGGGGCAAATCTTTTGGGGATGGGCTTGTACACACAAGGCAAACGCGCTCAACACTTTCCGCAAGTCAATTTAGTATAACAGATTCAGGGATCGCAGCGAAGAGGATGTAAAACATCCCTCTATATGTCCCGCGACACATAGGGGGCGCCACTAACAGAAATTATTATTCAACATTGATATTTTTCTGTAAGTGGCACCCTGTCTATGTCCAGGGGCTTATTGAGTGATATGTTGCATCTTTCTCGCTTCGGTACCTGGATAGCCACCACAACACCCTTTGCGTGGTGAACCAATGTAACATCGCAGGCTGCTGTTCGAGAGTTAAATAATGAGCCCAGCCATCGGAAATTTTTACAACGACGGCAAACCTCGTAGCAAATCGTTGATTCTTTGTGTTCAAGAGGCAACTGTGTAATAGAGCCCTCTCTCGAAGGACAAATTCTTCTTAATATAACAGCTTGACCGTCCCAGTCCTGATTTATTGCGTTGAAACTTTGAAGTAAAGCTGTGTGGAGGTCTTAGTCCTTCGAGAGAAATGTTTTGCGCTCGATTTTTGGTTGAGTTTACGTGTAATAGAGTCCTCTCTCGAAGGACAATTTTTTCTTAATGTAACAGCTTGACCGTCCCAGTCCTGATTTATTGCGTTGAAACTTTGAAGTAAATCGGTGTGGAGGTCTTAGTCCTTCGAGAGATAAGGTCTGCCCTCGATTTTTGGTCCAGTTTACTTTGACGGCATTTTGTCAAAAAGATTCAAGGACGAAAGAACAGCGAACGAAAGACGCACAAACGACGATGCTGGACGTGGGCAAGAGCCTGGTCAAGCGTCTTCGAAGAATTAGTCGAAATTCGACTTGCTCTTCTTTTTACTCTGCAATGATATTGAAAATAAATTGCAGCAAGTTCGAGAATTCAGGTTTAATTTCTCGTGCTTTCAAGCGTAGCGCACTAAAATTACGCTCTGCGGTTCGAGTCCATTGGATCAGACGTTAAGGTGGGCCGAATTAAATTGCCAGCTACGGGCCTTAACGACTCTGGTCTGACGGAGAACATGATAAGGTCCCGATTTCTAGTCAACCCGGTGTGATATCTTGTCAGACCTTTGCGAGTTTTCGCAGGCTTTTCTTGAGCTGTATTTCCAAAGTCAAAACGGGAAACATAAAAAGTCCTCCACATCCACACTTCCCATAACATACAGTTCGCTTTTCAGTGGTCAAACGACATCCACAACCACTGCTTTAACGATGTCACAATACCCTCCGGTAACTATCGCAAAAAAAAAACGAACTAAACATCTGCCCTTCTAAAGATCTCATCTCGTTCCCCTGCAGTCTACACGGCAGTTCGCTTCTATTCCACTGCCACCATCACCATCATCGCCATTTGAAATGAACTGTCCCAAATGGCCACTTTAAGCCGTTCATTTCTCATTCTTTGTTCTTTTGTGCTGCGTTCCTTTGTTTGGCGTCCCCTCACTCACAGTCACCGATCTTTTGTCACCGCCAAGCACAACTTCCGACACCGTAGTCCGCGCGCCAAACAATAGGACCAAGTAGTCTGCACCCATTCCAATCGAAGACCTTGTCTCCCCGAAAATCTTGTTTCAAACAAACGAAGTCCATCAGTAAACACCTCGACACCGTACCTCCCATGGAAGCTATCCCAGAGATCGGCGCCCGGTTCTCACAGGCCAACAACGCCTCGACCACCTCCCCCTCCCGCTGGCCGAAGAATCAATAAACTACGGATTATATTTCCTAATGCAGCCCATTATCGAGCAAGAGGAGAGGGCATCTCTGGGGCGACGCGCGTATTGAATTACACCTCGCAGCCGGTGCCAATGAAATTAGCTAACGTCCCATAGACCGGCCAGGCCGAAAATTGGATTAACCCATCATGCACCCGGCATCCATTCATAGAATCCCGTCGAGAGGGAGATGAATATTCAATGCGAGAGGTGATCTCTTTTGGATATCCGCGACTAATCCCGCGAAACTATTAGTTGGCGTTGCCGGCCGCCGCCGGGTGGCCCTGGCATGGGGGACTGACGCGAGATAAATCGCCAGAAAGAGCAGAAAAACAATCTGCACGATCCATGAAGATGTTAATTACTCAATCTTAATCTTGTTTGCGTCCCTGTCCGGCGCTCGGAGCCGAGGCCGACAGCGACATCGACCGGGGACCGTTTTAATCCCTCTGCAAATCCAGACCCGATAATTAATTATCTCATTGAAGCCGAAATCTGGAGAAACAAATGCCGCCCGGAGGATTACAACGCCGCACCGCAGTCGCGGTCATTAATCAGGAACACGGGGGAAAACCAGAAGCCGATTGAGTGGCACGAGGCTCGAGGACTGTAGGGCGCCCTTTTATCACCCGATGACAGCTTGTTAGCTAGTTGGGACGATTGATTGATTGCCGGGCATTCGGTTTCGGATTTAACTGGAATTTGCATCGATTTACCATTCGCCGAGAGATGGCGGTGGTTCACTGAACTGGTTGCCGATGGAATGCAGACACGGCTCAAAAGCGCACAACTCGTTGATTCGTTGTGGGTTGTGAGAGAGAGAGAGAGAGAGAGAGAAGACGGTGATGACGGGTTGGAGGGTTGTGGGGTATCGCAGCAGTGCAGCGGCGGAATGCAAATGATGATCGAGATGGTCTGGAATTTCGTGATACACCTCGGAATGTAGTCGGCGGTGCAAAATGATCTCAGCAACAGCAGGGAAGGGAACCTCTGTGTGAGGCGTAAAAGGATGTTGTAACTTTTCTGGATGTCTGGGTCTCGTAGTTCCTTGGAAGACGGAAACTAGAGCCTTGTAAGGCTGACCTGAGAAATAAAGAGAAAGAAAGCGCCATCGAGAGAGAGCATCAGATTGAAGAAAAGAGGTCCACGAGGCGAGTTACAGAGGTTGACTTTTGTATCAATGTCAAGAGGCAAGGCACTGTAGGCAACTTCTTTTAGAATCGTTTTGAAAACCATTTTGTAGCGAGACGCGCAGGGCTGCAGGCCAAATTTTCTCGGAATAACGACGATCAGTTTGCGCTTTCCAATCGTTCGCAAAAAATAATTTACACAGGGACTATGGCCAAACAGAAGAAAATGTAGCGCAAACAAGAGAGAGCATCAGATTTAAAAATGAGGTCAATGAGGCGAGTTACATAGGCTAGGTTTTGCAGCAAATCTGATCATAGGAGGTTCACAGGCCAAACGCTGTAGGCCAGTTCTTCCTAAATCAATTTGAAGGCCAATTTGAAGCGAGACGCGCAGGGCTGCATTCTTAGTCCAAATTTTCTATGAATTTCCAACTGCTTTCTAATCGGTCGCAGAAAAGAAGTTACACAGGGTTAGAGACAATGGCCAAGTACGAGTGTGCTAATACTTTAGATGACGGAATCTAGAGCCTTGTAGGCTGACCTGAGAAATAGAAGGAAAGAAGGCGCAAGCAAGAGAGAATAACAGATTTGAAAAAGAGGTCCACGAAGCGAGTTACCGTGGCTGAATTTTGAAGGAAAATTATTCAAAAAAGATCCACAAACCAAGCCAATTTGTAACGCATGGCAGCAGACTTATCAAAAGGTTTTTCAAAATTTCTCATGGTTCGCAAAACGAAGTTCCACAGGGCTGAGAACCATGGCCACTTGTTTTTCTTAATTCTTAGGAATGAGGTCCACAAGCAATTAAAGCCGATGGCAGTTCCAAGTTCGGCTAAAAATGGAATCCTGTAGCAGAGTGGCGGAGTCCCAATTGAAATATATGCAGAGAAATGACACAAAGTGGACAAATTTGAAGGTTTGATGATGCAGTAGTGAAAGAACTCCAACAAGGTGCGTGATTGAGGCCAAATGTTTTTTCAAATCCGATTTAAGGACCAAATTCCAGTCAACAACGAGTTTGAAAAGGAGTGCCGCAGGGTAGTTAACTGATGCCCGTGTAGCCTTTAATTCGATGTAAAAATGGAGGACATTTTATTAAGAGCGGCCAACTAAGGCGACAATTGGTTCTAAATTCGATCCGAAATCTTTGCCCTTTGGATGCTTTTTGACGCCTGCTGTTCAAACTAGCGCCAAGAACTAATTTGCAGTGGTTATCAAAGTCAGGTTTCACATGCAGCCCAACCGAGGCCACATCCATGATCCGCCCGGAAAATCCTTCGAAACTCGTCTGCTGCTAAACGGAGAGATGGAAAACCATGCATTCTCTCAAAAATAGGCAGTCAATTGGAAGCTATAACAGCTTCTACCATCTGCTGCTCAAACTAGTGCCAAGGACCAATTTGCAGTGGGCATTAGAGTCTGGTTCCACTTATAATCCAACTGAGGCTACATCTGATATCGGTCCCTTGAAACTCGTTTTATGCAAGACGGGAGTGAGGGAAGTTGTGTATTCTGTTACAAGTAGACAGTCATTTGGAAGTCATAGCAGCTTCTACCGTCTGCTGCTCAAACTAGTTCCAAGGACCAATTTGAAGTGAGCATCAGAGTCAGGTTCCACATATAACCCAACTGAGGCGACATCTGATATCGGTCCCTGGAAACTCGTTTTATGCAAAACGGGAGTGAGGGAAGTCGTGTATTCTGTCGCAAGTAGACAGTCATTTGGAAGCCATAACAGCATCTACCGTCTGCTGTTCAAACTAGTGCCAAGGACCAACTTACAGCGAGCACCAGAGTAAGGTTCCACATGCAACCTAGCCTAGGCCACATTTAGGATCGGCCCAGAAAGTTCTTTGGAATCCGTTTTTGGCTAGACGAAGGTCTGGAAGACCATGCATTTTATCGCAAGTAGACAGACATTTGGAAGCTTTACAGCTTCTCCATCTTGCAACCGGAATTGGAGTCAGATTCCACAAGAAATCGAGGCTCCATTTGGTTTCAAGAACAGCCTAGGACCGCCAATCTTTCGATAACACAATTCACCGCGTCACTAGCACGCTCGCAACCAAACAAAGACTCACCCCATGATTGCCAGACAGTGTCTTGGCATTGTTCCACAATTCGTCTGAGCCCAGCATTAACGGTCGTCACTTAAGTAGTCTTCGCGCTTAGCCATCTGTTCACTTGACAGCGCTATTAGCACCTCGGTGCAGCCACTGTGCAGTACAATTGTCCGAATCGCACAATGTGCGCATCCGTGCAACTGCCAAGCATTGCACACACAAAAAGCCCCCATCTCAGCGTTCCCATAAGACGCCGCAAACCTCAGCTTGTCCCACTCAGACGAGAGAACCTCTCGAGCGTTGCCCGTGTGCCTGCTTTACTCATTCCCCATTCTCCACACGGACATCCATCTCATTAAGGTTTCGTTAATATTACATTACGATCTTAATTAAGTCGTAAACTCGTTTCCCTCCATCGAGTGCGAAACGGGATCGCTCCCAGGGGAGACTGCTGGGCGCTCCTCAGCGCTCGTGTGCGCACCATGCCCCACGCAGTAGTTACGGTCTGTGCGTTATTTGAATCTAGCGATGACACCAGGTCTGGAATTTCGCGGAACTGTGGCCAGAGGAAGGAACCTCCGCCGGTGTGCCTGCTCTTCATATTTCCCCTTTATTGATTTGTTTGTGGGTTATTTGAGGTTAATGAAATGAGTTTCGGCGGAAAACCCATTCGGGACGCGGCCAAAGACCCTGCCTTATGCAACCAGCGGAAACGATGACGGTACGACCGGCTCAGCGACGGTACTTTGCTCATTTCGCTGGAAAGGGTTTCAATAAAAAAAAAATCGCGATACCTGAACGGTATTCGATGCTGTCAACCCTTCAATAACAATTTGTCAGTTTCTAGTGTATTTCCCACTCCGCTCGTTCACCCCTTCGTACCTGGTTGAATGTTGTCTGCGTGGGCTGAAGAACCGTTTTTTAGCATTTTATTGGCATTTTACAGGGGTGCTGTGCGGTGCAAACCCTTTATGCAATTTTTGAATGACTTTTGGCGGCAGCGGCGGTCCTTTTAACGTAACCCTAATCGAGCCTGATGTTTACGACTGGGAAAGGGATGTTTTATGGCTCGAAAGGAGTGATGGTGTATTCTGGGAAGGGGTGTGCGATTCGCATTACCTCAAGGACAGCGAATGGGTTTGCCTTGGTTACGTGGAAAGCACATAATGATGCGCAATTGCTGTGGCGGTTGCCTTTTTTTTTCTGGAATGGTTTTGTTGCACACTTGGTGTTGTTAAGGATTTCTTTTGGAAAACGGCGTGGGCGTGGAATGGACAGGGAGTGTGCAGCGGGGAATCAGAGTTTGAGATGAAAATAGGAAAGAGACAGAGCAGAGGCTGCACTTTGTGTTGGATGGGTACAGCCGCCGGCTAGCTCATATTGCACATAACTTCTTGAGATGCTTCTCCATATGCTGATCTATATCGGGAGAGCGATTGGATAACAGTCGGTTACGTCGAGGATAGAGCCGCTGTAAGACTTTGTAGGGGACATAAATTTCGTGGGTCTCTTCTTGATGACTTTCTTTTTGTTTGCCACAACTAACAACTGCCCGGTCCACAAGAAAGGAGACCCTTTATAATAATAATAATTGTTGGCGCTACAGTCCAAAGGGGGACCAGGGCCTAGCTTGCTCATCAACTACTCGTGTTTTGCGCGCTACTGTTCTTTCACGAGTACCTACAGTTTAATACCGACTCCGAACGGCGAAATTTGAGAATCTTTCTTAGACAGTTATTACTCTTTGAGTGTTGTCAGCACCTCGAAAGAGGTGGTGCTGTAAAAAATTCGACAAATTGGTGTCGAACCTAGGCCCTTCGGTGTGTGAGCGTCGCATTCTACGCACATCGCCACGGCGACCACTAAGGAGACCATTTGACTATGCCAATTACCGACGATCAGCCTTCTTATCATAGCGTACAAGATCCTATCTGCCGTATTGTGTGAGAGCCTGAAACCGTTTGTCCACAACCTGATGCGTCTCTTTCAGGGTCCACGATAGACCAGATCTTTACTTCACGACAGGTCCTGGAAATTATCCAAGAAGGTTAAATCGACGCGACCACCTATTCGTCGATTTTAAGGCCACATTTGACAGTGTGCATAGAGACGAGCTATACAGTGCCATGTCTAGTTTTGGCATTCCCAACAAACTCGTCAGGTTGTCTAGGATGATGATGGAGAACTCTCGCTGTTCCGTCAAGGTCGGTAACGAACTCATCGGACCTCCAATGTCAAAAAAGGTTTTAGACAAGGTGACGCACTGTCATGTGACTTCTCCAACATCATCCGCGAGAATATTGTGCGTAACACACAAGTCAACACCAGAGGCACGATTTTCCAGAAGTCAGTTCAATGGCTAGCTTACGCTGATGGCATTGACGAGTGATTAGACTAACACAGTGAGCCGTCAACGAGGCATTTCCTGGCATTGAAGCGGAAGCACCTAAAACGAGTCTGGTGGTTAATGAGGATAAAACAAAGTACATGCTATCGTCAGGGAAGGACACACAACATCGACGTATTGGACAGAGCATCACTCTGGGCAGCAGACTCATTGGGGTAGTAGAGGACTTCGTCTAGCTCGGCTCCGCGGTAAATAGGGACAACAACATCTGATACGCAGACTCACTCTTGCCAATCGCCGTTTCTTTGGGCTCAAGAAGCAATTGATTAATAAAGCCTCTCTCTCGAAGGACTACGCTCGCTTTATGCAACAGCTTAATCATCCCTGTCCTACTTTATGGAGCGGAATCTTGGACGTTAGCAAAGGTGGAAGAGGAAGCCCTTAGTCTTTTCGAGAGAAAAGTTTTGCGTGCGATTTTTGGTCCTGTTTGCGTTGATGGCATCTGGAGGAGAAGATTTAACGAAGAACTCTGTGGGCAATAGAGCGACATGCGATGTGTCAAGCGACTTCGGATACAACGCTTTAGATGGTTAAGGTGTGTATAGCGTATGGACACAACTGCTCCGGCCCTAAATGTCTTCGAATCTGAGCCAGGAGGAACAACGCAACAGAGGACGGCTTAGACTAAGATGGCGCACAAAATAGAGAAGGACCTCAACCAACTTGGTGTGCGCGATTGGCACAGCTAGCGAAAGACCGTGCTGGCTGGAGAGGCATGTTAGTTGAGGACCAGTTCCGCCCCGGACTGTAGCACCATAAGAAGAAGAGGAAAACTCTGTAGTAAGCAGGACACGTCGGCCGTGTGAGCAAAGGAACAGGTCTCGGGCCTTCGGTCCGGGTAAATCGTTTCATACTACACGGCACTGTAGAAGACCATGCATATGTTGAATAGATGGCGCAAACCAGACGTCTTAAGTCTTGGGAACATGCACACGGTGTAGACATAGCGCAGACCAGGACGTCTGAAGCTTTGGGAACATGCATATGCTGGAAAGATGGTGCTTACTAGGACGTTCGAAGACTTGGAAATATATATACGCTTGAAAACGGCATGGACCAGGACCTTCGGAGCCTTGGGAGCATGCACACGCTGGAGAGGTTTCGTAGAGCAGGACATTCGAAGCCTTGGGAACATGTACACGCTAGAGAGGTTTCGTAGAGCAGGACATTCGAAGCCTTGGGAACATGCACACGCTGGAGAAATGGCGTAGAGCATTAAATTCGAAGTGTTGGGGACTGTTGCGGGATATGTGCCCTGATGACCTTGTTATTCGAGCCCAGGACGGGATCTTGTCTTTCAAGTCATTGTTGGTCGTGATGATCACATTTTTTGATATTTACATAACTTTCAGCTCACAGAGCCAGTTATTGAGTCGCAAGGGGGCATATTGTAATTAATATCGGGTTTCCGAATGCGCAAGGAGAAGGGTATATCATACCAGGAGTCCAAAGAAGAGCACACCTGTTTACAGGAAATAAAACAAAAAGTTCCACAGGGCGGGGAACTATGGTCACTCGTTATTAATTCTTAGAAATACAGAAAATATTCTCAGAAATCCTCATGTATACCCGTATGAAATGAGCACTTTTTTTGAAAATAAGACACTAATTATTAATGAGAAAGTAAAAACATTTTATTCAATGTATTGGCCATTGTTTTCTACACTTTTTGACCACATTTCTGACAATTTGTGAATACCTCGCCTCGTCTTTTGAAGCAACCCAATCAAACACTCAATTTTCGACCTCCTCGTAGGAATCAAAGTGCTGCTCAGCCAATGCGTGTCCCATCGATGAAAACAAATGGTAGTCGGAAGGAGCCAAGTCTGGTGAATACGGCGGGTGGGGTAGATGCTCCCAGCCAAGTGTTTTGATTGTATCCTGAACCGGTTTTGCTTTGTGTGCAGGTGCTTTGTCATGAAGCAAAATTACATTGCGTGTCTTCTGGCCCATTCTGGTCGTTTCTCGATCAATGCATGGTTCGAATTGATCATTTGTTGTCGATAGCGATCAGTATTAACGGTTTCACCAGGTTTTAGGAGCTCGTGGTACAGCACACCTTTCTGTTTCACCAAACACACAGTATTGCCTTCTTGCCGAATCGATCTAGTTTTGCAGTTGATGTTGATGGTTGTCCCGGATTTACTCATTAAAATAAATCCAGTAACAATCCGATGCAAAACCGATTTTCTTTCGTGTCTTTGAAGCCAAATTTCACAAGTGTTTTTTCGGTTTTCCATCTGTCTTTCATTCAATTCATGTGGCACCCATTTTCCACACTTTTGGGTCTTTCCCATAGCCTTTAAACGGTCAGAAATTGTTTGCTGTGCAACATTTAACATTGCTGTCATTTGCTTTAGACTCAAAGTGTCATCTCCGTCCAATATCGTTTGCGATTCGGCGTCTTTAAACTTTTTTGGTTGTCTTCCACGTTCTTCATTTCTCACATCAAAATCATTATTTCTGAACCGTTGAAACCAACTTTTGCATATTGCTTCTGATAGAGCATGATCACCATATGCCTCGACAAGCATTCGATGCGACTCTGCAGCACTTTTCTTCAAATGAAAACAAAAAATGAATGCTTTCCGCAAATCATCACTTTCTGGTACAAAGTTCGACATTTTTAACACGATGAGAAAATATGATGTTGTCTGTTCAATGACGTGATATATACTAAATATTTTTCACAGATGTCATAGCAAACAAACAGAAAACAATAAGGGCTCGTTCACAACAAATGTTCCCTATCGAGACATTTGTATCTTGGCACTCACCTTATACGGGTATACTGGTATGGTGCTTGGTACTTCCAAATTCGATCTATGAACCAACTTTCAGTGAACAAGAAATGTGGAAAGGGGAGGAAAAGACCGACTTCTAGTCAACAAGAAGTGTGGAAAGGGGAGGAAAAGACCGACTTCTAGTCAACAAGAAGTGTCAAAAGGGAAGCCACTGTCTTTGATTGATGTGTGCGTAAATTCGACCTAAAGTTAGAGGACAGAAGGCTTTTTCGGGTCGTGCGAGTCCAAGGAAGATCACAACTGCATATTGGAAAGCTAAATAGAAGTTCCACAGGGTGGGAAACTATGGCCACCCATTTTGAATTGCCACTCGTTCTTAACTCCCACAAGGCCGCATGTAGTTCCTATTTCCAAATTCAATATAAAGATCGATTTCCAAACAACAGTGAGTTTGAAAAGGAGCCCCACGGGGTAGTTTTCTGATGCCAGATGACATTTTTTTTTCCAAAGAAGAGAACAACTGCATATTGCAAAGGGAACAAATCGAGGTTGGCTGAAAAATAAAAATTTGATACATCAGCTAGTGCCCGATCAAAACGATCCTCTTAAGCTTCTTCAGCAAAAGCAAGATAATACGCGACCACCGCTTTTAGAGAGACTAGTAGAATTGAAGAAACAATGCGCAAACGAATGTGGATAATTTGAGAAGCAACGAACAAATAGATTCAAATTTCATGCGAAAAGTCTAGATCACCTGAGCCGTTCCTACCACTCAGCCCTGCTTCCACTCGTTCCTCTCAAGCCTCTCTCATTCATTCATCACAGTCCGTTTTCTTGATAATTGCTTTTTCATTGTTCATGCAATGCGGCATTTAATCATAACAACTCAGCTTCTGTCCCTGTCATGATTTATAACACCACTCACCACAATCTCCCACTAAACGCCTGCCACAGTGAATAAAACGAGCGAGAAACAAGAAACAAGTAGACGCAGACAAAGCGAAAAATAGTTCACGGTAGGCAAATCGGGCTTGTATTACACCCGGCATTGTCATGTAAATGTAATTATGTGTAAAATACCCAAACAAATTGATTTTATTACAAGCAATCAATTGTGAAAATGATCTCTGACTAGCCGTGGGTCGTGGTTTCTTTCACTTCGTACAAAGTGGTGTGTAAGCGTGGAGAAATTGTTTGTTTTTTCGTTAACTCATGCCGCAGACAGATCGTAAAATGAATTCTCTTCCTCATCTTCGTGGGGTATTCTATTCAATCGGTGGATTGTTTTGTTCTCAATTCGTATCGAGGTGATTTGGGGTCTTTTCTAATTCGGGAATTAATTGTTATAGCGGAAAGCAATCGATTAACCGCCTACTCTGAAAGTGTAAAGATTTAAAATTTCGGGGTTCTATGAGCGCAGACAAGCCTAACAATTTGCATTGCGACTCGTTAAGTGTTTTTACAGACTTCCTTCATGATTTCGGTAAACGCGCACATTAAATTTTGTTGTTTTTGATTTTTTTTCTCGGAGTGAGACGAAAGAGTTGGTGTGCGAACTGGATTTGAATAGAACACTTGCTGTGTGTATGCGCCACCCCGGGTCGGGTATAATTCCCCCTAAACGCTCCCAGATAATGACTCGCTTAAAACGGAATTATGAACAGGAGACACAGCGCAACAAACAAACAAAAAAAGAAGCAATTCATTCAGAGGACGTCAATCACCAGATATGAGCAGCAACGCCAGCTGTGGGGTGAGACCGAGGAATTCGTTTCGTGTTTGTTTCTCGATTCCGGCACACTGTGCTGTCAGTGGCTTAATGCATTTTTTTGTTCTCAAAACGCGAGTGGCTTCGGTGTAATGTGGGGTCGTAGACGGACGTACTTGTAAAGAACTTGAAAAGTTATCTTTTTTTTTCTTCTTTCGTTTTGAAGTGCTCGCACTCATGTCGCAGTGATTGATGAGTTTTGAAGAGTATGCCTTAGTCCCCTGCTCAACGACTCACTAATGGATGTTTGACATATGGTAAGCAACGTAATTGGGTATATTTGCGAGCGGACCACCGGTTTGGATTGTGTTCAACTGAAATGTGATATCTGGTCGGTGGCGCTTTGTGCGTGTCCTTATACGAAGCACTGAACTGAAGCTCAACTCGTGACTGATTCTCAACGGGTTCGAGTACCAGTTGTGTGGTGTTATTGGTCAATTAGGGCTTTCACACTTGAGTATCGGTGTTCGAGGTGTGCTTAATGGCTTAGACGACATTAATCTCAATTCGTGGAAGGAGTACTCCACTGGCAATCTTCTATTTCGGGGGACTTTGTTTAATTTTTTGCTTGGACTCAAACCTTGAAACTAGCGCTGGTTACAGTTTGGCCGACGTCTTGGGTGGTTTTCTCGAACAAAGTCATAAATCCATTAAGGGTCACGCACCATGACCACGAATCTGGCAGCATTCACTTTTCATTGGACGCGTACACAATTTGACAATGACAGAAAAGATGAAGATGCCGCCCGATGTTTCCTACGGTGAGCGTAATGACGGCGGTTTTCCACTCAAACAGCGTCGAATTCGATTTTATTTGTTTCAAACTCAAAAATAAAATTCTAGCGAGTAATCGATTTTAAAATGAGCTCTCTGTGTGTAACACTGTACCGCACAGGTACTAGATGATACCCCTGTGTCGGTCCTTAGTCACAGCCGCACATATAGTCGTGTTGTCAGCTCAATTTAACAATCCATCAATTTGTCCGCGTATCGCCGAGTAAAATGATTTGTTACATCACACTCACACGCACGCCGTCTGCGGTGCGGCACGGCACGCCAAACCGTACAAATTCGGTCAGTGAACAAAACAGAACAACAATGAGTAGCAACAAATCGCAGATAACTACCATGCTCCGTCATACTTCACGAGTAATTGCAGATGGATGGATAGATGGATGGATGGATGGACGGCCGGACAGGCGAACACACATGGTCTCGCACCGACTTCGGGCGAAGTATGTGCCCGGCTATAGTGCGCCGTTCGTCGTCGATCTGGTGCTGGTATCTTTCGATCGGATGTGAGGGGTATCTTTCAATCTAAGCTGCGTGGTAAATTGTAAGAGATTCCAACAATTCTCCGGCAGTCAGATGTGGATACATTATAATCCCCCGGTAATCGGTAGCTAACTTATTTTCATTTGGCGGGTGGCTGTCAGTGGCGTAGGAAAAAAGTCGTGTCGATCTGCTGGCTGACAGTGAATAAGAAACTATTTGTTCTAGGCAAGGTAACGTGAAACGTTTTATCGTCGGCCTGAAGGTTGGGGGCGGTGGCGGCGTGATGCGATGGGATGCTGTAACTGATGGTGTATTGTTTGGATTTTGTGGGGATTGTGATGTGTTAATGGGTGTTTTGTCGGCAAGATTGAAAGCGAATGTGTGGATTGAAGGGAGGAAAGATTCTTAACGTGATGAGGCAGCCATGGTGCCTCAAGGTGATAGGAGGGCAGCAATGATTGACGCTGAATGCAGCAAATATTTGGACTGACTGGGTTTCGTGATAGTCGTGTGTGGAAGCTGTGAGGCGGGCAAATCGTATGGTTTTGAAACGTTAGAGGCGTCTCGGAGTTAATTGTGGGAATTTTTCGGTCGAAGTACGACGACCAAAGGCACTCCTTCGAAATTTCTTTTGAAAGAAGCTTATATCATTTATGTCAAACCTATCGTTAACGGATCAAGTAAAAGAAGAAGCAAAATGAAGCAAAGCGAGCTAGGAACAAAATGGGACTTCAGCTGTGAGTATTCAGCGCGACAAACAAAGAAGGAATTTGGGACGTGATGACACACGCCTTAGTGATGACGGAGCGATACAACTACAGAGGGTAATAAGATGTCTAAATGACAGTGCGGCTGAAAGTCACAAATATTATATTGCAAGGTAGTTAAACATTTTCATATTGAAACTGAGACAAAGCATCTTGGTGACAAACTTCCAAACAACAAATCTGCTTGACCAAAAAGTGGCTATTTGATAGAGGTTTTAACCTCGAAAAGCAACTTGGCAACAATGGTACTGAGGGACAAAGCTACTACGCGATATAGCTACTGGACACCGGCCGACAAATCTAGCTACGCGACAAAGATGCAAAACGAAATATCAACAAGGCGACAAAAGGTTAATAAACTACGAGGGAACGAAGTCACACGGCTGGAAATTTATAAGAGAACAAAGCTAGAAGACGACGAATTAGAGAGCGACAACAATTTTATTTAAAGGATCACAAAGCTAGGAAGCTACAAAGCCACAAAGCTATTCGGTGATATAACCACTATGCGACAATATTACTGGGCAAAATAGCTCATGTGTAAAGAAATTTCTACAAGGCAAAGTTACTAGACTACAAAATTGCTGGACGATAAAACAAATCTGCGACAAAACTACAAATTGAGAAATCTGCCCGGCGACAATAGAGATGAAAAGAATAGGCAGCTAAGTCGCAAGGCTAAAAAGATTCAAAGCTGAACAGATACAAGACGATAAAGTCACTAGGCCAAAAAGCTACGAGACGACAAAGCTACAAAAGTATAAATCTACAAAACAACACCAGGTCTGAGACCTCAGGGACAACGAAGCCAAAAGGCTGAAGAGATACAAGGCAACAATGCTACCAAGCGACAAAACCAGTAATAAAAGGATGAATTAGCTAAGACGCAAAACAAAGCCACAAGACTAATCGGTAATAAAGCCACTGTGCAACAACGTTACTAAGCAAAAAGTTCATATGTGGAAATGATTTTATGGGGCTAGGGAAAAAGGTTCGTATATAAAAAGCTTTTACGAGGCAAAGCAACTAGGCAAACGTTGCTGGACGCTTAAGCTACTAAGCGACAAAGCTACAAAATGACAAATCTGCTAGGCAACAAAAGAAGAAAGTAACGAGGCAAAGAAGCCACCAGGCTAAACAGATTCAAAGCTGAAAAGATACAGGGCGACAAAGCTACGGGGCGACAAAGCTACGAGGAGACAAAGCTACAAGATTATAAGTTGACTTAACGACGAAAAGTAAAACACCTATAGGGCAACGAACCTACAGAGCTGAAGAGATGCAAGACAATTCTGCGACAAAACCAGTATTAAAAAAATCAATAAGATAAGAAGCAACAAAGCCACAAGACTATACGGTAATAAAGCCACTGTGCGACAACGTTACTAGGCAAAAAGTTCATACGTGGAAATGATTTTATGGGGCAAAGCTACCAGGCGACAAAGATACTGGGCGATAAAGATACTGGGCGATAAAGATACTGGGCGATAAAGCTACATGCGATAAAGCTACAAAATGAAAAATCTACGTAGCGACAAAAGGAGAAAAAGCTAAAGCAAAAAAGCTTCAAGGCATAACACATGCAAGGCGACAAAGCCTTGAGGCGATAAAGCGACAACATTTGTAGTTACAAAATCACCAAGTTAAGAAGCTACAGGGCTATGAGACTGCTCAGTGAAATAATTACTGTGGGACAGTGTTCTATTAGCCATCATTGCACAATAGAATATAGCTTCTAACTGACGAAGTTATTGGGCGATAAAGGTACATGCGACAAAGCTACAAAATGAAAAAACTACAAAGCGACAAAAGAAGAGAAAGCTATTAAGCCTCAAGGCATAACACATACAAGGCGACAAGGCCATGAAGTAATAAAGCGACAACATTTGTAGTTACAAATTCACCAAGTTAAGAGGCTACAAAGCTGTGAGACTGCTCGGTGAAATAATAACTATGGGACTGTGTTCCATCAGGCATCAATGCACAATAGAACATAGTTTCTAACTGAAGATGTTACTGGGGGACAAAGCTACATGCGACAAAGATACAAAATGACAAATCTACCAAGCGACAAAAGGACTGAAAGCTGTGGGGCAAAGGAACTACAAGGCCAAACACATACAAGGTAGGCCTTGCGGTAAAATTTGTAGTTAAGAAATCATAATGTTAAGAGGCTACAAAGACATGAGTCTGCTCGGTGAAATAGCTACTACGGGACAGCATTACTAGGCATCAAAGCACATATGGAACAAAGCTTTAAAGTGACAAAGCTACTGGCCGAAAAAGTCACTGGCCGACAAAGCTACTCTGTGACAAATCTATTGGGGGGAAAATCCTACTGCCCGACAATGCTTCTACATAAAAAAGCTACTGTGCGACAAAGCCTCTACATAAAAAAGCTGGGCGGCAAAATTACTGGACGGTAAAACTACTGGGCGACAAATCTACTGGGCGGCAAAACAACTGCGCGGCAAAACTACTGGGCGACAAAGCTACAGCGCCTCAGAGCTGCTGGGCAACAAAGCTACTGAACAAAAAATGTACTATACTACTACTCCGCAGAAGTACAAAGTTTCCAGACTTCAAAACCACTGATTTAAAGGCCATATAGCTGCAGCGCTGAATAGCTGAAAAGCTGAAAAACTATCAGCAAAACAGAATTCCGATATTATTAACTTCCCAGTCAGATGGTAAAGGTCCGTTTCGAGAATTGAGCGTGTTGCAGCATTTTCCAAACCAATAAAAGAAGATAGAGCTTAAGGGCTCAATTCACAATTTCACAACATGGGATCTACCTGTGGACCTTATGGCGGGAACATGTCTCAAGACTAGAAAAAGCAATGAATCATTGAAGTGATAAAATGGTGCAGTCAAACCCAATAAATTCTTGATTCCCATCGCTCATGCAGCTGGAAACAAGCCAAAGTCTACTGAAAGCGTTCCCGAACGAAAAAGTAAAAAAATGCACTCAGTTAGCCGAATAAGAGGCTCACAAAGAGGAAAAATTCAAGGCCGTAGGGCATTCATCAAAATTGATCCTAAACACCCGCAGATACCTCAGACAAATCGGCCATTCGACATTGTTACACGCAGCGACCTTGAAATAAATCGCCCACCACATCGTTCACACACCAATGTCGGTCCCAATCATCTCGCGGTGAATGCCTTGCGTAGAACAAAACAAATGCTAACAATGGCGTTTTTTTGTGTCGTTCTCCTAGCCTTTCCGTTTCCCTGGCTAATCCCTTAACCGCAAAAATTGTTACACCAGTCTGCCCGAATGTCAGACATCGTCTCGAAATCAGCGGTAATGAGCTTCGATTCTCTACGCCACCGCCGCGATGCCGCCGCCACAAGCAGCGCAACTTCAGCTAATTACTTCCTGATTGATAATTGTATCGCGTTTTCGCCTCTATTTAATCAAACGAATGAATTAGTATTTGCCAGCAAGCAAACACAAAACGAAAAAAAAATTAACCATCAGCCACCTCCGGGGTTAAGCTATCAAATTACGCGCCACCTGGCAGCACGCTGCGTCCGACAACGACGCAGCCGCACAGACGCACACAAAAGCTTGCGATTAAACTTAATTTGCCTTAAGTATTTCAGTCACGCCAAGTGAACGCTTGACGCTTGACTCACCGCCTACACCTTCGGCCGGTGTCATCCTTCAGGCGACGACTCCGGACCTTGGCGCGTTGACATCAGCGCAGCGCCTACGCAAAATTTAAAACTCCTTCACACACAAAAAAGTCGTTTTAAAGTTACACCGCTTTCATTAATTTTACGGTGCGTTTAACTGTATCGCCGCTATCTCGTAGAAAGTGCTCTTATGCACTCTTATGCGCGTTAAGTGCGTTGCATTAAGCAGCAATTACGATTTGTCTGCTGCACCATTTGGGAGCGGTTTTATTGGCAGTTTGTTTTGACATGCCGGCCGGCAATCGCTGTTGCCCGCGTGCTGTCCACCGACTGCACCGGGGCAGTTAATTGTGGTTCCAATTAAATTATTAAAGAATTAATTAGACATCTTATTAGCAAATATTACGGTGCTTCCAATAGCAAAGAGTGCGTGGCCTCTGCGTGTCCGAGAGGTAAATTTATTGGTTTCTGCGTTTAGATTGTTGATTTGAAAGTGCTGGCGATGCGGATGCGAGTAGAGCGCATATGGAGTGTGTGTAGGATGGTTCTCATTGTCGAATGTACCCTATTTGGACGGAGGATAGTTTCGTGGACTGTTTGTGGCTTCGACTGGATTTTAGAAATAGGGCAATTTGGTAAAGAAATTTGTAACATTATCAGTTTTTTTACCTTTCGCCCATTTTTGAAACTATACATACCAGGTATACCGGTATGGAATCTTTTTTTTGGAAATAAAATACTAATTCATTAATTATTATATTTTCTTCAAAGTAATGGCCATTGTTTTCTACACATTTTGACCAGATTTCTGGCAATTTGTGAATACTACGCCAACAAAATTGTTCGTCTTTTAAAGCAAACCAAACAGGCACCCAATTTTCGACCTCCTCGTAGGAACCAAAGTGCTGCTCATCCAATGCGTGTCCGATCGATGAAAACAAACGGTAGTCGGAAGGAGTCAAGTTTCGTGAGTACGGCGGGTGGGGTAGCTGCTCCGAGCCAAGTGTTTTGATTGTATCCTGAACCGGTTTTGCTTTGTGTGCAGGTGCATTGTCATGGAGCAAAGTTACCTTGCGTGTCTTCTGGCCAATTCTGGTCGTTTCTCGATCAATGCATGGTTTAAATTGATCATTTGTTGTCGGTAGCGATCAGTATTAACGGTTTCACTAGATTTTAAGAGCTCGTGGTACAGCAGACCTTTCTGCTCCCACCAACACACAGCATTGTCTTCTTGCCGAATCGATCTGGTTTTGCAGTCGATGTTGATGGTTGTCCCAGGTTGGGTTAAGGATACTTAAAATAAATCCATTTTTCATCGCCAGTAACAATCCAATGCAAAACCGATTTTCTTTAGTGTCTCTGAAGTAAAATTTCACAAGTGTTTTTTCGGTTTTCCATCTGTCTTTCATTCAATTCATGTGTCACCCATTTTTCCACACTTTTGGATCCTTCCCATAGCCTTTAAACGACCAGAAATTGTCTGTTGTGCAATATTTAACATGGCTGCCATTTGCTTTTGACTCAAAGTGTTATCTCCATCCAATATCGTTTGCAATTCGGCGTCTTCAAACTTTTTTGGTGGTCTTCCACGTTCTTCATTTCTCACATCAAAATCATTATTTCTGAACCGTTGAAACAATCTTCTGCATGTTGCTTCTGGTAGAGCATGATCACCATATGCCTCGACAAGCATTCGATGCGACTCTGCAGCACTTTTCTTCAAATTAAAACAAAAAATTAATCCTTTCCGCAAATCGTCACTTTCTGGTACAAAGTTCGGCATTTTTAACACGATGAGAAAATATGATGTTGTCTGTTCATTGACTTGATGTATACTAAATATTTTTCACAGATGTCATAGCAAACAAACAAAAAAGAAATAAGGGCTCGTTCACAACAAATGTTCCCTATCGAGACATTTGTATCTTGGCGCTCACTTCACACCGGTATACTGTACAAGGGCACCACTGTGCGACATTGTTCCATGCATGGGCATAAAAACTGCCTTAAGGAGAATGCATTTTGAACACAGTTACCCTCTCCAAAGACCATTGGACTCATCGAATCTCCTTTCATTCCATCATTCTGCACATTCACACCTTCAACTTTTGTGTACTGAGTTCCATCGCAATTAGTCATATTGCCGCCAAAACTATAATTTACCCTATTCGCCGAACAAATGGCAGCGCAAACCAAAGCAAAACAACCGCCAGCCAACTGTCCAAATCAATAGAAATTTAATGGCAAGATCGCATAAATTTCAAACTTATTTAAACGGATCTTTGGCGCATTCAGGGGTATCCTACGCGATTAACAGTCCTCTCAGCGACAGGTGCATAGCATTGATGACAGATTCGCGCCGTCAGCGAATCGGTTATGATACGCGAGAGAGAGCGAACGCGTCACTCTAAGTGGTTCTGCGCGATTTCTTTGATCCTGTGCTGTGCTGACAGGCAGCTCCGGGGGCGGACAACGTGATAGCGTCGCCGTCTAAATTACCGGATGCACCGTGCAAGTGTGCTCTTGGTGGGCAATCGGAAGTTGCCGTCTGACAACCACCGATCACCTGGCGGCAGCGGAAGTGAGAGGAAGCTCATGCGAGGCGGAGCGAGGAGATACAAGCAGCCGTGAGGAGGTGCGAAGAAATGCGAGGAAGTGTGCCGATGCACGGATGTGTCTTTAATGTGCGGAAGCACTGACGACATTGTTGGAGATGGCCGTGGAGTTAGGTGTGAAATGTTGTGAAGGGAGGCAGAAGCCACCAACCTCTCCAAGTCCGCCATGGCCAAAGAACGCATTGCATCACCGCCACGACATCGACTCGGTTACGAAAACCTTGAGAGTGACTTCCTTTCACTTCACAGCACCGACACGTTACTTCAATTAAGCCGCAGCGCGCGCTTCCTCGCCCTCGAATTCCCTAGAATGCGCCGTCGAAAATCTATGTGTTCCGAGAAGACGAGTAAGCCACCAGAAACGTTTAAGTTAATGATCCCCGACTAATTGCACACATCAGGCCGAAGCCGAATTGGGCATCATTAATCGTCCCCAGCCATCACCTGCACCGCGACGCTGTCGGACGAAGAGGCCGAAAACGAAAAACAATAATCAACATGTTCCCCACTTGCAGGGCACAGAGCACCTCAGATGAAGACGAATCAGCAGCAGTTGCGGGCGCAGACGAAGAGGACGCAGGGAGGGCTGAAAAGAAGCGATTACCAAGTGCAAGTGCCGCGTAATAGCCATCCAACTCCGACTCGCGTCTTCCAATCCGACTCCCCCGCTCGCAGCCACACACCACCGGTTGCGAACAATAGACGAAAACACCGCCAGCAAGCCGAAAAGCAGCCGAGATACAGATACACGGCGTTACACAATCGAGGCGCACACAGCGCACGATTCGTGCCGGGATCCGCGCGGCGAGGGAGACGGCGGCGGCGGGGCAGGCGGAAAAGACGTGCGGAATGGATAACTAGGTAACAACAGGCAGCGCAGCGGCACGCTAGGCACATGAACTTGAATTGTGGTTGCCGTGTACTTGCGGTAATGGAGCACCGGCGCACCAGTGGAAGAGATGGATGACTGACTCGGGCGAAACGAGAACCAAAGACAATGGCAATGCCAGCTCCTCAGGTGGTGCGCTGGTGCTGCTGCTGCTGGCAATGGTGTGGCCGTGCTGTGGGTTTTTTGAAGGCCTAGGCCAAGATTACGGACGCGCGCGCACGAAAAACGAAAGAAAAACGAATTTTGCCGGCTGGCCGTGGTGTGGCAGCGGCACGCTGTTTGGGTGTCGGTGGGCTTGGCCGCAGATCGAATGTGAGGAAAATTTGTTAAGCCGCGGTTTATCGGAGAATTACAAGTGATTTTGTGATAGCGGCTGAGTGGTCGGGCGTTGATGATGCGCCAGCGATGTCGGCGGCGGCGGCAAACGAGGCGCTGAATGGGGGGCGGTGGTGTTTTGGATGAGATTATCGATTGGCGGCCGAGGATTTGTTTATTCGACGAACCTTTTAATTATGCGATTAGACTGATTGCATGGCTCTGGCGCGATAGTGGGCTTGAAATAGAGACGAGGGAGTGTAATAATGGGGCTGATCGATAACTATGGGAGGCTGGACCACTTTTCACTTATCAGTCGTTTAGAGGGGTTTTGGGCGTACGTGAGTGCAGAAGGAGATGACAACTTCATTAAAGACTGCTAAGAGAGCTTTTCTTACATCAAAGTCATGCCTGGATGTTTGCTCGGTGGGAGGGGACGTCAAAAATTTGTCTGTGACACTGCCAGCTTAAGGTTGTGATGGAGTATCAGGTGGTTTAAGCCCGCATTTGTAGACCATGCATCAGGAAAAGTATTGAATGCTGATGGGCTCGCATTCACTGGGGCGCTTGCATTCACTAAGAGCTAGCAGGATGCTTAGAGCAATGATAAAGTGAGCCAAGTTTGACAAATGGAGGAAAAGAGAATCGCTCTTGCAAGCCTGCCTTAGCGGGACAGTATCGTCGCAGTTTGACTAATAAGAAAAATGTTAAAAAAAAACAAGATTTATGAGGTAATAGCTTATAAGTTACTTAAGTCTGGTCTCCCTAAAAGCGCTTATGACTTGTGGTCTCCCTTTCCTACCATTGAAAAAGATCAACAGTTTAATGTCGATCAACAGTTTAAGACCCCTCCAGCTGTGTTGTCAGAAATTGGATAAATGTTGATGTGCACAAAATGGCAAGTGAGTGAAAGATCGGCCGTATTTCAAGGTTGGACTCCCAGGTTGGAGATGAAGAAACGAAACCGAGCTCGGTCTGGGTTTGATTTCAGGCTGAACACCTCGACTTTTTAACGACACCACCCCTATCGAGCTGCTGACAAAATTCAATGAGTAATAACTGCCGAAGAAAGAGCTTTTTCAACTTCGCGTTGGGACTCGGCAATAAACCGTAGGCCCCTTCTACTCGTGAGAGAACAGTAGTGCACACAAAAAGAGTAGCTGATGAGCAAGCTAGGCTTTGGTCCGCCTGTGGACTGTCATGCGATCCAATTATTATTTATTATTATTACAGCGGCATGCGCTTGGTAAAGCGTCTTCGGATACAATGCTTAAGATGGCTAGGCCATGGGGAGCATATGGACACCAAGGCTTGAGGCGGAAAAGTCTTCGAGCAACAGATGGACATGGACATGGATAAGTGTTATGACATCATGCATTAGATGACGGCTTAAGCTGAGATGGCGCACACAAGTGGAGAGGGACCTCAACTAACTTCGATTGCGGAACTGGAGTCAACTGGCGAAAGATCTTGGTGGCTGGAATGACATGTTGCTTGTGGTTCAGTATTGTAACGCCAAACGAAATAGAAAAACCCGCCTTAGTTACCATAAGACCGAACTGAGATCATGCTACATTCAAATTCATTTCAACCTTGGTAGGCGGCGATGCCTTTCTCAAGCATCTGCTGCTTTTCAACTCGCAGCCACCAATTGAGACTGCCAGACCGAGCCGCCTGGTGCAGTACCCCTTTTCAATAAAATTGCGTAGAGTGGCGGCACCGTTCGCCTTCTTGGTTTCTAAACCACAGCCATCTCGGTATTCACACAAGGCGAGCTTACCTCGCGGTCAGACTGGAAATGAAGTTTCAGGGGTTTCAAAGCCAAACTAACACCAGCATTTAGGCTATGATCAATCTGTCACTACTATCCGAGTTCCCTGAATACATGGGGCCGGTAGGCGCCCATCTAGAGAGATGTCAGTGTCATGAAAGACTATTTTTCGGCATAAATGAGAGACTGGAGTACCAACATATTGCCATAAAATGCATTCTGGTGGACCACGAAGACTGACGAGCTGCGAAGAAGCTCGTCTTTAAATGTATGGTAAAAACTTTGAACAATTTTTAACAATTTTGCACAATTTTAAACAGTTTTGAACAGTTTTGAACGCTTTTGAACACTTTTAAGCAATTCTGAACAGTTTTGAATAATGTTGAAAAATTTTTAACAATTTTTCATAATTTGGAACATTCTTGAACAGTTTTGAACAGTTTTTAACAATTTTGAACGATTTTGAACAATTTTGAACAATTTTAAATAATTTTGAACAATTTTGAAATGTTTTGAATAGTTTTGAACAATGTTGAACAGTTTTGAACAATTTCGAATAATTTTGAACAATTTTGAACAGTTTTGTAAAATTTTAAACAATATTTAACGATTTTGAATAGTTTTAAACAGTTTTGAACAATTTTGAACAATTTTGACAACTTTAAACAGTTTTGAACACTTTTAAACAATTCCGAACAGTTTTGAATAATGTTGAACAATTTTGAAATGTTTTGAACAATTTTGAACAATGTTGAACAGTTTTGAACAATTTTGCACAATTTTAAACAGTTTTGAACAGTTTTGAACGCTTTTGAACAATTTTAAGCAATTCTGAACAGTTTTGAATAATGTTGAAAAATTTAGAACAATTTTTAAAAATTTAGAACAATTTTAAACAATTTTGAATAATTTTCAAAAATGTTGAACAGTTCTGAACAATGTCCAACAATTTTGAACAATTTTGAACAGTTTTGAAAAATTTTTAACAATTTTTAACGATTTCGAACAGTTTTGAACAGTTTTGAACAATTTTGAACAATTTTGAACAATTTTGAACAATTTTAAACAGTTTTGAACACTTTTAAACCATTTCGAACAGTTTTGAATAATGTTGAACAATTTTTAACAATTTTTAACAATTTTAAATAATTTTGAACAACTTTAAAAAATTTTGAACAATTTTTAAAAATGTTGAACAGTTTTGAACAATATTGAACAATTTTGAACAATTTTGAACAATTTTAAACAATTTTGAACAATTTTGAACAATTTTGAACAATTTTGAACAATTTTAATTTTTAGTTTTAAACAATTTTGAACAATTTTCAACAATGTTGAACAGTTTTGAACGATTTCGAACAATTTTAAACAATTTTGAGCGCTTGAAGGCTATGTACGTGGACCCTTATCTTTCGGCGGGGATGATTGAAAATCGAAAATCGGTTGTCTATTTTTTTTTGTTTGTGGTCGCACGTCGGTTTGTGGGTGAACCTTTTTCGATTACCACGGAGGATGACGTGAAATTATCCAGGCTCTCGATCCGAAAAGCCCTTGACACAGAACGAGGTACTTGAAAACTGATTTTATGGGCCCTAGAAATCTCAATATACAGTGCGTACAGTAAGCTCAAACATAAGTAAGACCATTCTAAAGTAGTGACTGACGTTTCAAAGTACGATCTGAAGGAGATTTCTTAATGTCGAGGGAACATCAATTCACTGGTTCATAGGTACCACTGAACCGATATCCAGTCCGTCATTTTCTTCAAATTTGACTCTGTGGAACGTCTTGCTTAGTATAGTTAACAAATACGAAAAAACGCGTGGACCCAGCGGCAGGAGTCCCTGATTTCGAGGCAAAGACCTTCACGTTTACGACCATTTCCTTCAAGGGTTGCTCAGCTCTTGACCCAAAGCAAATCCCCATAACACAAAGATTCGTCCCAAAATCAGATTGGTTTGAGCTTGGCAATCTGATTTCCAGTGGCAACACGAGAGCAACTCTAAGACACACACCATCATTCCCCGCAATTCGAATTCACGACTCTAAGGCGCGATCCTCGTGAGTTCGCCAAAATCATTGAACTGCTGCGACAATGTTCCATCGCTCCAAGTGATCGTCAGCCGAAGACCAATCCACCCATCATCAGCCATGTAGAACTTTTTCAGTCTGGGGACCAATCAATGTTGCATGCTGCACAAAAAGGGAACGAACAAACTTCCCAGCCACCCAACAGGTGAATAGATCCCCCTCGACGCAGAAGGAAGTGTACTGCGAGACGACCGTCAGAGCATGACTCTCCACAGAATCGTGATTCAAGAATAGTTCTCTTTTGTTGGGGAGCAAGGAGAGCAAAACCTCCTCCACACATGACAGAGCAATCGTGTGCAGCTCGGTGGTGAAGGGGCAGCAACAGGGAGTCCGTAATTTATGCGGAACTGACTTCAATTCCTTTTCGCCTTGGAGACGTCTCATTTCTAATGTCTCATGTCTGCAACACATGCATAAGCGCTTCGTGATCCCAGTCAATTGATTCACAGATCCACTCTTCTGAATCGGAGATGGGGAGCGCGCACATTGAAAGCAAAACTAGGAAACGGTGGAAACCCACACCGCTACTGTTGCCATTTGCAGGCGAACCCATCGCACCTCGTCGTCACCGGGTGTAACATGAAATCATCGCGAAACCTCTTAGAGGTTTTCCTTGCCTCGCACTCATCAGAGACTGAATTAGAATCAGAATCAGATTTCCCACAGTCTAGCTCCGCTGACCGGATCTAAATTATAATGAAGGAAGAAAAAAAAAACGGCAGAGGTTGAAGAAGAAAGGCAAACAAGTTACCGAGTGGAAACCAGCCGGTGACGATGTGTCGACGACGACGGGAGTAGGACAAGAGGAACTGGAAGTCATTCCCTTGCTTGCTTGATTAATTGTTCGCACTCGTCGCCGTCGCCGTCGTCAGACTGATGACAACTTTTCCATCTTCCTCCCCTGTCGGTCACTGGACTTGTTCGACGTGGACTTGGTGATTGCTCGAGTAATTGCTCAGCTCAGCCAGTGGCTAGTGTACTTCACACAGCTCGTCTGAGAGCAGCAGAAAGAAATAAAGAAGTTCTCAGGAATTATGCAATAATTTCGTTTTCTTCGCCTGTTCGTCTTCGAGTTTGTCTTCTGTCTTCTGTTTGTTTGTTGTTTGCCTTTCTTTTCTGTTTGCTTGGCGTTGTGTGAGCGGACATGAGATGTTAAACGTGATCCATGTACATCCTATGTTTCAAAGTGTCTCCCCCCGGTGGCGTCCCTTGCCGCTGTCCAAAAAACAAGAGCGAATTTCAAGTAATTCCTGGAAGAAGCACAACAACTTATGTGTGGAATGAACGTAAAGAAATTATTCCGAAACCAAGTGACTGTCGAAAGCAAAACAAACTGAAGAAGTGCCTCCTCTCTGCGCGAATGTGAACTACGCCTGTTCTATTCTTCTGCTTCCCTCAGTATCTTTCCAGAAAAACAAAATACTAATTTTTGTGAGTGCAATACAAAAGAGTTGGTGTGCGAACGTGACTGGTTTTTGATTGGATTGTCAATTCTCATCCATTCCCACGCAAGATTACGTCAATAATCTGATTACATAATTGTTCTACACATCATCATGGTCATGTAACACCCGAGAATCGAAGGTTCCTCCTCACTTCATAGTGAAAAGAGTGAAAAATGAAATGAAAACATTTCACAAGAACACGAAAGAAAACTGTGTTGTGTTGCCTTGTCTCTCATTCTTGCGTCTTCTTCACATCAGTGTGTGTCTTCTTCATTTTCAATTTCATTATTCCAACTTAGTTTCAGTGATTGAATAAAAGATCAACGCACAAGTGAATCTCCTCTTCATCGCCGCCGTCCGTTCTCATCGCTGGCCTGCTTGGCCATCGACAGAACAGAACTCCTCTCCACCCTGTTTCGTCGTTCGGACTGTGTATAGCTAAACAAATAAAAATAAACCCATCATCAAGATATACCGTTACCTATGACGTTTGGTTCTTTATATCTGCTGTGGTGTGTTGTAGTTGCTGTGAGTTGTTGTTTATTTGTTTGTTTCTTGTTTACCAACCACCACCACAGTTCGTATCTCTGAATCTCCTTCACTCACATGATAATCCAAATATGAAGATGACCAAGTACGGGGACGGCGGCCACGAAGAAGAACTGGACTCGTCCGGGAATCTATGTGTGTGTGTGACTTTTTTGTGAATTACGTAGGAAACAATAATTTTGTGGATACCACCTATCTTAACTTGAAATCAGGTGAATAGGGCAAAAAGCGATTGACGCACACAGCACAACTGCCATCGCCATCCACACCCCACACACAGTCATACGCCGGCACAGAGACGTGTGCACTCCACGCAAACCGAAACGAACCGAACCTGGACGTGATGTTCTGTTGTCCTATTGAAATGTCACGTTCTGGTGGTGGATAGCTGAGAGAGCTCCGCGTACTAGGTACACGTACTCCCTGCGGGGATAATTTTCCGGGTTAATTTCATAATTCATTAGTAGCATGACTAATCGAATGGCCTTTTGTTGCGTTAGCTTGCTGGCTGCAGTGGCCAAGGGGGCCGTTCGGCCGATGGATGGCTTTGCGCTGCGCATGGAGGCCTAGCAGGGACGGGGAATATGGATTTTATTTGATTTAATTTATCGACTGTGTGCGTGTGTGGATGGACTTTTTAATTGGGGGTTACATGGTCTGAGCGGGGTGTGTTATATGTGGGTTATAGCTCATTCCGATGACACCGTGGGTGCTTGCGTGGAGTCATAAATGCTTTCTGCTCGCCGTGGGGTGTGAGGGAACGATGACACTTTGATAGATGTCTATAGGGACTCCTGTGCTGAGTGTGCACAACT